>CM041002.1:10263841-10308185 GCA_022985145.1 Pangasius djambal | reverse complement strand
ATCTTTGGGCAATCCTCCAGGAGGCTTGGAGTAATATATCAAGTCAATGTTTGAATAAACTGACTGCTCGGATGCCTAGTGTTGTCCCTTATTATCAATGCAAAATGGTCACTAACTAAAGAGGATTTATGCTGATATTGCCCAAAAACCCTATTTTGTTCAGGCGTTTCCAAACTTTTGGAGGGCAGTGTAAGTAAATCCACCAAGGAATGGCTCAAAAGGAAGAAATGGAGGGCTATAGAATGGCCTAGTCAAAGCCCAGATCTGAATCCCATTGAAATGCTGTGGGGGGGTTTGAAACGGGCTGTACAAACACTGTAAACACTGCAAAGTTGAAAGAATTTTGCATGGAAGATAGGGCAAAGGTTTCTCCCAGTAGACTTGTAAACAGTTATAGGAAACAGTTACCGAAAGTTGTTTCTCCCAAAGGGGTCAATACCAGTTACTGACACCAAGTTCAAGTTCAAGTGGAGTTTATTGTCATTCCAGCCATATACAAGTACATAGTGAAACGAAACAACGTTTCTCCAGGACCAAGGTTCTACATAAGACAAACACAGAACAACACAGAACTACAGGGACTACAGAATTTATACATTAAGTGCACAAGTGAAGCAAACATGTGCGGACAGCACAAGACAGAACAATGACCTAGTGACAATAGTGCAAATATTACAAGAGTACGATATAAGTAGCTGAAATAGTGTAAACATAAGAGTAGCAGCCTATGTACAGTAATAAGTATTTGTAGCAGCCGTATAAACATGTGCAAAAACTTGCAGAGAGGATGGAGGATGCTCAGTTGTGTGTGTGTGTGTGTGTGTGTTCCTTCAGTCCAGTTCTAAGTATTGAGGAGTCTGATGGCATGAGGGAAGAAACTATTGCACAGTCTGGTCGTGAGGCCCGAATGCTTCGGTACCGTTTACCAGACGGCAGGAGGGTGAAGAGTGTGTGAGAGGGGTGTGTGGGGTACCAGGGGTGTACTTACTTTTTCAAAAACAACAAAAAAGAGACATCTCACTTTTTTTTGATCATTTGAAATAAAGTCAAATTTCCATTTTTCTTCCTATTACATAATGTTTATCTCTACATACTTTTAAACAGAAGATCAAATACTGATGTGTCAATATACGTCGAAATAAAAAAAGAAACGTTTCATGGGGTGCACTTACTTTTTCACACGACTATATGTGATTTGCAATGTGTGTACGTAGGTCGTATACTGCAAAAATACGGTAGTTTGCCTGGCGAGTTGAAACTGGTGGAGCTGGACTGCAGCGCACACAGATCTGGTTTGGGAGTGTGTGTGTCAGGAAGCAGAGATGGAAGAATGACAGTGCACGTCTCAGCGATACAGCATGACGGAGCCGCCGCCACTGATGGGCGAATCGGTGTGGGAGATGAGCTGCTGGAAGTGAGTGCATAACCTCTGCCCTGTAGCGTTTACACTGTTCGGTGTGCAGGTTTCATGCTCACCTCAGCTGTGTGTGTGTTGCAGATAAATGGGCAGGTTTTATATGGTCAGAGTTACCAGAATGCAGCTGCTGTTATCAACGGTGCTTCATCTAAAGTTAAGATTGTACTGATCAGGTGAAACACAACACACACACACACACACACACACACACACGCTATACATGCACGATATGCATAAATCATTGCTTGCATTCACCATACACATATACAGTAGATTCTGAATCAACATTTACTTAGACAAGTTACACGTCAGTCCAAATATATCGGATCTATAGGAAAGTTTCTGTAGAGTCAACTCTAAAATTATTGGCACCCAATAATTCAAGGGAACAGAAAAAAAAGAATTATCTTGAATGATCTGTTTTCTATAACAGCACATCCCGAAGTGTTTTATTCCTCTTATATCACAGCAATTCAACCAATTTTTTTGTCATACTTTTTATCCAGTTATAGTTACATTTGAAGTTGTGGAACATCCGCAAAACAGTTCACACTCGAGTGCCATTCATTATTCAGTGCATAACTTCACTTGGATACTATAGATTAAAAAAAAAAAAACAATGAAATCAAAATAATCCCACTATCCGGTGTCCGAAGAGGACGAGTTCCCTTTCGAGTCCGGCTCCTCTCAAGGTCGCCGCCATCACCTGTGGCTTGCTTGTTAGGGATCTAAATCTAAATCCATATCCAGATTCTGTAAAGCTGCTTTGTGACAGTGTCCGTTGTTAAAAGCACTATATAAATAAAATTGAATTGAACTGAAAACAAGTTAGTTCCCATGATCACTCATGTCGTTTTCTCTTTCTCTTTCTGCCAAAGCTGCTGTTACAGAAAATGAATCAACCGCTGGTTGTTAAATTTAATCGACACTTTGTGGCCAATCAGAATCGAGAATTTGCATGGAGAAAAAGCGCTGTGTTAAACATTAAAATAAACATCACACAAAGTAATTCAAACCGTCCACTCGAACAACTGGAGTAACTATTTACTTTTTCTCCAGCAAACATGTTTTGTAAGAATTACTTCTTTTTTTTTTTTTTTTTTTTTTTTTTTTCCAAATAATTTTTTTTTTTTAAATATTTGTGGCATACATGTAAAAAATCCATCACAATGGGAAAAATAAACTTTTAATGCAAACAAGACAGATGATTATTGACTATTGATGATTTAAAAAAACAAACAAAAAAAAAACAATCAGTTTAACATAACAATAAGCCGTTTGGAAGGGGTGCCAATAATTTTGCTACTAGTGTTTTGCAGGGGAAAAATTAATCGAAAAAGGTCAAAATATCACCAATGCATTTTACTATATAACCATTTTTGCCAGTAGTTGGGCCAGTAATTGTTTAGTAGACTGTATGTACAGTTTATATGTTTCTGATTGACTCATCAGGAACAAAGCTGCACTAAAACACACAGCAACAGGATCAACAATGGAGGTAACATTCACAAGCACTCGCATTAACTTATAACTCACAGTAACATAAAAGCATTTACAATGGAATTAAAGAAGTGAACAATTCTTAGATACACACACAATGAGTTAAGCTTATCACCATGTATAACTGTATAAAAAGAGTCCTCATCTGTTGTGGTTAGGCAGAAAACAACACCATCCCATCACCCTTGGATGTGGATATCAGTACGAAGAAAGAACATAAGCATGATGCAGCTGTGATTCAGGTAAATACAGACAAATACAGATTCGGACACACTGTAGATACCTGTAGATAAATTAAACATCTCCCTCATTCATTCTTTCTTTCTAGGAAGAAAGGATGAGATTAGCTAAAAAGAAGGCTTGTCCCTCCGAGAGTCACAGTAACAATCCTCCAATTTCCTTCATCGCTTCATCCGAACACAACCCTCTACACGACCCTGCTCCTTCCTTCTCTCACATCACACCAACCTGTCATGCTGCACCCACATCTCACAACACCGCAGCCAGTCATACACACGGTATTCACCAGAAACAATCCTACTGTCGTTCCATGATCAATCCCTCTGCCTCTGGAGTATGGGGCTCCTCCTACTGTTCTGCATGCAGTGGGAGATCAGACCCCCTAACATGTCCCATCATCCCTGGCTGCATAAACATCATAGATATCTGTAAAGGACACTCCAGCCTGGGCCTTAGCATTGTCGGTGGCTGCAACACATTACTGGTGAGAAACTTTGAATTTAGAGGTATTCTTTCCTAATGAATCGTTTCACCAAAAGAAGTTAACACAGTTTCTCATGTGTAGCCATTCAACCAAGACATGTTTGGTTTCCAAGTTTGCTTCTTTGGTTTTGCACTTGAGTAGCGATGCAAATGTGGCTAATAAGTAATGGAGGTCTGAGTGATACAAAACTATCTGCAATGACACAGTATAATGATTTGACGATGGCTGATACTTCTAAAACATTTTGTAGAACTAATTAGGTTTCTAAAACTTCTCTCTTGACCTCCATTCTGTCTGTTCTGACTCTTCGTCTCTCTCAGGGAGTGATTCTGATTCATGAGGTGAATGAAAGAGGTGCTGCTCATAGAGATGGGAGATTAATGGCAGGAGACCACATCCTTGAGGTATATATAATTCTCTCTGAGTGATTATGGTGATTTCAAGACACAACAGCACCATTGTTGCCTATGAGTATTCACATCAACAAGACAGTTGACCTATAAGAAACATCTGTAAGTTGCTACCATATGGAACAATGTAGCACTAAACGTGTTATTGTTATAAACGTATAGCACATTTATACCTAAAAATAAAAAGTGATTCTCAGATAGTTGCTTTATATTGATCTTAACTTGACTCCATATTGCATCAAAACACTACTGTCTTTAGTCTAAGATGACACCTTCATCTTAAAGATCAGCCTGCAGAGAAAAGCTGTGTCTTACTGCTTGACTCTTATATGTATCTCTGATATTGGCTAGTGGTATTTTTGCCTTATATTTTTTTTTACACCCCTTTGTACAGGTGAATGGTATAGACCTGAGAATGGCTAGTCATGAGGAGGCCCTAAGTGTCCTTCGCTTGAGTCCCCAACATGTACGCCTTTGTGTGTACAGACACACTTCCACACACACCTTCTATAACCAAGCTACACATACTCATGAGGACATGTGGGACCTTTTCACTGTGGACCTGCAGTTACAACCAGGCCAGGAGCTGGGCCTGAGCATTGTGGGTAAAAGGTATACACAACATACATATATATATTTATCAGATAGATAGCTGGATTGTTGTGTCCTGAATAATGCACTTTTGGTTTTTAATCCCAGCTGCACCATGTGAGATCAATGGAAACATTTCAGAAAGTCAACAGGGGCCACTTCTGGCACACTGTTACCTTATAAGACAGCTAATGCTAGAGATGTCTAATACTTCCTGCTTTGCTCTGTGAACAAATACCAAGTTCTCTCTCAAGAGGTTTGCTCCCTCTTGGGAAAGAGGTGCAATCGTAGGAGTAGTTCACAACAAGTGGTGTCTTCTTAACATACATCCTAGTTCAGAAAAAGGATGGTGGATTCCATTTGATTGTAGATTTGAGACGGCTGAACTGTTTCCGAAAAGCCCTCTTGTTCTCTATGTTAAGGCAATTAGATATTAGTCATGCCATGCAGCCATAAGACTGCCTCACATCAGTGAACAACGTATGTTTTCCTGTTCCCAATGCTCAAGATCACAGATGCGTTTTGAGGTTTGCCTTCCAAGGACAATTATTCCATTTGAAAGTCCTACCCTTCAGCCACTCTCTAGCATGATGGGTGTTCTCAAGATGCATGGAGGCAGTCCTTTTGTCTCTAGTGGCCAGAGGCATAAGGATACTGCCGTGTTTGGACAACTGGCTCCTATCTGTTCCCACCAAGGAGCAGGCCATCTGGAACACATCCACCCTTATTGCACACATTACGGTGCTCAGTTTCACTGTGCCTGCTCTAGTACTGAAGCAGGCCTCACAATTCACCTGCATGAAGCTAAATTCATTGAGAATGCTCTCACCCGAACATGTGGCAGGCATTATCTTGCTCACAAAACAAATTTCACCGGGTCATTGTATTGGCTCCTGCTGTGGATGCTAGGATTATTAACCGCAGCTGCAACTGTAATTCCCTTGGTCTGGTTGGAATTAAGGAAATTTCAGAATGAGTTATCAGCCTGGGAATAAACCTCCAAAAAACCCTCATCTGGATGGACATGAGTGCTATCTCGCTGGAGCCACGAGGCTCACGAAAGTGGTCCCATCTGGGAGTGCTCGGAGAGTGGTATCTATATTAAGAAGTGGTGTCCCAGATTGGGAAAAGTTTGGCAGGACACAGGGAGATCTCTTCATCTGTGCCAAATTGACTCACTGTTGACTGTGGGTCTCTGTGTTGTTTCTGCCCACATTGCACAAAAGTGAGCTATCAGATCACAGAGGCCTACTTGTGTCCCCAAAGTGGCCTTTGTTGTCACTCCTGCTCTCACCACTGGACATGACCCATTGGCAGGTTCAACCTCGAATAGATCTGTTGTCCCAAATGGATGGATTTGCGCCTGTGCTTATGGCTTTGACCCCTCAGACTGAAGAGCAGGTGATGGAAACCCTACCACAAATAGTGTGCAATAGCCTTCCTACAGCCTTCTAGCCAGGGGAAAGTTCCCATCTACACTGAATCGTCTAGATTTAACATGTAGCATCTATTGCAGTGTGTCAGAGCACCATGGATTGTATCTTGCAGGGGGCTTATAAACTTGTTACAGCCTTTCTGAAGGGAGCAAGGCGCACTTGTCCACCATGCTTCCCCAAAAGCCCAGTGTGGGATCTCACTCTTGTACTGCAGTCCTTTAAGACCTCTGCTTATGACCCAATGTAGGACGTCAAAATGAAATGGGTCCTCTCTTTTTACCTGGCAGTTACTTCAACAAAAAGATTGGAAGAACTGCATGCCTTGCGGGCCACATGATTCTGGAGTGACCTTGTGGCTGAAGGGGTTTTAAAATCATTTCACCCATTTTGTTATCCAATCTACTGATCTCACAGCATTCCATGGAAGGGAACCTTTTGGGGAAAGAAACAGGGAGTCTAAATAGGGAGTGTCTAAATAGAGACTGCCCCACTGGGTGGTGGATGTTGCCAAGGCAATACCATGACATGTCACTCTAAGAGGAGCATCTCCTCCTCCTGGCCATTACTTAGAGGTCTGCTGCTCCAGGAAGTCCCTGGTGGAAAATCAGGGAGAAGGTTCCATGGAAACTTACAGCAGTGGTATTTACATCAAATATTACGTCATATGGTCACTTTGTGACTTTGCTGAAGGTGTCGGAATGAGTGTGAGAGCGCACAAAAATGTATCTGGGTTATTCTCACTACTCCTGTTATTCACAGAACCACACTTACATACATAAATGGCGATTAGTAGCACTTACTATTTGCTAAAGTAATATAATAGTACTAGTCCTACAGTTCATTGATTAAATCATAACAAATTAGAGAAAAAATGGAGCATTTCAATATAATGTGGTTATGATCATTGTGTGTGTGATGTGTTGCAGGAATGACACAGGGATATTTGTGTCTGAGATAAGTCAGGGAGGGGTGGTTGAGTCAGATGGGAGACTCTCACTTGGTGATCAGATTCTGTCAGTAAATGGAGAGGACATCAGAGCTGTGACTCAAGACTATGCCCGCACACTACTACAGGTGTTACTCACACTCACTCACACAGTCACTTTCTTACAGTACAACCACCACACAGACACCAAGTACTGCTATTTGCTTTATAATCCAAATGATTAGGCTACGTCATTAACATGTGTGTGGGTTTCAGAACTGCGGTGGATCAGTGGTGCTGGAGCTAGCACGTTTTAGAGCTACTCCACATTATTCGTATGAGTGCCAGGTAAGGATTGGAAAGTGATACTGTAATTTCAAAACGCTTTGCTTCATAATGGACATTAATAACTTCTACAATATGTGGCAATGTCTGTTTTATCCCCTGTAGTTTCTGCCTTTTTCAAATAAAAGGCAGAATATGTATACAGTGAGGGGAAATAAGTATTGGCAATAATTCAGTTCGTCATGTTTGGAGAAAGATTGGTTGTGCAAACGATCCCAAGAATGCCATGTTCACAGTGAAGTATGGAGGTGGGAGCATCATGAAATGGGGCTGCTTCTCTGCAAATAGTACCTGCGCTTTACATGTACCTGAAGGAAACATGATTGGAGCAAATACCGGGATATATTAGAGGAGAATTTAATTACATCAGCCAAGAAACATACAGCCAAAATAGCTCCAGAAGGCCTTGCATGGCCAAGCCAACCTCCTGACTTGAATCCCATTGAAAATCTATGGAGGATTTTGATTTTGCGAGTTCATCAGAGGAACCCCTGTATCCTTGGGGAATTAAGGATGATTTGCTAAAAGGAATGGGCCAAAATTAACCCACAATGACGCAAAAACCTAATTACTTCTTACCGTAGATATCTTGAAGCTCTAATCGCCAAAAATGGCTCTGCAACAAAGTACAAATTTTAATTTATGTCTGAATACTTTTTTTCCCCTCTATCAATTAGTTTTTTTAAACGTTTGTTTAAGCTTATGAATGCTTTTGAGTTTATATTTGTAAGTACAAAATGTATAGATACAAATTTGAAGTGGATACTTCCAGTATGTACTGGAAATATACTAACAAAAATAAAATGTCAAAATACTTATTTCCCCTCACTCTATGATTTTATAATTTTAGGGGGGTTTTTTCCGTAGCAATACTAAATCTAGGATACAGTATTTACACTGTTTATATTCAAAATCAACTCAACAATTGATTATATTAAACATGATGTCAGAAACTGAAGAGTTTTTACACCAGGTCCTGCAGTAGTACCTCCAGGTGTAGTTTGGATTCCCAACAGTAGTTCATTCAGCACTAATTTTAGCTCATAAATCTGACTCGCAGAATAATCTACCAGGCTGTTGACTTGAAGTCCTCTGCTTGACTCCCATCTCCTGCTTCTTGTTACTGTAAGTGCATCTCACACATTAGAGTCCAAAATCATTTTTGACATGAATATGACTGACTAATCAACAATCATCACTGAGTTACAATTATTACAGCTCTGGAAAAGAACGTAGTAGAAACGCGGAGCCTGTTTCTGGCAAACGGCTGGTGCCGCTGAGGGATGAGCAGACCTTCAGCAGAATCACACACTCAGGAGCGTTGGAGAATTTGAGACGCTCCAGTGGCATCACACACATTCTGTACACTGATGATGGCAAACACAGTATCGTTGACTACCGTCCCGAAGAATTTGGATAGCATCTTATTTTAAATCTTGATAGAATGCAGTTTCAGCTGGGTGGTGGACAAAAAGAGTGAAAGTATGGTTCAAAAAAATCCACCTTTACATTTCACCATATAGGTTAATATATATATATATATATATATATATTTTTTTTTTTTATCTGTGATATTTCACTTAAAGCTCTTACAATCACACAATGTCAGTGGGTGCAGACTTACTGTTCCTCATTCCTATAACTATACACAGTTTCCTATGAGCTTCACTGTAGGTACTAAATAAAAGATAGATAAAGAAAAGATTTCTGGGACCCTGTTCGGTCTTCTACACTTTATAATCAAGAAGTGAAATCTGTAACAGAGTATCCATGCAGTGTGTAGCTCGTCTATTAAAATTCTGCAAGTTGTCATTTGGTAGAAACAGTCTGAGATATGGTCTGAACTGGAAACGGATACAACTAGAAATTCGTTCATACGACATAAGAGCTTGCATATTAAAAACCCGGAACATCGTATTGTATCAGTTTTACACATCAACTGCAGTACAAATTGAAAATTTCGTTCTAATAGCTGCAGAACGGTACTCGTCTTTTTCACCAAGTATGTAAAACACAGTCCATAGTTTCTACGAGTGGAAATGATGAGAAATACTCCAAATATGTATTTACCTGCAGACCATCTGTAACGATTAGCCAATCAACTCTTCACCTTACCTACGGCAGAAATGAATGTGTAGTCCTTCACGAGCTAACCACACTGTTCAGTTGGATTAATGCAAACACTTGGAGACGTTAGACTCTTAAGGAAACAGTTGGATTGAACTTCATTTATTTTTGTAAGTATGTTTTATATTTAGCCTAAACCTACGTACTTCAGCTGGACTGACAATGTGCGTCATTGTTGGACATTTGCCATATCTACAATTGCATAGAATACCATTGTAATCCTTAGAACGGAGAAATCATGTTTTTGCTCATGTTATGGACAGTTTAAGTAACACGTTATTTTGAAAAAATCTATATTTAAGTCATGACTTACTGCAATAAAAAATTATGTACACACCTATTTTTTTTTATTTAAGTATGACACTTCTGTCTAATGCCCTTAACATTTTAATTCTCTCAATAAAACAGATTTGGAATTGATTTATGCCTACATTTATTTGACAGATGAATTTATCTATCACTCAGAACTGAAAGAAATGCAATCACAGCATTCGCACAACTGAGAGGTTGCTCAGGAGTCCAAAAGGGTCTTCAAATTAACTTAGAACCCTAAACACTGAGGTACCACACACACACACACACACATACACTTTATCCGATACACCATTTACCTACAATCATATCACTGCCAATTACTGCCTGTAGTCCAGACGTTCCTGAACTCGAGGGTCACAAGCCCATTTGGGGGTCACTTGATTTACAGATGGGGTCAAGGGTGAAACTCCTCTTCATTTATTTATTTAATAATTAACATCAGAATTAACGCTGTAAATATGAAAATGGATTCTGTGCGCTACCATTTTGAAACGCTACTGCAAGTCACAGTCAAAGAAGCCACATTTAAGAGTGAACTAAAATGCTATTTTAGTCTTTCTTCGCTAACCTGACTGCACTAGCATAGGAGTTCAGCAATTCAAAACAGACGTTTTCCCCATCCGTCTACCTCAGCTAGCTCCTCAACAATATGGAGCGACTCTAACTCAGTGGAACAACGGTGGATTAACAGAAAGACAAGCAAACGAACAGGAAAATATGCTGAAACCTTTATTAAATATGGCTTTATATCAAACAAGCGTAGATCTTTCCTTGAACTACATACTATAAAGCATAAAAGAGGAAGAGGTGTGCCGTTAGAGCAAAATAATTAACGGCAGAGTGGATGCTGATTCTTTATACCACAGTGCTATTGACTTCCTATTGGTCAGAAGGTGTTGATTAATTTCCCATACCAGCAGCTCTGATAGTAGATTCAGCTGCAAGGTAAATCAATCAATGTGCCCATTCTAATACCTTATTTTTCCTATAGTGCCACCTTACACAGGGACTTGTATTGTGGACGCACCACAACAACTGATTAAAAAACATGCATATTGTTGATATGGTGAAGTGTTGTGTGAGGAGACAGTATTGTCTACAGTCACTAACTATACACCGATCAGCCTTAACATTAAAACCACCTGCCTAATATTGTGTAGGTCCCCCTTGTGCTGCCAAAACCGCTCTGACCCCTCGAGGCATGGGCTCCACATGACCTCTGAAGGTGTGCTGTGGTATCTGGCACCAAGACGTTAGCAGCAGATCATTTAAGTCCTGTAAGTTGTGAGGTGGGGCCTCCATGTATCGGACTTCTTTGTCCAGCAGATCCCACAGATGCTCGATCGGACTGAGATCTGGGGAATTTGGAGGCCAAGTCAACACCTTGAACCCTCCGTCATGTTCCTCAAACCATTCCTGAACCATTTTTACAGTGTGGCAGGGCACATTATCCTGCTGAAAGAGGCCACTGCCATTAGGGAATATCGTTGCCATGAAGGGGTGTACTCGGTCTGCAACAATGTTTAGGTAGGTGGTACGTGTCAAAGTAACATCCACATGAATGCCAGAACCCAAGGTTTCCCAGCAGAACATTGCCCAGAGCTTCACACTGCCTCCGCCAGCTTGCCTTCTTCCTACAGTGCATCCAGGTGCCATCTCTTTCCCAGGTAAGCGATGCACATGCACCCAGCTGTCCACATGACGTAAAAGAAAACGTGATTCATCAGACCAGGCCACCTTCTTCTATTGCTCCATGGTCCAGTTCTGATGCTCACGTGCCCATTATAGGTGTTTTCGGCAGTGGACACGGGTCAGTATGGACACTCTGACTAGTCTGTGGCTACACAGCCCCATTTGCAGCAAGCTGAGGTGCACTGTGTGTTCTTTCACCTTTCTGTCATAGCCAGCATTAACTTTTTCAGTAATTTGTGCTACAGTAGATCTTCTGAGGAATTGGACCAGATGGGCTAGCCTTCGCTTCCCATGCGCATCAATGAGCCTTGAGCACCCATGACCCTGTCGCCAGTTGTCCTTCCTTGGACCCCACAAGAACTGCCATTTTGGAGATGCCCTGTCCCAGTCGTCTAGCCATCACAATTTGGCCCAAATTAGAGTCAGTCAGATCCCTACACGTGCCCATTTTTCCTGCTTCCAACACATCAACTTCGAGATCTAACTCTTCACTTGCTGCCTAATATATCCCACCTCTTGACAGGTCCCACTGTAACGAGAAAATCAATGTTATTCACCTGTCAGTGGTTTTAAAGTTATGGCTGATCGGTGTATACGTACAAACTGAACATGGTATATGTATGATAGGTGTACCTGATTAAATTGTATATGCAAAATCCACAAAGAGAAAAGGTAAAAGATGAAGTTAGTCCAGTAAATCACTGACCACACCAACTCACTCTCACATTACTCATTCTTTAATTGCTTGCTGAATATCCAAAGTCATATACAGTCTATACTACAGGCCAGTAGATCACACTGTCAGTTTGTAAGAAAAATTTCCATAGAAAAAGCAAAACACAAAAACAAAAGTTCTTTCCCACAATCTTCAGATTGACTAAATATCAAATTATATACGAGTTCAACTGCGCATATATATTTACAGCTCACGGTTCAAACGCATTCTGGATGTGCATCATCTTCAGGAAGCCTTCAAGAGCAGTATGTGATTTATGCAAAGTGCTTATGTAACCTTATAAGAGCTGCAAGTGAATAAGAAACAGTAGGTGTAATGAGAGTAAGGGCTGAGATGAGAGATGTCTGATGCCATGGATGGTTTTAAGGTTTACTGTGTGTATGTAAATGAGTGCTGCGCGTGAATGTGCTCCCCGTTTCTAACGTCCGTTTCATCCAGTCGAGTGCAAGAAGATGGAATGGCCGCCCACTCGCTTTTAATTGCTGAAAATGCCTCCTCTTTCCAAGCCTCACTCCTTGTTAATACTGACCTTTCGATAGCCTTAGGAAGGTCTGATCTTTGCCGCCTGCCATCAGAGTTCTTAACAGAGAGGAGGACCGAGCACTTGTTTACAATATGCCTTTCTGCATGTCTCTTCTCAGTGCAGGCCTCAGTTCACTTCTTGCCTTTTCCTTTGCCTTTGCCCTTTCCAGAATCCCCTGCTTTCTCCTGCTTGACCTCTTTTGTAGCTTTAGCCTTCTTTTGCTGTAGGGTCGGGACAGAAAGACAGATATTTATAGAGAGAGGTCAGTGGCAGAACAACAGATCCACAGATAAGATGATACAAACACTATAATGTAACACTAGAAAGCGTATTATAAAGTGTATGTATAGTATAATAGACTTTATGAAAGACTCTTTGCTGATCACCTGTTGCTATACAGGCTAATGCAGATTACACACTACTACGCAGTTCTGGATTTTAACAGTAAGGAATAAAACACAACAGGGCCTGCACTTATCGAAAAATAAATCAACAACAGGGTGTGAGGCAATCCAGGTTACTGTTGCCACCCCAATGTGTTTTACTCCTCTTGTACCACAGCAATATGTCAACGATTACATTTTTTCAAATTTATAACATTTTATCTGTTTATACTTATGTGTAAGGTTGTTCAGCGTCTACGAAACAAGTTAGTTCCTATTATCCCTTACGTTATAACAGCTATAAACAGTCACGCCCTCGCCAGCCTCTTTCCTTTTTTCTCTTGAAGCTGATAAGACAAAAACGTATCGTGTCATCGTGTCAAACCGTAAAGCCCTCCTGAAGGCAATCCTGAAAAACTTAAGTCACTGCTTTACTCCTGAATGACACTGGAGCGTCCTTCCATAAAAGCTTAATGAACATCTTCTCGCAGAAAACCTCACCATATCAACAACTACACGTTGTTGTTTTTTTTAAAACTTACACACACTTCCCTGTGGAAGCTACTACTATAGAAACCTGCGATCTTCCTTGCAAATTAATCAACGCTTTCAAAATAATAATAATAATAATAATAATAATAATAATGATGTTAACAGTGTAAAGTTACTAGATAAGAAACCCGATATTGGTGTTTTGTAATTCACCTTGATCATGGCATCCGTATTAAGAGTTTCCTCCTCCTCCTCTTCCTGTCCCTGGAGGTCATTGTCGGGGTCTAAAGCCAGATCAGCGTCGACTGCTCCTCTGCGACCTTTCTTTACTGCCTGCAGCGAGTACGGCGTCAAGTGCGACTCCTTGTTATAGGCCCGTGTGAATGCGGCTTTCACCTGCAGAGAAAATGGCCGAGTCGATGGCTGCACTTCAAAATGACACCATAGCATTTTCATTTTTTTTGCATAGTAAAGACACCAGTAAACAAACAAACAAACAAACAAACAAATAAATAAAGCGAGCTCTTTAAAAAATGTCACTTAGAATCACTTGTATAATACTGATAACCTTATCAAAAACTATTCTGCCAACAAAACTACATGCCAGAGTTAATGGCACCCCTGCATTTAATACTTTGTATACCTCCCTCATGACTGAGTAGAATACAGAGCAAGGAGCCTGAGTTCACTGCTCAGCGAACAATCTCTCCACATCCTCCATGGCCCGATTTCCTTCAGCTCGCTGCACGGGTTTTAGGTCAGGGGACTGGGATGGCCATGTCAAAAGCTTAATTCTGTGCTCACGGAATCATTTTAGTGCAGATTTGGATGCATGTTTTAGATTATTATCCTGCTGGAAGATCCAGCCTTGAGCCAGGTGTAGCTTCTTGGCAAAGGCAAAGACAGAGTTTCATCCAAAATCTCCTGGTACTTCATGGAGTCCATGATGCGATGGAGCCTAACAAGGTTCCCAGGGAGTTTGGAGGGAAAACAACCCCGCGATTCCACAGTTTCACCAAAAACCTCTATTTTGGCTCTCATCTGACCAGAATTCAGTTCCTGTAAAAAGTTCCAGTAGCATCTACAGAACTCCAGGCTTTCTTCTGACATTAAGGTAGTGTCTAATTTTAGATGGATTTAATCTAATTTTTGAGTCTCGGTGACACATAAATGCTGCCATCGTCTGCAAAACTCCAGCTGCGAATCTTGAGAAATTCCCTTCTACCCAACCTCCTCACTGTGTGTAGGGGCAAGATACACTCCTCCTGCATATGACCATTTTTAACCACCATTACCTGATTTACGCATTTCATCTGTATTCCCTGATGCTCGTCGTGTTGCTGAATGAGTAAGGACATTTGTATTTACACCCCAGTGAAAGAGGAGGTCACGGATGACTGCTGAAGAGCCGCTAAACAATCAGGTGATGTTTAAAATGTGATACAAATAGGACAGTATTTAGTAATGGGACAAGCAGGATTCGGTGAGATATCGTTCATTAAAAATCTCTCCAATTATTGGCACCTGTAGAGATTTTTATGAACAAAATCTCTACATGCGTCACAGTTACTGGCACCTGTAGAGATTTTGTTCATAAAAATCTCTACAGGTGCCAATAATTGTTATGCATGTGGCTTTGGTTAAAATGTATTTATGAGATTAAGCACAAAAACGATGACATTTTTTTTCCCCGCAACCATTTCACCCATCTTACGCAAGGTGACAAATACCTGCACTGACAGCAGATGTATAAAAAAAATGTTTATTCATGTATAAAATCTAGAAGAAACTGAAGACGAACTTGCCACAGCCATAGAGCAGAACATGTTCCTGAAACTGTAATAATCATATGACTTCTGAATCAAAGAAACAGTAGAAAAACTTTTTTTTTTCCATACCTTGGAGTCAAGCTTGGAGTACGGATCAGGTTGTCCACCCCATGTACTGATCTCCATGATGCTGTCAAAATCCTCTTTGATGAGGTCGTAGTCATCCATGAGCTTCACGCTGTCACTGGCTCCGTCTGTCCCACGGCACTGCAGAGGCTCCAGCAGGGCGGAACGCAGGTAGGGCAGGTAGTCTAGATTAACTGCCCCCTTACTGCTCAGTGTCCTACAGACAGAGGAATATTATTAGGATTGCAAACTCTGAGAACTAAATACTGTGGTACAAGTGCGCTAGAACCCGGTGACGATTTCTCTTTAGCCGGATCTACTGTATCTTTGGAACCCCAAACAGCTGAGAGTGAGCGTGTGTGTGTGTGTGTGTGTGTGTGTGCAGTACTCACTTCAGACTCATGTGTGAGGACAGCTCCTGTACGATGCGACTGTGTTTGCCCGTGGATGAGAACTTCCCCAGCCAGCTGGGAAACGTGGGAAACTGACTCATATAACCACGCATCAATTCCCCAGGCAGCACGCTGGCATAGATCGCCTAGATGATACGCACAGTTCACAGAATGAATAAAAAAAAAAATTTTTTTTTAAAAAGGTATGATTCTCTGACCTGTATAAATAACACCAGTCCAATGAGTTTCATCACCATCAATCAGAACCACGGCTATAGAATAATTAAGCCTTTTCTTTTACAACAGGCTTTATAAGTATGTAGTCCTTATATAAAATCTAAAAAAGGAATAGGAATAATAAAATAGGAATATAAAAGATTCAAAGATAAAAAAAAATACGTATATGTAAAACGCGTGCTATTTTCGGGGTTTAACAATATACAAAATTCAAATTCAATACTATATGATATGATTTGGAAATATCTTGACATGATACATTTTCCATGCAGCAGATACGAGCACTGCACGAATATGAGCCTGATATGAATATGAGCTTAGCTGATGGTAGCTAAGCTCACTAATAGCTCCATCGATTATGGCTAAATAATTGTGATCAAGATTAAATTATGATTGTGGATGAATGAACAGCCTGGGTGCCTGGGTCAGGCAGATTATTTTCTCCGGATTATTAGGGTCTAATCCTAATAGTTTATTTAAAGTAGGCTCAGTAGGCTGTAAATATAGCACATGAGACTTGCTCGGAGTTTTTTTTACTAGGCAGGTTAATTAGTGTGCACAGACGACCTTTTCAGACTCAGGAACACGCAGTTGGGTGGAACTCTGACCACGCAAGAAGAAGAAGAAGAAGAAGAAAAAAAGCATAAAAGCTATTATGCTTTTATAACAGTTAATATATATATATATATAATATATAACTCTCCTGCTTGGTACACACAGTAACCTCACAGGTGAGAAAAAATAATGAGGCAGACCAGAATCCAATAATATCTTTAGGATATAATGGAATGGAAGTGAGCAGCACATTAAAGCACATGTCACTTGCCCAGGGGGGGGTTCGTTAATGAATTTATGATTTGGCCACCCCTGCTTATTCTCTTATGATAATAAGGCCTAATCATAACTGCTGTTAATTCACAAATACGGAAATGGTGCGACAAAGTGTGTATGCACTTCTGTTACCTGTGTGGGTAGCAGAGACCAGGTCTGGCGAGAGCGGATCTGTCTATCCACTAAATCTCCGTCACAGATACTGTCTGCCGTTTTACTCAGCAGCACTAAATGATTCTTCAGATTTCCCCTGACATACAGCGCCGCCGCCGCCGCCGCCACCACCACCACCACCACCACCACCACGGAATAAACAATGACAAATATTATTTACAAAGCAAGCGTACACAGTACATTCTGATACATCACTTGGTGTATGTGCGCATGTCTTTGTGTGCACGTGTCTCACCCCGCGGCAGCCGGCCGGACGTGTATGTAGTTCTCTTGGACGAACAGCGGTGCCAGGGAGTAATCGTGAAAGAAAAGATCCGACTTGTCAATCAGTGTCATGTGGGCGGTCTCTTCGCCCGAAAGAAACACTTTCCGGCACACGTCAAATGGTCCCTGCAAACAAACAAGCAAGCAAACAAGCACACACTCAGGAGGAGTCAATACTAATGATGCTGCTGGCGGAACATCTACCATAATGCATATATGAATGCGAGTGTGTAAGCTGGTACCATTTTCATGTCCTTCTTGGCCTTGTTAGCGTCTGCTTTTGCCTGGTCGTAGGTCATGACCTTGTCTGTGGCTGACCACATACTCAAATTATGCAGCACCTGGATCACAAACAACACAAAACATACAAAGCTAAACATCTGACCTTGCCATGACCTTGGCCCTGTTTGGATCAATTCCGAAATTTAATCAGTTCATCTGCTGGATACAAAGACAATACCAAATAAATCCTTCACACACTTCCACTCGTTCTTGAGATATAATGCTAAAAAGTGTTTTGGGCAGACGCACAGGTGAACAACACGAAAACATAATGCCACCTAGTGGCAGAGGCATAAAAATGAACAGCAGCTAGAAAACAGATGTTATCTATTTTTTTTTAAACACACAAATTATACAGTAAATGCCTAAGTGACTATGAAATCTATCTCTAACGTCTATCTCTGTTCATACTCTACTGGCAAACCCATCCATTCAGTATCTTTATTTTACATATACAAAATAGTCAAACAACACAATTAGCTTTGGCTTTAGCCTTGTCTTATCTGCAGACAGGCTTTTTTACCACCGCGTCTGTGGAACATACCTGTCGAATGTCCTGATTTGACGCCAGAATGACTTCGTTGAGGGCCGGAGGCGGGATTTTTAAACCTTCTTTAAAAGCAATGGACATCATGGCACCCTGATTAGTGAGGAAGAAGAGAGGAAGACGCTTCAGAGTAAAAGCAAACACTCACTCAGAAATTCGCTCAGGGTTTTCTATGCTTTTTTGCTTCACTAATGAGCAGCTTGGATTAACCCAAGACAAATGGCTCTGGTGTACTTGAGGGAGTCTCACTACCTTTATCTGCTCCACACGAGGCCGCTGGAAACGCAGGTCGAAGCAGTAGTTAGCAAGTGAGCGGATCTTCATATGGTTGCGGTCGTTACACATGCAGATGATGGGGATCTTTGAATTTTTTATCAGGCCAATCAGTTCCTGCGGGCATTGCACATAAGACAAATGGGAAATAGTACATGGATTCAAATATGGATTGACTTTTTTTTTTTTTTTTTTTTTTTTAACACTGTGCAAGTAAAAAAACAAAAAAAAAAAAACAACAAACCTGTATTCCTCCTCTGTCCTCATTTCCTGCCATGCCATCCACCTCGTCCATTATGAGAACGTGTTTATCACTGACTGTCTGAGATGCACCTAACACACACACACACGCACACACACACACGCACAGCTGAGCCTCATTTCTGTTACAACATTTTACATCCGCCCTGAAGCCTTTTAAATCTAATCCATATCTGCTGTGTCCAGTTGTTGGAGCCCAGCCTCGTCAGGCTTAGGCGTGCTGCACTTTGCTGAGTTGCTTTTCTGCTCACCACGGTTGTACAGAGTGGTTACTTGAGGAACCGGAGACTTCCTTTCAGCTGGAAGCAGTCTGGCCATTCTCTTCTGACCTCTCTCATCAACAAGGCGTTTCCATCCACAGACCTGTCGCTTAGTGGGAGATTTATGTGTTATATGTTTCGCCCTTTTGTAGACTGTTTGTGCAGGAAGATCCTTGGAGATCTGGAGTTTCTGAAATATTCAAAGCCGCCGGGCTCCAACGGACACGCGGCGCTCAAAATCCCTTTCCCCAGTCAGATGATTGATGTGAACGTTAACTGAAGGTCTTGACCTGTAACTGCAGGATTACACATCGCACTGCTGCCACCTGACCGGCACGAGTGCGCGGGAGTACAGGTGTTCCTAATAAAGTGGTCAGTGAGTGTAGTTTGTCTGATAGACTACACGGACAGTAACCTTCCGTAATAAACATATACATACAATATACATGCAAATCTTTTCATGCATTTTACCGCGATTTTCTGGTTTTAGTGTAAAGAGTATAGAAAGTTTTAAAGGATATCTACTTACATGGCAAAATGATCTAACCTACTCGATGCACTTGCAACAAAACAACTTCTGAATCATAAAACCAGACAGTCTCTGCATTACATAAATATCAAATGTACTCCTTTTTGCAGCAAGCAGTACCAGTACTGTACGTTTAAAAGACGCAACTGTATTATTGGTTAATGACGCAAGTCCAAAAAACCGCCCTGAGACTTCTATCAGAGATGAGTTTTCGAGTAAACACATATTCTGCTCTTTTTTTTTTTTTTTCCCCAGTCTGAGGAAAGATGTTGAAATGTGTCTGTAATCATTACACGTACACTACCAATGTGTTGGATAGAAAAATGTCGAAGTGCCGCTTTAATATTCTAACGCCGGTCGGTAAATCAGGTACCATACATTTAATCTCGAGCTGAAGTGGAAGTGCAAGTGATTTCACCGTTCAAGGGGTCCCTGGCTGCAAAACGTTTGCGAACCCCTGAATTAGAGCCTAGAGATGTCTTCACGTATTATTACGGCTTCCATATTAAATGGTGCCTCACGAAATTCAGCATGGATAATATTGTTGTTATGACAGGACGTGTATGTGACTTGGGAGTTAGCTTACGTTACCTAGTCCGATATTTCAGCTAAAACGCAGTCCGTGAATCAGAAAACAGGTACAAATAAAAAGCTAATAATCTGCTTTTAACGTCATATGTTAATGATTAGGAACAAAACATTACAGTATTGTATATTTTCTTAGCAGCTTTGTATGAAAGGCTGAAGTACCTGTGTAGAAGTTCTTAATGCTTGTGTTATTGAGAGACTCGGCGATTACTTCTTTCAGACTGTTCTTGCTGCGGGTGCAGCTGGCGTTCATCTCCACGTAACTGTAACCCAACTCCTACACACACACACACACACACACACACACACACACACACACACACACACACACACACACACACAAAACCCGAAACACCTGCATTTTTATTCAGCAACAGATAACTGACCTTCTTTACTCCTACTTGCAGGTATAAGCACAAATAACTCAAATTAGTGCTGGAACTCATCACTTTAAACACAGTTGAACATCTCTCTTCAATTCAAACCAATGAGCTCTAACGAGTCATCTTTTCTATAGCATCGGCTAATTCACAGGTGTGAAAGATCCTCCACGTAAAACTCACGTAAATCTAATGATAAAGCAAATTACAAAACATGTTTATCAAGTCGAAACATAAATTCGTTGATCAGCTGAGGTTCGGAAATTTGGAAGGAGCCTCCAGTGTCAGTTCTACAAAATGGTGATGCTGTTGCTTTAAGTTTTCTGCGTCGGTCTTCTCCGGCGAGGGAACGACTGGAAATGATTTGTTTCGTAGCTGTTGCACATCATTAAATGCAACTACAAATGGTTCAAATGTCTATCAAGTGTAAAAGCTGCAGCTAACTAATTAAAAAGTACCAATGAACAAACAGAATTAAAGTAATTAAAGGCTGCTTCTCTTTCAAGCGTTACTTTTATCATCTCACTATTATAACGGCTACGCCTCTCTGTGTAGTGCTCAGAACGTCAGCACATCACAATCAGGAAGAGGAAGACTTGTTGGAACAGCCATATCAAAACCCTCTTCAAACAGAGTTTCCCCAAAGTCCGCAAAGTAAGTTGTTGGGCAAGGATAAAGAGTTTGTGTTTCTCGCACTGCACGTAAAAGGTACTATTCAAGTCTAGCAAGGCTATTGTCTTTGTTTTCTCTTTACACGTTTAACCCGAGCGCCGATCGTCCAGTTTCGACTATTTTCCCTTAATAAACACAGTGAACGGAGCGGCTTCCAGGGTGTCGGTTAATACTGGAGTGTTCAGAACACCTGCGCACCCATTCCCAATTCATATGGCGACTGGGAAAATAAGACGGCTGCTCTTTTTTTTTTTGAGTATTTTTGAGCATAACCTGCGGCGCTCTGATGTTAAAATGCATCATTCGTAAGCAAAAAAAAAAAAAAAGCTGACAAGGCTGCCTTTTGACAGGAGCAGCTTTGAAACGGTTTCTGCAAATATTTAACAAGAAGAGAGGGAAAAAAAAAAAAATCAGTAACAGATTAGATCTCATATCAGTTTTGTCTAAGTGTTTTGTCGTTTCCTTATTTGGCCTCTTTTACATTTGACACCTGGACTGAGAGATTGTAATAAAATGCATATTCAACTGGTAATACAGCTGCAAATCCTGAGTGTGTGTTTTGTTTATTATATTGTATCCTTTTATAATATATATATATATATATATATTATGACTGACCTCACACACGAGAGCAGCAGTGGTGGTCTTCCCTACACCAGGAGGTCCAGAGAGCAAAGCAGCTTTAAACCCAGACCCATCATCCTTACCTCCAAACTTGCCAAACCTAGCAGCTGCAGAGAGAACGAGAAGATGAGAGACAATGATTAAAACGTATCGAAAGACAGAAACACACACACACACACACACACAGGGGACACATTATCAGCACGAGGCAAACCTGGCTCACGCTGTGCACAGGTGGACAAATCGGTAGCCATGTGGCCGGGACAAGGACGCCGATTTCTTGTGCGGCCAATTACGTTTTCACTTAGCGCAGGTTTAAAGGCGCGTTAGGTAAGATTTGTGAAAAATAGTCTCTAACACGTGAGTTGAGTTGAATAAGACTTGAATTCTTTTTTTTTTTTTTTTTTTAACTCAAAATGGAAGCCTGCCCCCATTTCCACCCATGTCCACGAAGCTCTGCCCTCAAAACGCATGGCGGTTTAACTAGCGTTAGCATGCTAACTAACGGGTACCATTAGCAGGGACCAACATGACATCACTTTTAAGCGCACTCAGACACTCGGCCGCTCGAAAGCCAAGTTACAGCTCTATAAACATGCGACTTCTCCTCATACTGATTTATGAGGATGTGGAGGGGCGTTGGGTGTGTGTCCATAAAATGACTGACGCGACGCCAATCCACATATAAAAACAAGCATCCTGGACCGTTATTATTATTATTTCTACAACATTTTCCACATTACTTGTGCTAGGACGAAATGTAAATATTTCTATTGGATTCTATTTACTATATATAATATTTCTACTTTAATAGCAACCACTTAAGCAGTTAAACATTTACGTAGCAAATTATCTCACTACGTGTTTTTATATTTCCTTAGTCTAGTTTCAAAGACACACTCACAAACACAAACACAAACACACTCAGCATATCAGCACACGTGTCCTGCCAGCTTTTGCGCGATCACGTGCGCGCACACACTCACTCACCTGCTGGTTTTGCATTGCCGCTGTGATTTTTATGCCAGCTCTTCAGCCACCTCAGTAGCTTATTGGCACAGCTCTGCTCACCCTGCTGCCCAATCAGATTCTTCAGGCTGCGGGGGCGGTACTTATCCACCCACAACAGGCTGGCGCCATCATCCTCTGCCACAGAGGGCGCGCTTTTTCCTGCGCCGAACTCCAGAGTCTTTCTGACCTCGGATGACGAGCCTTGGCGGGAAGCTCTAGAGGTTCCAGGGGTAGAAGAGGAAGAAGGCCGAGATTTCCTCGGCGAGGGACTGCTCTTGCTTGCAGAGGGTTTTTGGGGTGAGACTTTGCGCGCTGGAGGGGTGCGTTTGACTTTAGAGTCTGGGGTCCTCGATTTAGTGGCTTTACTCTGAAATATGAAAAGGTGAAAAGCTTTAGTAGAACCTTAAATGTTACAACGTCTTATACTCTACAGCAAGGAGCAGACAGTAATCCAATATCCACGCGTGCTGTATGTCTGCCAACGTGTTGACTCATTTTCTATAACCGTAATTATAGACACGGTGGAATTTGCTGTGAGGAGATTTCGGGAAGGAGTCTCCAGTGTCAGCGCTTTGTAACACTCAGCGGTAAAGCTGGAACTAGGAATATCTTCAGGACAGAGGACTCGTCTCGATAGCGCAGCAAGATGCCCTGTGTCTTATTAACTTCAAAAGACATCAGAAAAAAAGAGGCTGTGGAGGGAACAACTGTTTTTTGGGACCAAATCTCCGCAGCAGTGGCTCGCTGACATGAATAAATGCTGAATAATTAACCGGCCGTCCCCTGTGGGTCATTCCAAAAAAGGAAACTGACCAAATTTGGCTGGAAGGTTGAATACTTATGCATAATCATTCACGGTGCTCGCTAATAAGCCTGTCTAAGTTATCGTTCGCCAAGAGGTTTTCGCAAGTGATGAATGAACTGTCTAACCTCGGCTTCCGCAGCGATCTCGTATTTGGACTTTCTGCCTGGTTTGGTTCGGATCAATTCCAGTAACTCATCCTCATTTATGACCTTGGTGCCAAAACTGTGTGCCTGGAAAACAGACAAACATAAATGCGTTGAGTTCGCTTTCAAAAACATTATCCACACACAGTGACATCCAAACCAGTCAGAGGAAGGAGAGAGAAGAACAGCAAGAGCAAGAGGAGATTAGAGGAAAGCTGGAGATCAAGACGAGAAGAAGGAAAGACCTTCTCGGTCTTGGAGGCTCCACTGTCTCGGCCCAGCACCAGGTACGTGGTTTTCCGGCTGACGTTTCCTGTGACTTTCCCACCGTAGCGTTCTATTAAAGACTTCGCATCTTCCCTCTCCATAGACTCCAAAACGCCCGTTAACACAAACACACAGCCTTCAAGGCAGTTCTCCTCTCCCTAACACACACACACACACACACACACACACACAGACAATACAAGACAATAATAATTGTTATTAATTAAATTAAAACAAGGCAGATGATAACATAAAGACCGCCGGTCTTTGGGTTCTTTACACGTAGATTACTTCGCTAACATGGTTTGAGTTCACTTGTCCCCATAAGAACTGAATCGTCACTGCAAATCAATACAAACTTTATCCTATGATGAAGCCTTTCTCTCCTGATGGGAGTGGATGACTCCGCCCCTAACAACCGGGGGGGGAAACAGCTGCTAGTAACCTTCCATAAACTAAAAGATAGCTGACTTATGTTTCCCCCGAACTGTACGAGACGATCATCGATGACTGAGGGCGGGACCTCGTCTCACTCACCACATCTTAATCTGATGGAACACTTAGGGGAGATTTTGGAGAGACCCAGCGCCCTGATTAAGGGAATATCATTCGGAAGAACAGAGTTCATCACTCCAGTACAGTCCCAGAATATCTGTGCCAAGGCACACTGAAGCTGTTACGGAAACTCGTTTTTGGCCCAACACCTTCCTAACAAACTTTATGTCCTTTTAAATTTGTCTCCTCACTTAGTTTGTAGGCAGCATTGCCTATTTCCATGAACAAGCTATGTGGCAAACCCTGTGGACTGAAAGCATGCAGGAGGCCAATCAGGGAACGACAGAACTGAATCACAGAAACACTGGCTTTTGGAACTCCCTTAATTTAAATTAAACCTTTCTTAACGTGTACAAGTATCTATCCGTTTCGACTACCTGCGGGATCTCTTTAGAGCCCAGAGCGCGGGGCCCTTCTCGGTTCAGGTAGTTTCGAAACGCTGCAGAATTCACACGCTTCTTCTCCGAGTCCTCTGGACTGGTCTATCAAGAGAAATGAAAACGGTTTAAGAACTACAAGTCTGAAACACGCACACAAATTCAGAAAGAAAAAGCTGCACTGGAATTACATTTGAATGAAGGACAAAAAAAAAAAAAAAGTTAACAGTGTTAAAGACATATTAGTAAATTAACATCATATTAATTTAGTCCAGTGTGGTATCATGGCGAAAAAAAAAAAAAAAAAAGTTTTCCAGACCAATGAACTTATCATTATACACGTAAACACGCTTTTGACGTAAGATTATAATAATAATCGTAACTGTGATCAAATATTGTTTTTGAATGTGTGTCTTTTCCTTCTCTGATATGCTTTCACCTCTGGTTTAGTAGGAGAGGTCTTGGTACTTCCTCCTCCACTCCTGGGTGTGGAAATGCGTTTTGCGCTTCCGGGAGAAACACCTGTTTTGGGTGTGGCCGCTGTCTCCGATGAAGCCTGCGCTATTGGCTCTTTCTTCGGGGAGATAACAAGTTTGCTTTTCTTCTCCTCCTTCTTCTCACTCTTCCGCTGTTCCTGCTCTTCGTCGGCTCGCTTCTTCATCAGAGCCAGTTTGGAACTGGCTTTGGCAGGACTCTTCTTCGGCGCAGGCTCCTTCGGCGCAGGCTTGGTTTCCGCGCCGTTCGCTCGAGAGCTGATCTTTGACGGCGAATGCGAGTCCACGCGAGCCTGACAAAAAGAACAAAAAGAACCGCCTGACTTCAAAACGATTACCTGGAAAAATATTTTCAGGCATTCAGGTCACTCGCAACTACAAAACTAGACCTTAAGATCACACATAGAGGAGTCAATTTCCTCATTTCACTACACCATAGTGCTGATGAATTCTCAAATCTGATTGCTCAGGAGGTAACAAGCTGTGAGCTGTTGTCTTATTCACACTGCGAGAGACAAAAAAAAGAGGCTGGTGAAGGAACGATGGTTTGTAGCTGTTATAACATGACCTAACTTTTGCTACAGACAATAACATTAAATGTAACGATAAATGGCTTAAAAAAAAAAAAAAAAAAAAAAAAAAAAAAAAAAAAAAAAAAAAAAAAAAAAAAAAAAAAAAAAAAAAAAAAAAAAAAAAAAAAAAAAAAAAAAAAAAAAAAAAAAAAAAAAAAAAAAAAAAAAAAAAAAAAAAAAAAAAAAAAAAAAAAAAAAAAAAAAAAAAAAAAAACGTCATTGTTGACAGATTTCTGTGGCGCAAGGGGAAATAAACGCTTCAGAACATGCTGTTATTGGGAAAAAAAATCAACTTTGGGATGGTAACGAGGAAGTCTGGAATGATTAAAGACACAGCACAAGCTTCAGAGAAAACGTTCAAGGCAGGACTGAGGAATTAGACTTACAGGACTCACACAAACATTTTGAAAACATGCGAGTTACCTTTTTAGGCTGTGGGGCTTCGTCAAACATGGCCAGGGTTCGAGCAAACTCCTCATCTTCGTGGATCTGCTTCTCCAACTAACACACACACACACACACACACGTTTCCACTGTACATCAACACTATATGCACATGTCAAGACTTAACAAAAAACACTGCCAGTCTGTCAATATTTCAGTATTTTTAGACAATAAATCTAAATTAATTCACAAGGACAACAACAGACCCAACATTCAAATACATAAAGAAAGACTGTCATCTGTCTTCGTCCCAATCACTTTCTAAGGAAACTGAAAATCCTGTGCAGTGGATTCTGGGAGTCACAAACCACTGAGTGGGGAAAAAAAAAAAAAAAAAAGGTCGGATCAGTAACCATTCAGGAAGTCCTATACGCAGCCGGTCAGGCTGAAATCTGTATATATGGCGGAAGAGACAGGAAACAGCTTGGCAGGTGTACGTTTATCCCCCGACAAACATAATTACAGCCGGACAACTGTAACAATCTCCCACGGGTACGCAGATCCAACCTGCAACTCCGCCTGCTTATCGCTGGCCGCGGAATAATCACTACTGACAGGAGCATTCATGTGATCATAAGTGCGTGTCTGACTCACCTCCATGTCCTCATCCATCTGTAGTTGTTTAGCGATGGCCGCATCACCGCGCGTTTCCTCGGTATCTTGTGTTGGCTGGAGGAGACACGACACTCTTCAGTTTATATAGACCAAGATTAATACTTAATACTAATACTAATACTAATAATTAATACTGCCACTCCAAACACTGCCAGTGCAGCTAAACATACAGTACTGTAACAACTTGACTACTACAGTGGTGTTTTTCTTTTTTTTTTTTTTTACTAAAACGTTTCTATTTGATTTCTCACTTGAATTTTGTTGGCTGCTGCATCACAATAAAGATAGAGGGGGGGAAAAAACTGCTATTTTAACAGGGGTGTATAAACTTTTCATATCCACGCTACAGTTGAGGTCAAAAGTTTACATCCCCCTTTCAGAATCTGCAAAATGTTAATTATTTTAACCAGAATAAGACGGCTCGTTCAAAATGCATGTCATTGTTGTATACATGTATATAAACGCATGTACTGATGCTCCAGAAGGAAAAACCATGCGTTAAGAGCTGGGGGGGTGAAAACTTTTTGAATTTGAAGATCAGGGTAAATTTAACTTATTTTGTCTTCTGGGAAACATGGAACTATCTTCTGTAGCCTCTGAAGGGCAGTACTAAATGAAAGAAATATGATATTTATGCAAAATAAGAAAAATGTACACATTTCCATTCTGTTCAAAAGTTTTCACCCCCGCCAGCTGTGATCCGGGCCTGAGTGAGTGACACTGTAGCCCTGCTGATGCACTCACCACTTTCCTCTTGGTGCTCGTACTGGCCACCAGCTTCTTATCCGATCTCTTGGCCGTGGAGTTGCCGAAGTAATCAATCACAGAGGTGGGGGTGCGTTTGGGTGCGGTCGGCTTCGGAGGAGTCGGACTGGGTGCATTCTTCTTCGCTTCTCCTTTCGTGCTCGGGGTTTTAACAGGAGGCGTTTTTACCTGCTTCGATTTAGTCTCCTTCGAGTCGGAGTCCGTCTTCTCTTTGCTGCAGCCGTTCTCTTTGAGTTTCGAGGACTTTTTCAGGGACATGAAGGCGTCATCGGAGTCTAGAACAACAGGACAGAGTTGGTCAGTATAGACAATTCTCTTTAAGTGCAGATCACGACAGATGCAGCTTGAGCCGTAGGCAGAGCTGGAAACAATTTCTAACAAGAAATCAAAGAGAAGAACTAGAATTATAGATCCAGGTCCATAAATATTTGGACACTGACAGGTTTGTTTGTGTTGGCTGTCTACCAGAGTATTTTGGATTTGAAATTAAATAAAGAGTAATTGGGTACACGGTGTAGGAATTACAGTGCTTTTTAATATGTGGCCCCTCCTTTTTTAAAGGGACCAAAAATAATTGGTAAACTAACATCAAAATAAGTTGTGATTTTTAATGCTTGGTGGCAAATCCTTTGCAGTCAGTGGCTGCCTGAAGTCTGGAACCCATAGACATCTTGCAGCTCAGTTGGATACAGGTCAGGTGACTGACTTGGCCATTGCAGAACATTCCACTTCTTCTGCCAGTCCTGGGCTGCTTCCGAAGTATGCTTCGCATCACTGTCCATCTGCTCTGTGAAGCTGAATCTGAGCAGATAATGTAGCTCTGCACACTTCAGAATTCATCCTGCAGTTTTTGCCAAGAGTCACATGATCAATAAATACTACAGAAGCAGTTCCATTGCCATAAGATGAAGTGGTACGCTTCAGATCATGAGCAGTTTATTTCCTTCTCCATACCCTTCTGTTCCCGTCTTTCTGGTACAAGCTGATCTTTGTCTCATCTATCCATAGGATGTGGCTTCAGAACTGTACAGGCGTTCTTTCAAATGTTTTTGGCAAATTGAAATCTGCTCTTCCTGTTTGTGAGGCTTACCATTGGTTTACATCTTGCGGTAATCCCTCTGTATTTACTCTGGTGAAGTCTTCTCTTGATTGCTGACTTTGACACAGATACACCTACCTCCTGGAGGGTGTTCTTGATCTGGCTAGCTCTTGCAAAGGGGTTTTTCCTTCACCGGGGTAACAATTCTTCTGTCATCCACCACAGTTGTTTTCTGTGGTCTTCTGGGCCTTTGGTGTTGCTTCACTGCTAACACCTTTTATCTGCTTACTCGTGAATGAAATACTGAGGGAATAACACACACCTGGCCATGGAACAGCTGAGCAACCAAGTGTCCGATTACTTTTGGTCCCTTAAAGGGGGATGGGGGAGGGGCACCACATATAAGAAGTGCTGCAATTCTTACATGGTTCGCCTGATTTGGATGTAAATACCCTCAAATTAACACTGCACTTTGAGGTCATATTCATTAAGTCCAAGTCCAATATACTGTAGTAGACAGCTAAAATAACAATAATTTTCAATGTCCAAATATTTATAGACGTGACTGTATGAACGTGAAGCACTAAAATGGCATGTCTGTTTCTAGGACATCCCTCACCTGAATCAGACACATAGGTCACAGGATCTTTCTTCCCAGATGCTGTAGGCTTCTGTTTAGGGCTTTTCTTTCCTTTCTTCTCCTCTTCCTCCTCATCTGCCAGATGAGAGAAACAGAGAGTTAGAAACAGACACGACGTCTACAAATTCAACAGTTAAGATCTACTGAAAGCCTGCAATGTCAATCATCACTTCCAAATACGTGACATAGGGATATACACCATATGGACAAAAGTATTGGGACACCTGACCATTACGCTCATATGTGCTTGCTGAACATTCCAGATTCAGTCCCCCTTTGCTGTTATAAAAACCTCCACTCTTCCGGGAAGACTTTCTACTAGATTTTGGAGTGTGGCTGTGGGGATTTGTGCTCATTCAGCTACAGGAGCATTAGCGAGGTCAGGCACTGATGTCGAGCGAGGAGGTCTGGGGTGCAGTCTGTATTCCTGCTCATCCCAAAGGCGTTCAGTGGGGTTGAGGTCAGGGTTCTGTGCAAGCCACTCGATTTCTTCCACTCCAACCTTCACACACCATGTCTTCATGGACCTCGCTTTGTGCACAGGGGGACTGTCAGGCTAAAACGGATTTGGACTAGACCCCTTAGTTCCAGTGACAGGAAATTGTAATCCTACACATTACGAAGACATCCCATGCAATTGTGTGCTTCAAACTTTGTGCCAACAGTTTGGGGAAGAACCACATATAGGTGTGATGGTCAGGTGTCCACAGACTTTTGACCTTATAGTGTATCAGCATTTCCTTCATAACAAGTACATGTCTTTTAGTATTTGTTGATACCAAAATGAAATTTAACCACTTACTAAGCAATCAGGGCTATAAAGGAGCATTTTATTTAACTCGGTTTATGTTGGTTGGCTATTACGGTCAGGATTTAATAAGGAATCCTCACTGCACCTGAATCAGCGATGACCCTCTTCTTCCGTTTGGCTGATCGTTTTTCCTCCAATTTGGTGCTTGTAGTCTGTGCAAGTGAGAGAAGAGGAAAGATCAAAACCTTTTCTAACGCGACATCACTACAAGAACCACGGTACAATTCTCCAGAATCGACCTGAACCTTGGGAGCGGGCTTCTTTTTATTCTTCGGCTCGTCGTCAGTGCTGCTGCTGCCACCACCGTGGCCAGGCTTTGGCGCAAAGAACCTGCGTATATCCTGCCACAGGAACAAGGGATGGTTTTAGACGTGCAAGACGTGCAATCAGACAGATTATTTCTTCCTCGGATTCAAAACCAGAGAATCAGCTTAACTTAGAACAATTTATCTTCTGATCATATGCATGACATCACTGTTCGTTTTAGACTTACCAGTAAATACCAGTTTTAAAAAAAATTCCTCATAAAACTAAACAGCTAAGTTGATAAATAATCATAAAAACAACTACATATCAGGAGAAGCATCTTGACTGTCCATACTGTCCACCCTTACAGCAGTCTGGGCTTGTATTTAGTGTAATGCACTCCTAAGAGGATGGAAAAAGTAGGTCAATTATGGCTGGGGTTTTAAAAGGAAACTTTTTTTCTTAGTTTGGTGCAGATTTTATATTCTGCAGCTTCATCAGGACAACACAGAGTAAGCGATTCTTTACAGATTCCAGTTAATCTCAGCATGCTGTGAGTTCCTGTCGTGCTCGATTAGGCAGCTAGCTAGTTAGCCAACTCCTCATAAACTCCACATAAACTCAGCTTTATTTTATTTACTGTTAATTCCAGACGTAAATCCAAGAATCTGCTTTTATTTTGTTTAATAATATAATTAATATTATGGAGAGAGCGCTTCAGGGTGTAAACTTTGCAAGGCAACTTGACATTGGCCTGTTGTGTTTTGCATTGCACTGGTTGCATCACAAATGCCTTCTCGCTGAATATATAGTGCTCATTATGTGACCTGGAAGCCATCATGTAATCCCCTATGAAGGGCGCCTATACAGGGAGAAAGTGAGCCATTTGAAGCATGACCAGTGAAAGTTGCTGTTAGCTCCGGGTTCAGGTTCTGTTTTTATACTCCGAAACTGCTCGGATACGCCACAGTACACGGCTGTGCAGGGCAGCTACAGGTACAGTGTCCACATTTAAACTGCCAAAAGATTAATAAAACAACTCACCATCTTCAACAGCTGTCATTAACTTTTTGTTGTTGTTGCAGCAAAAGTGCGTAACGATACGCTTACAGTCTTTGGCGCCAAGAGTGATTCGTTCTGGCGCAGCGTGATGACGCAAAGAGGGCGGGGCCTCGCCGGAACTGCGAGGAGCAGTGAAAATAAAAATATCTTTCAATAGATTATTAATAAATAATTGCGTAAATAAGTAAATAAATAAGTAAATAAAATGCTTTATTAAATACATTGTAAACGTTCTTTAATTATTTATTGCATTAAATGAAGTTATTTATTTATTAATTCTAAGAACATGTATATATTTGTTTCTTTAATGACCGACCGAATTGATTTTTTCATTTATAGACTGATTGAAGGATATGTTGATGGATTAAATTCTACATCTTCTGAAAAGCAGGATAAGGTGATCAATAGCATCATATAAGTTAATGGGATGCAGGTTGTCTCTGGCCAGACAATTCCCAGTTAAATACACTCTATGGCCAAAAGTACAGTAAGTGGACACCTGACCATCACATCCATATGTGGTTGTTCCCCAAACTTTTTCCACAAAGTCTGAAGCACACAATAGTACAGAATGTCTCTGTACGCTGGAGCTTTAAGATTTCCCTCCACTGGAACTAAGAGGCCCAAACATGTTAAAGCATGACGATGCCCCTGTGCACAAAGCGAGCTCCATGAAGACATGGTGTGTGAAGGTTGGAGTGGAAGAACTCGAGTGTCCTGCACAGAGCCCTGACCTCAACCCCACTGAACACCTTTGGGATGAACTGGAACACCGACTGCAACCCAGACCACCTCACCTGATACCAGTGCCTGACCTCACTAATGCTCTTATGGCTGAATGAACACAAACCCCCACAGTCACACTCTAAAATCCAGTGGAAAGCCTTCCCAGAAGAGTGGAGGATATTATAACAGCAAAGGGGGAATAAATCTGGAATGGGATGGGAAGCACATATGAGTGTGATGCTCAGGCATCTACATACTTTTAGCCATATAGTGTAGATTTATAAACAGCACAAAGAGCCTGCTGCGTCAGATTTGCTGCCTCCCCGACTGATTACAGTCATTGGTATAGTAACATCAGCTCATAGTTAATATAGCTGTCAAAAGTTTGGCAGTATAACATTCACTCAAGTATGAAAGTTTATCCGGCACCAAATTAATCAGATTAACTGAAGACCTACTTCCATGAGCGGCACAGTGAGCAAGCAGCCACCGCTGAAGGCTTTCAACGCCTATCATACCTCTGCAAGACCTGTTCATTCATAGGTCTTCATAGATTTAATGAATCTATCCATCAGATCCATCTTCTCATACTGTAATCCTAACTGCAGTGTGGGAGGTTTACTGACCATTTCCCTCGAGTATTAGGAACTACAGAGGAAGAAGAAAAAAAAGAAAAAAAAAAAAACCTTGGAGATGCTGCGGACAAAACTGGATTTTTATTTATTTATATTATTTCTGCTATGAACATGTGATGCTCAGAAAATATTATGTATAGTCAGGGACCTGTGATAGGATTATTTCCATCTTAAACTCATCACTACCTTAAAAAAAAAAAAAAAAAAAAAAAAAAAAAAAAAAAAAAAAAAAAAAAAAAAAAAAAAAAAAAAAAAAAAAAAAAAAAAAAAAAAAAAAAAAAAAAAAAAAAAAAAAAAAAAAGAAACTGATGCAGCTCTGACTGGACCAGAACTGAGAGCTGTTCAAATACATAGAGCACTGATGTGTGATGTATAGAAAATAAAAGGAATGGATGCACATACACTATCCATACAGTTCTGCTTAAATCTAAATCATTAAACGCCAACAGTTCTACAAAAATGTCTCTCAGGAAACCTTTAAAGGTTGTGTAGAACCCTACAACAGTGTGTAATCAGACAGGAATGCCACTTTAGGAGAGTAAGAACCCTTATTCAATGAACCTTCATAGTGAAAAGTAGACTAAAGCTTCTGCTTCTAATTACAGTATAGCACTTTCTGGGCTTTCTCTCTTATTTTTTTTTTTTTATATAAAATATAATATAAAAATAAACTTAAGGTTAAAAAGCATGGCTTACTGAAAGCACTGCACACAGCTTGTAATCACTCCTGGGTTTAAAAAAAAAATAAAATAAAAATAAAAAAAAAATAAATAAATAAAAAAAAACCACAAATGCAAGCAACTTCAAATACTGGTGGTGAAAAAAAGATGTTTATTGACAATTTTACAAGGACTAATGCTGCTAATCATCAGCCTGCTCCACCACAGTGGTCTTCTCGCTGACATAGATCCCATCCAGAAACTTCCGGATGTCTTTCTTCCGCACAGCAGTGGCCTGCTGGATTAGTGCAGCTAATAGATACAGAGAGAGAGAGAGATAAAGAGAGAAACAGTGTAAATATAACAGTGAATGGCAGAAAGTAGAAAGTAATAATCAAGTCTGCAGTCAAGACAGGGAGTGGAAACCTGTTTAAAATAAACCACACGCTCCATACAAACAAACGCATGTAATAATACAGTCAACAATACTGACAAGCAAATACATAATGTAATACTGTCCTGATTAACACACATGCAACATGCACAAGAGGTGTTTGAGCTGCAAGTAACAATGGGGTTAGTAATAGCTTCCCAAGATGCAGACAAGGCCTAAACTAAAGAGGAGAGTCGTGATTGATGTACTGCAAGGCAAAAACACGACTGAAGTTAATTCCTTCTCAGTGCTCCCCCAGTATAACAGCACATTGTCAAAAGAAACAGAAATGAAGTGCGACAGACAATGCGGGTGGTCAGAGGCGGAAGAAAAATCAGCAGAAATATATAGAAATTCGGAAAGCGATGCAAAGAGAGACAAGTCCTCCAGGCCGACAGTGGGCCCGCTCTAACCTCGTGTCCTCTACACCTCTGGCTCCACTACTGTCCCCTTCTCAGAGACATAGATACCGTCCAGGAACTTTCGGATATCCTTATTTTTCACTGTGGTGGCCTGCTGGATGAGGGCCGCTGGAAGAAGAGACACTAAGGAGGTGAGGGTCATGCACACACAAGCTGGGGTCAAATACAAAACAACAGGCTTACACACAGGCTAAAGGGGATTCGGGATAAATAGCTACAACTGAGGTGGTGTTTGGGGAGAGTTGGGTAAAGGGTACTTTATTCTACATGGGTTTTAATTGTTTACATCCCAAACACTTTGGCACTGATGAAGGTTGAGGGAAGCTGACCAAAAAAAAAAAAAAAAATCTTTTCTAGTGAAGTTAAATGGGGATATTAATTTAGCATATTTACTCTTTACCAAGTATATATACATTTTTCATTCAGCATGAAATGCACAAGAATATATGAAGCAAATTCACAAGTATTTTTGTATTCAAGATTAAGCTTTCTGCCAGCTTGGTTTTGTCAGTATGTTCTGTCCAATGTTAAAACTCTTGAAATTTTAATATTCCAGATGCTGATTCTTGGTTTTCCATCAACTCCCTGCTCTTGACAGGGGTGACGGTCCATTCGGCAGATACAAAAACGTCCTTGTAAACATAATGAACACTGATTCTTCTGTATATTTTACACACAGAGTTGGCTCTTGGATGAAAGCGAATGGGTGGAGCCTCACCAGAGTTTGACACCAGCTCAATATCGTTACCCTCCAGAACCAGCTCGTCTTTCTGGGCAGCGGAGAGGGAACAGTTCACACCTAAAAACATGGAGGCACACAATTAGGGTCCTTCGTAGTTTCCACTAACTACTTCTCACGAGTTTTCGCCAGCAAAATATTTGCGGCCGATCACTAATTAGCTTGCAATGGTGTAAAAAACCTAGGACATAAGACAATACTGGCCAACAAAGATGCACTGAGATCGTTCTAAGTCACTAGTCTGCTGAAATACTAGCAGGAAACCACAAGAACGGCTAAAGCTCTCAAAGAACACCGATGCTACTTCATGTAGTCCTGCGTACTATACTGCTGTGTTATGTTACCCCATGGTATACAAGATAGGACTAATTCCACTAGACTCCAACTGGAAGATGTTTCTTAAAGACCCTCAGGACTGTTAAATTAATCTCGATCCACAGAATACTTTAGGAGTTCCAGATCAAACCCACTATACAGAACTAAAAAGTGAGGCTGTGACCAATAGCCTGGTCAGTATGCACCCTTCTAAACAGCAAGGCTTAACAGACAAAACTTCAATGTGCACGCACGCGCACACACACACTCACCTGCTCTCATGCGCACACGGCGGATGTATTTCTCCCCCAGGAAGTTTCTGATCTCCACCAGAGAGCCAGTCTCCTGAATCACCACGTTAATGGGGAAATGGGCGTATACAGATCGCATCTTGTATCTGAAACCCTGCGAAACAAAAAGTCCCAAAAGAGCACAAATATTAGTAACAGCAAACAAACTAAAGAACTGCATAAACAGGGAATTTTTATATATTCTTACCAGAGTGACACCCTTGATCATGTTCTGAACATGGCTGCAGATGGTTCTGACTGTGGCCAGCTCCTTCCTGTTACCCCACCATTTATCCACACGCAGCTACAGAAACACAGCACAGCTTCGTAAATCAGTTCCGTCCAGAGCACAAAGACCTGGCTGCTATCAACTGAGTGAAATATCTACTAAAACAGGCTCCGGTTCTCAAGTAACCACCACACGCTTCGTGTTTCACCGAGAGTCATGTGCAACCTTTAGGTCAGGAGCTTGTTTTTAACGATAATTCCATAAAAAAGCATCGTAGGAGGACCAGGCCCACCATTTCAAATCACGTAAAGACGCTCATTACCTTCTTCTGCTTCTTGCCGAGCAGCCGCAGCTCCAGGTTGATGTGGTTGAACTCGCGGCGCAGAACCCCGCGAGGTCCCTTCACGCTAACCGTGCGGCCCTTCAACGTCACATCGACTGCAAGGGTTATAACAGAAGCGCCAATGTGTTATACATCAGTATACTCGGGAACGATTCCTCAAACTGGCTCATGTTAAACATGCACTTATAACCTGGAGCTCTACTATAACCGCTCAGTCAATCTCTCGGGAAATCTGTTGCAGCGATCGACTCGAACGAGACCGAGTGCAACTCCTGGGAGAACTCATGAACAGAAGCCTGTACATCACCAGGACAGAGGAAAGAGTCTTAACGACAAATCCTGACACAGCGACACTCGATGGCCAGTTTAAAAATCCATGTAATATCAGAAAATGAATCATTCAGAAATAAGGGACAACGAAGTGTCACTGCAGGCCTATGGGACAATTTATAAGTGACTTGCTATTATATAAGACGCAGATGAGTGAGTGTGTGTGTATACATTCTAATAAAATGATTTTTCGCCACTAGTATTGCCGTTTACATGCACATCAAACTCTGTTTACAGTCTATATTCTGGTTGCAGCCATATATACGTGGTTTGTTGCAAGCGTGTCCGAGTTGCTATTCCTGAACACCCAGCCTTTCGATTCAAACAGGCACATTCGAGGGGTGGGAATCAGAATATTGTCGTACTCTGAATCAGAATGCAGCGTTCACATGACTCAGTATTAATTAGAATATTGCCAAACTCTGATTCATATCAGAATACTGATGTGCATGTAAACAGCCAGCGAGAGGCTGGATGAGATGAAACCACAGTTAACAAGGTCTGCTCTAATTTTCCCCCCCAAATCAAGCAATAAATTGCAGTTAACATGGGAACAAGGAACTAGAAAGAAAGGGGGAAAAAAAAGAAGCATAATGGTAACCCATTCACACCACAGGACTAATGCGAGGAATCATTCAGGCTAACCGTTTGGATTCATCACTTTACCACTGCACAGAACGGAGAAACTCTCGATTCAAATGTCGCTCGTAGCTTAAATTGCTGCACGGTGATGAAAACGAATAGTCGCTTGTCGCATGCTGGTGTGCATGTGGGGTTAAGCTGAACGACAATGCTTAATCCTTACTACTAAAAACCCAATTATATTGTTTCGTAAACCTGGCACGATAACTACTTCTGTCGGACGATATATTGTTCCAGAAATAATTGCGATAAACAATATTGGCACTGAGAGACCATGTTTTAACCACATGCTCATAACAATAACACAAGTACATGCTTTCAAGGAACAATGAACTTGTAATTCAGATTCAGACTATGTCCTGGTTCCCCAAATTCCGATTCCCAGCTCGGGAATAGGAAATTTGTGTAAACCTAATGGACAATATTGAGGTCATGTCCATATATGGTAGGATACGTCGATAAAGTGATTATCGTGACAGGTCTAATAGTTTCAGGTGTTTAACCCCAGCCCCTGTCCCGAAGGGCTGATGTCCACACAGCCTGGAGAAACCCTGCTCCATCACACCAGGTGGTTTTTTTCTCTCAGTTACAGGGTTAGAAGTGTTAAAGCAGGAAAGCTCCGGCTCACGTACCGTTGTCAGGGATGTCCACAGTCTGAGTGCTGAGAATGGTCTTCATTCTGACAACACAAAACAAAATGGAGATCACAAACTAGTCAAATCCTCCTGAATGACTCTTCAGTGATATCCTAGTTCACACAACACGGAATACTCACCTTAAAAATAAGTCTACTCTTACCTTTTGCGTCTAACAACTCCCAGACATTACTCTTAGCTCTTATTTAGACAGTTTCTCTGTATAAAACGCTTTAATACACACACACACAGAGAACTACACGGCCTCCATGCTAACCGCTAACAAACACAAACCCGGCTCACAAATCAACCATCTTTATCACAGCTCAGTGTGTACATACCAACAAAATACGAACATATATAACCCAAGGGACATTCAGGCAAAATACAGAACACAGTATAACGCAAACTGAAGGGCCGTTACACAGGATTGGGCTGGATTCAAAATGCCTGCAAATAGGATGCGCCATGTTCTTACCTCGCCGATAGAGGAGGAAAGGAAGGAGAAGAGACGTCATCACGCACTTGTAGAGCATACGTGCTACGTCATCGCTCAAACTCCAGGCACGGCTGTAGAACTGTCGAGAATATCAAACAGTGTTTATGCAAGTTCATTGAAACAGTTGAATGTTTTTGGTGACTTTAGATTAAATTATAATATAATAAGTGGATTTGTGAATAAATTGTGAATAATGTTGATAAAATGTTACTCTGCATTCGGCTGACAGAAGGTGAATTGGGAAAGTCAGTGAGGCCAGACGCGTGTAATCGATGCCAGATGACGTGAGAATGGCAGTCATGGCGCTGATCAGTAGGAGCTCTGGCGCTGTTAGTCGTTTGTCCTGTAATCAGCTTTTGTTGTCACCTAGATGTTTTGAAGCCTCTCACGTAAGTGTGACTCGTACTCTCTAAATTCTGTGTGTATTTATCTGCTTTGCATTACTAAACCTGTTTTAGTACTTCGACCTGAGTCGCTTCGAATCTCAGTCAAATGGCTGCTTGTCCTTAGAGAAGTGCAATAGTTAGTGTGCAGTAATCCTGTATAATGCCTTGAGCATCCTGTATTGCATCTGTATGCTGCAATATATTTAACATATATGACGGTTTGGAAAAATGTGAGCTGTAAACAATCTCTAGTTACAAGATCTAGTACTATCTTTGGTGTGTGTGTACTAATGAAGTGGCCAAAGTGTGCACTGTGTATAAGAACCCCAATACCTCTGTACCTGATACACTCCTACCAACACAACACACAGAGAATCCATCCATTCTCTGTACGGCGTATCATAAGCAGGGGAGCCTGGAGCCTATCTGGGGGACTCGGGTCACAAGGCGACATGGTGCCAGCCCATCTCAGGGCACAATCGCACTAACACACGCGTTCACCCATGCCTACGGACAATCTGGACTGGAGGAGGAAACCAGAGTACCTGGATTAAACCCCCGAAGTACGAGAGAACATGCAAGATCCACACACACACACAGGGCGGAGGCAGGATTTGAACCCCCAACAGTGCTAACTACTAAGCCACCATGCCCCCACAACACACACACACACACACACACACACACACACACGGACACCGACACCCTAAAGTTTATCCCCTTCCCAAAACAAGTTTACGCCCAAGTCTCGCTCATTCTTCACTGGATAATCTCACCTGGATACTGTAGACTTGTACTGAAGAGCTGCTGGTGTAATCATAAAGCCTGGGATGTTCATATTGTACATCCGTTCAACGCACTTAGTACTATTTTGCTCTGTAATATACATTTTTAGAAGTGTAATGATTTATAACCCCGCTGTCTGGCGTCACCCAGAAGAGACTGGCTTCCATTTTGAGTCTGGGTCTGTTCATGGTTTCTTCCTCATGTCATCTCAGGGAGCTTTTCCTCACCACTGTCACCTCTTGCATTGCTTGTTACAGAACTAAATATCCATCTAGGTCTGGATTTCTGTGAGACTTGTATGATAGACCCTCCACATATTCCATCTGTAATTAACAGATCTGTGCAAGAAAAGGGTTTTCTGTAAGGAGACATTTATGGAAGGAGTCTCCGATGACAGAGCTTTGTAACACTAATACAGGATGGTGGAGAAGATTCCACCCTGAAGAAGAGCAGAGAGAAACATGCTGAGGTGTTCATTATGACCATAGAAAAGAGACAGAGTATACTTTCAGTGAATCTGATGCAAGAGCAATTCAAGTAACAGACTGACCGGGAAATCACAGATATATAGTTTCATATGCAGAACTTCATCATTCTAATTCATGATTAGTTCTTAAGAAAATCTTGTCGGTAAATGATCACATCAATCTAAATTGATTAGACTGATTAGATTACAGGGTTATATGAGGTTGCTGGACTGCAGGTAAGTGCTTCAGACTGCTTTCTCCTATGGCGCCAAGAAAACAGAAACTAAAACCTGGAGGGTGCGATAAACGGAAAGCATCGCATCGCATCACACACAGGGTCACTGCAACCTCATAAATATAATATCATGAGCTAAATCATGAGCTAAATATACGTCCAAACCGAAGTGAAAACAGATCATCAAATGTAAAAACATGATAACGAATAATACTGTTAATAAGAGAGAGGATAAACGATAAGAAAAAATTTCCACAGGGCTATTCGGCTAAATGTTTTGAAGATCCAGTTACATGGGCTACTTTTTAAACGCCTAACCATTAACGATTAGTTTACGGCTAAAAATAAGACCATTTCAAGTGGATATATTTTGTTTCATAGTGGTGCTTCATGTTGAGTAGCAGAACAATGAGGCTAAATTTTAAAAAAAAGAGAGAGAATATCTTTCCTGCCTAATGTCTCTAGCCCTGTGGCTCGTCTCTGGTCTGATGAGATGCCTTCAGCTAAATACGTTACAAAATGTTGCATGTGATTGGATAAACTGCTTGGATCTGCTACTGAAGTACCACTTGACAACCCTTGCTCTCAGAAGCTAGCTTGTTCCACGGATGTTCCACAGCATGTAACTTTAAACGGTTAAAAATATGTTGCGTTGTCCTTTCGTTAATTAAAACGGGATTGTTGGCAGATGTGTTGTAAGTGGAATAAAACATTTCCAGATGTGCTGTTTATAGGAAAACAATCAACGATGGCACGGTATCAGTTACTGTCTTCATGTCAGGTCACATCACACCAATCCATTGTTGATTTATTTTCTCATAAGAGCATGCTAGATTGTATTGTATTCCTTATCTGCGACATGTGTGTTACGTAACCCGAAGCCCAAATAAGATCTCTTAGGAGTTTTTTTTTTCTTTTTTTTTTTCTCTTCCAAACAGGTCTGTGCGAGTCGACTGAGCAACGCAGCCAGCACATCACACACACCACGGGACAGAAAGAAAGAAATTAAAGAGGATGGACTGAAACTGCAGGACTTTATATCAGGGGATCTGTCAGAAAAGAGCAAATGGGAGGAATACAGGGGCAACCTGAAGCGACAAAAAGGGGAACGGTGAGAGAATTAAGAGTCGGACCAATAAATGTTAAAGGTGCAGTGTGTAATGTTTAAAAGTGTTTCTCTGATTTAAAAAAAAAAAAAAGTATGATTTGCAATGTTGTCGTGCAATGAATCGGACCTTGTCATTGCTTCTGTTTACGTTTGGAGTTTCTTAAAGAGTGATTCCAGCAGCATAGTTACCCTCACAGTTAAACACCATCGACATCAGCTGCCATCTGCAGTGACCTTGACACGATCACTGGAGCAGTCGATCGTAGAAAAGACGCTCTCTGAGAGAGTATTTATAGAGATGTGTATTTTGGTCATTTTCACAGCTGAGATATTTAACGTCAGCGATTGTGTGTCTGCACTTTGTCTGTGTAGCACAGCCTGGCTTGTCTCGCTCATCTCTTCATTTTCGCTTGAATCAAATAAACCCCGTCCACACTGTAAGGCCCCTAAATTTCCTGTAAAACATGCTAGTGACTGATGATCAGACTAAAAGAGACAAAGTTTAAATTCATGGTCTTGTCACATTTTTTCCTGAAAAGCTGGTTGAAGCAGCTTTAATAAGCTCTCCTCTTAATCCTGACACGAGCACTAGGGCTTATTCAGAAAAACGAATACGCTTTTCTGAAGTGCCGAAGAGCTAAAGCTCTGTTTTTAAGTGTGTGTAGTGTATAAACACGTATTATTGTCATTTGTAGTTTTTCAGTCCTTGATAGAAGCAGGTTGTAAAATTCCAACCTTTTCGTATGTTTTGTCTTTTAAAGCCTGCTGATCCATTTCCCGCCACGACCTGACCTTTGAATCTCTCTCTCTCTCTCTCTCTCTCTCTCTCTCGTTCTCTCATTGTGAGATTGAGGAGTGCGTTAGTGTCAGATAGACGAGCACACGCAAGGGAATCAGATAAACCCTGTCCACCTTGTAAGGCCCCTAAAGTTTCTGTAAGACATGATCAGACTAAAAGAGACAAAGTTTAAATTCACGGTTTTGTTACGTTTTTCATGAATTAGCTGCTTTAAAAGGTAACAGACACGTCACACGCAGAGTTTCCCTAAAGGGGGTGGTGAGAAGGGGATCGATCAGCGCAGGCTGGTGAAAGATCAGTGTTGAGTGGAATTCCTATAAAATCACGTTACTGTGTCTGGGAGTTTTTAGCTTGTTGGTAGCAGTAGACTATTTATTTTCCAAATAGAGAACCAAGTACCTATGCAAATCCCTCTTATGTAAAGTAGCTTGTTAGATGATGTGATATGCGGTACGATAATGCTGTATATGCGTAAAATCAATTTCAATCTTATTTATATATATTTAAAAAAAACTGAAAGTGACATACACGATTCGTGTTCCTTTGAAGAAAAGAACGCGTTCTCTGCTATCTGCGACGCCCCCAGATCGTTTTCTTTTCATGAGTTTTTGAAGTTTTAAAGAATTAAAATCATTCCGTCATCGCAAACCCTTGCAATGTGCATAGCTCGATATTTACATATAATTTCGATTATATTGTGCAGCCCTACCAGCTATCATAATATACAGGATAATAAATTGATATAACGATGACAGAACGTAGCTTAACCATCTGTGGTCCAAATCCTAGGCTCAGGTTACCTCCGTGGCTAAAGACCGTGATTCCTATTGGGAAAAACTACAACAAACTGAAGAACACACTCCGAGACCTGAAGCTACACACTGTAAGTGCCTGAAATTCATTTATACACAAAGGTATTGCTCTAAAGTATTGTCATTACTGTTCACACAATCTGCGAAGCTAGTGGGCTATGTATGATGTTTCCTCAAACGCAGTATTGTGTTAATATCTTAAAATCACCATGAAAGGTTAGGTCATGGCAAGGTTTAGAGCGGTGCAATGATCCAAGTATTCGCTCTGTCACCTTCAAAAATAATGAAATTAAATTATTCTACATTTAAAAAAAAATACTATAAAGAGCAGTAAACAGTAATAAATGAAACAAAGTCTCGACAAAATCTGCTGCTTTCTTTACTGACATACAAACATTTTTCCGTAACGTTTAATTTTTGTACTGAATCAATAATGTAGAAGTCATAAAATACAAATCTATAACAAAGTTTGTACTAAAAAACAAAACAGGGTGCCTAAGCCTTTTTGCACAGTACTGTGTATTTCACCAAAATGATGTGGAAATGTTTTATTTATCTTTTAATCTTATCTTCCTGCGACATCAGATCAGGAGCCTGTTGAACAAACGCAGCAGTGAAATCGGTTTGATGTCTAAAAACTTGCGAGTTCAGTGTAATTTCCTCACATAATGAACGCCAGGCTTTGATCGAGTTGTTGGAGAGAGACACGCTGCAGAGAAAAGGCCATGAGTTTGGGCGCAGATAGCGGCAGTCAAATCTTTAAATGCAGTTTTCTCCCTCTTCGCATTTTAAAATGCTAGAGCTTTACTTGTGCAAATAAGAGACATATTTCAGGAAAGCCTGGAGTTTTCAGAAGTGTGTATATACAGTCAGGTCCATAAATATTGGGACATCGACACAATTCTAACATTTTTGGCTCTATACACCACCACAATGGATTTCAAATGAAACGAACAAGATGTGCTTTAACTGCAGACTGTCAGGGTTAATTTGAGGGTATTTACATCCAAATCAGGTGAACGGTGTAGGAATTACAACAGTTTGCATATGTGCCTCCCACTTGTTAAGGGACCAAAAGTAATGGGACAGAATAATAATCATAAATCAAACTTTCACTTTTTTAATACTTGGTTGCAAATCCTTTGCAGTCAATTACAGCCTGAAGTCTGGAACGCATAGACAT
>CM041002.1:10188368-10237523 GCA_022985145.1 Pangasius djambal | reverse complement strand
TGATTACGCGTTACCGCTGTGAGAGCGCGAGAACAGCCACGTCGCAAATCTCGCGAGATCACCAGAGTAGCCTTTTCCTCTGACTTATGGAGCGGAAATTGATCTGTACATTTTCTAGATTTTCATAGCACTTTGGTGTTGTAGCATTGTTGGCAGTAATATGTCAGAGTTATCACATTTCTTTTAACGCTAAGGGGTTAAGAAATAATGTTAAAAGGAAAGTTTTTGTTTGCCAAACAGTTTAGAGCAGACTTGTGTTTTGGACAAGAAGCTCACTCTGTTAAAGGGGATGCTAACTTTTGGAGTTCACAAAGGGGTGAAATCAGTATGGTTTTCTCATGGGTCAGAAGGTTCATCTGGAAGAATTACTTTAAAAAAAAATTGATTCAATTGAGATGTCCTGCATACAAAGTGTGATCCTGATGGTCATTTCATATGTCAGTAAATTAGATCTCATGATGTTTTCATTATTGGCAATGTATATGGATACAACAATAATTATCTTAATTAGCACTGTGCACCTCCAGGGTTGGGGGCTCGAATCCCATCTCCACCCTGTGTGCAAGGAGTTTGCATGTTCTCCCCGTGCTTCGGGGGTTTCCTCCCCCAGTCCAAAGACATGCGTTGTAGGCTGATTGGCATCCTTAAATTGTCCGTAGTGTGTGAATGGGTGTGTGAGTGTGTGCGATTGTGCCCTGCGATGGACTGCCACCCCATCCAAGATGTCCCCCGCCTTGTGCCCCAAGTCCCTTGGGATAGCCTCCACACTCCCCTGCGACCCTGTATAGGATAAGTGGTACAAAAGATGGATGGATGGCTGGAAATGCCACTTTGTTAGTAGGAGGGGATTTTAACTTTATCATAAATAATATATATTATAATGGATAATGGATAAATCAGCCTAGTGTTAACAACAGTAACCTCAAAAAATTTTAGTCCTAAATTTAGTCCTACAGAGATTTGGAGAACCAAATTCCCATTTCCAAAATCTTTTACTTGGAGCAACAAAACAGGATTTAACCAATCTAGATTTGATTTTTGGTTATTGTCTGAGAATTTTAACAAAGACAATGTGGAAGTGGATATTGTATCTACTCCACTTTCAGATCACAAGGCTATAAGTATTAATATTAAGCTGTCTAATACAAGTTGTAATATTAATAGAACATATTGGAAACTTAATTCATTATTGCTATATAATGACATGAAAAAAGAAATCATAAGGTTGATAACCAGTTTTTGGGATAAAGCCAAGAAGAACAGTAAATATAAATTGGGAGCTCTTTAAATTTGAGGTTGCAAAATACTTGGAAATTGGACAGCCAATTGGCCAAATCTAGAAAAGCTGAAGAAACAAACATCGTTAGAGGAATAGCCAATTTATCTATTAGCTGATCTACAAATTAAACTGGATGAGATATATAGAAGAGCCAAAGGTGCATTTGTTCGATCAAGAAGGAAATGGCTGGAAGAGGGTGAACAGAATTCATAGGTTTTTTTTTAAACTTAGAGAGATGCTATCGTAATAATAACTAAAAGTTAATGGGGTGGTAACACATGATGATAAATTAATATCCAGCCACTATTGTGAATTCTACAAGAAGTTATATACCTCTAATTATTCTCAAGTTGCATCTGATGCCTTTATGAATTCATTAGAAATTAAATCTATTGATGAGAATGATTTAATAAAAAAAAGTTTGTGAAATGCCTAAGGGATACATGCAATTAGTCAACTCAAAAATAATAAATCGCCAGGCATTGACGGATTGATGGGAGAATTTTATTTTTTTTTTAAATTTAAGGAACTTGGCCCTTTTCTGTTTGAGGTTTCCTGTTTTTTCCTGTTTTTTTGTTTTTTGTTTTTTTTTTTGTTTTTTTTTGTTTGTTTGTTTTTTGTTTGTGTAAAGCTGCTTTGAGACAATGACATTGTAAAAAGCGCTATACAAATAAACTGAATTGAATTGAATTTTCTGTTGAGGTCAATGTCTTCCTCCCACCTTGACTCAAGGATTAATCATATTAATTCCAAAACCAAAAAAGATACACTGCTTCTTGATAACTGGCGTCCAATTAACTTACTGAATAAAGATTACAAGGTATTTGCCCTGATATTAGCTAAAAGGCTTAAGACTGTATTATATTCAATTATTGAAGAAACACAGTTGGGCTTTATGAGAATAGGCATATAAGACTTGTTTTAGATATTTTGGATTATCCAGAATTCAATAAAGACATGGGATTTATCCTTTTCGTAGATTTCTATAAGGCTTTTGATTCTGTGGAGCATCAGTTTATTTTTGAATCTCTCAAAAACGTTGTTTTTGGAAATTAACTTTGTCTGGAGGTATAAGATGCATTATATTAAGAAAACAGTTATAATGAAACTCATACGAAAATGGTAGCTTCAACTTTTTAGACTTTGCTACATTAACTAATAAATTCAAAATTAACTGGATTAGACAACTTGTTAGATATTCTAACTCCATTTGGAATGTTATCCCCCTCCATATCTTATCTAACTTGGGTGGCATAAATTTCTTTATTGTTTGTAACTCTGACATCAATAAAATACCTATAAAACGGTCAATTTTCACCGTCAAGCTTTTTTTTTTTGGTATAGAGGCTAATCTACAAACACAATTTTCACCTCACAAGTATTTCATATCGAACAATAAGGACATTTTATATAAACAAAAGACTCTTTTCTTTGAAAATCGGTTTTGAAATAATATTGTACTGGTTGACCAGTTGTTTAACACAGATGGTTTTCTCTTTATATATGATGAGTTTTTGAAGTACCACCAGGGGAATTTGCATAGGCTCTTTGATGCAATCCCTGTGGGAGTATGCATGCTGTTTAAACCTTGCCCTCAAAAAAACAGAAAGCTATTTCTGAACAGGCATGTACTTTTTTCATGTCTTTGTGCAATAATGTTTATTCCCCCTAGCAGTTGTATTTGTTAAACTGTTCACTCAATAAAAAGCTATAGTGGAAATTGTGTGGAAAATGAAAAAATGTCAGTGTTGTACCAGAAAAATAAATGCAGTACCTATGGAATTTCAAACATGGATATTTGGAAACAAAAACATGGATTTTTAGAAGCAATAGTCAAGATGCATATATTATCCTATCCAAACATTTAATTTATTTTTTCACAAGAACGTGACATAGCTGTTCCAAGGAAACAACAGAAGGTGAGTCAGCAAGCAATGTGACCACAATTAGATGACCATCAGAAATTGTCACTTTGGAGGTGTCGGCGTGGTCAAGCGCCGGTTTGTGAATGGAGGGTGGAGCCAGGAAGAGTGAGTGGTAAGGACCTACACCTGTGGGGGATTTTGCCAACGAGTGTTCTGTGTTTCAGTGAAAAAGAGGGAGAGACAAGAGCCATGGGAGAGAGAGCTGAGAAGCACAGAACAGTGTGTGTGTACATGTGTGTCTAGTGAGATAAAATCACTAAAAAGCGAAGGAAAAGAAAAGGAAAATAAAGAGCCCCTTTTGAGTTGTCCCAAGCCTGCCTCCCATCACCTCATTTCCGGTGAAACCTTTAAGAGTGTAACACAGGTGCCGAAACCCGGGAGACTGAGGAAGATCTGCTGCCATGGAGTCACTCAAGTAGATCATCAAGACCATCACCGGCATCCACCAGATGCAACATCAGGCCGTCCTCAAGCTGCACATAGAGCAGGAGCAGCGATTCCAGGCCCTTCTCCAAGCCCAGACAGAGGATCGGTAGGTGCTACGGAGCCTGGTCCAGTCAGCGAGTGCTCCAGCAGTAGCTGGAGTAACTATTTTACAATGGGTCGGCCACACCACTGAACAGCACCATCAATGTTTCCACTTGCTGATGCTCAGTGAGCTTGGCTACTCGTTCCTATTCACCCAACAGCTCTGAGACACCTCTCAAAGGTGGATACTGGCAGAGGAGTGTGGCACCGATGATATAGTCAACCTAGTGGTGCTGCTGGAGCAGTTTGTCACACAGCTACTGGAGGGGACAGTGGAATGTGTCCAGTGCCACCGTCTGGAGTCACTAGAAGGGGCAGTCCAACTGGCAGAGGACCACTTGACAGTGTATCCAGGGGCAGGCAAGCCCCCTTTCTCTCTCTCTCTCTCTCTCTCTCTCTCTCTCTCTCACACTCTTGTTCCTCCCTGTTTTATCCTTGCAGGGGATCTGGGCATTTCCAGGACTAACGCCACGTGATGGAGTTGGGGGCATTGGTCTGGGTCCTGACGTGCCACAGGCCTCCCCCGATCAACCTGGGACATAACAGTATACCAGTGAGTATTCAAGGGGGTACATACCATGCATTGGTGGATTTGGGCTGTAACCAAACTTCAATTCACAAAAGTCTGGTTTGGTGAGCCATTGGGTACAGCACACTGGGTGAAGGTGAGGTATGTGCATGGGAATGTCCATGAATATCCCCTAGTGGCCACCACTAACCAATTCCAGGAAAAAAAAACATAAAATAGAGGTGATAGTTGGTCCCCGGCACACCCATTCACTGATTTTGGGAGCAAATTGGCCAGCATTTTTAGATGTTGTTGAGGGGAATGTGAGTGGATGGGCCCCGCAACAGTATAGCACAGTGTGGGATGTGCACAGAATTGGCTGGGGAGGCCGTCAATGTCAGCTCCATGTCAGGAAGACATGGAAGGTGGGGGAATTCCCCTTGGGGGTTTGCTCTTGGAGCAGACACGAGACAAATCTCTCAAGCCCTCCTTTGATCAAGTGAAAGTAATTGATGGTCAGTGGGTTCATCCCAACGTTGCGCTCTCTTTCCCCTATTTTATGGTTATTTAAGATTATCAGCTATACCGAGTGATGCAGGACACTCAGACAAAAGAAGAAACGACCCAGTTATTGGTCCCAAATAACTGTTAGGATATGTTATTCCAGGCTGCTCATCATAATCTTATGGTGGGGGCAGTTAGGTCAGGACAAAACACTGAACCATCTCATGGCTGTGTCTCTTCGCAACATCTCAGCACGCAGTGTTGGCACTGTTCAAAATTACCTCCCTGGTTGGGATCCCGAAAGAGATCCTGACTGATCAGGGCACCACATTTATATCATGCACCCTTCACAAGCTATACAAACTCTTATTGTCAGAGAAAATTGGGAGGAGGGACCTTTGGAGAGCAAGATCAAGAGTGAAATCCAGTATGATCTTGACCTGAGAGCAAAACTCCACACACTGGGGTAATTAACACAGGAGAATTTGCTACAGGTGCAAGAATGTCAATCCCTGCTGTATAATAGGGGCGCTCAGCTACGTGAGTATTCACAGGGAGATAAAGTGCTCATATTAATACCCACATCAAGTGCAAAGTTGCTTGTCAGGTGGTAAGGGCCCCATGGCTTTGGTGACAGTCATTCAGGAGAGGGATGATCTAGGACCAGAGGTGAATCTAAAAGGGGTGGCTTAATCCACCCCGGTCTCTTGTGGAGGCCACCTCTCACCATCCCAATTCACTGAGGTTGCCAAGCTGCAAATGGAATTTTCTGATGTGTTTTTGCCTCTACTTGGTCGCATTAATCTCATAGAACACCACACTGAATCGCCCTGAGGGGTGGTGGTACGCAGCTGCCTCTCTCATTTGGCCAAACACAAAAAACAAGTGGTGGGGGAGGAGCTCATGGTCATGCTCGATATGGGGGTAGTTGAGGAGTCCCACAGTGACTAGTCCAGTCCGGTGGTCTTGTTTACCAAGATAGATGGTTTGGTCTGGTTCTGTGTGGACTTGAGAAAAGTCAACGCGGTGCGGCTTGCTTTTATTCGACACTGGATTTGATAAATGTATATTAGCAGATCCCCTTGACTCCCATATCTCATCATAAAACAGCCTTTTCCAGTCCGTTTGGTTTACAACAATTCGTGACCCTTCCTTTTGGGTTGTTTGGAGCCCCAGTGACGTTCCAGCGACTCATGGACAGAATCCTCCATCTGCACGCTGCCTGTGCCGCTCCCTATCTGGAAGACATTATTATTTATAGTAATGAGTTTAGCAAAAATATTGCATTAACCATTTAGGAATTACAGCCATTTTTACAGCCTCAAACTTGGTTGAACTGATAAGCAGTTTGGATTAGCTGATAAGCTGATAGCTAATTGGACTGATAAGCAGTTTCATGGCCAGGTGTGGCCTGCTTCCTTGTTATTTCATTACAAAGTAAGGCGATAAAAGGTCTGGAGTTGATTCCAAGTGTTGAATTTGCATTTGGTGGCTGTTTATGGGAACTATATGCAGTCCAAAGAGGTGTCAATGCAAGTGAAGGAGGCCATCATTAGGCTAAAAAACAAAACAGACTTATCAGAGAGATAGCAGAAACATTAGGAGTGGCCAAAACAACAATTTGGTACATTCTTAAAAAGAAGGAATGCACTGGAGAGCTCAGCAACACCAAAAGGCCTGGAAGACCATGGAAGACAACGAAGGTAGATGATTGCATAATTCTTTCCTTGGTGAAGAAAAACCCCTTCACAACATCTAGCCAAGTCAAGAACACTCTTGAGGAGGTAGGCGTATCATTGTCTACAATCTACAATCAACAGACGCCTTCATGAATGTAAATACAGAAAGTTTACCTCAAGATGCAACCACTGGTAACACTCAAGAACAGAAAGGCCAGATTAGAGAATTTGAAAACATCTAAGAAAAAAACCTGCCGAGTTCAGGAACAAGATTCTTTGGACAGATGAAACCAATATTTACTTGTACCAGAATGATGGGAAGAGTATGGAGAAGGAAAGGAAGGGCTCATGATCCATAGCAAACCACATCATCTGTCAAACATGGTGGAGGCAGTGTTATGGCATAGGTATATGGGTCACTGGAGTTTATTGATGATGTGACTGCTGATAGAAGTAGCAGGATGAATTCTGAAGTGTATAGAGCTATACATTCTGCTCAAATTCAGTCACGTTACAAAACTGACAGGACGGTGCTTCATAGTACAGATATATACTGACCCAAAACATACCGCAAAAGCAACCCAAGGACTTCTTAAGGCAAAGAAATGGAATGTTCTTGAATGGCCGAGTCAGTCACCTGACCTCAACCCAATAGAGCATGCTTTTCACTGACTGAAGACAAAACTGAAGGCAAAAAGACCCACAAACAAACAGAAACTGAAGGCAGCTGCAGTAAAGGCCTGGCAAATCATCTCAGGAGAGGAAACTCAGCATTTGGTGATGCCCATGGGTTCCAGACTTCAGGCAGTCATTGACTGCAAAGGATTATGTTTTATATTAGTTTGTAAAGTCTACACTTCAATCACATATTGATTGCTTCATTTCAAATCCATTGAACAAGAACTAGAATCAGAGGCTATCATGGGCACAGACTCACCGAAACTGGACAGTTGACTGGAAAAAGACCAGGTTTTTTTTTTCTTTCTAATTTTCATTTGTGCCCATGATAGCCTCAGATTCCTGTTCTTGGCTGACAGGAGTGGAACTCAATGTGGTCTTCTGTTGTTGTAGCCCATCCACTTCAAAGTTTGATGTTTTATACCTGCTGAGATGCTTTTCTGCTGACCATGGTTGTAAAGAGTGATTATATGAATTACTATATCCTTCCTGGCAGCTTAAACCAAACTGGCCATTTTCCTCTGACCTCTCTTATCAACAAGGCATTTACACCCACAGAATTGTTGCTCACTCATTGTTCTTTGTTTTTCACACCATTCTGTGTAAACTCTAGAAACTGTTGTGTGTGAAAATCCCAGGAGATCAGCAGTTTATGAAATACTCAAACGAGTCCACCTGGTACCAACATCCATGCCACGATCAAAGTCACAGAAATCACACTTTTTTTCATTCTGATGTTTGATGTGAATATTGCAGCATATTGAGCATTGCACTGCTGCCACATGACTGGCTGATTAGACAACAGCATGAATGTACAGGTGTTCCTAACAAAGTGGACAGTGAGTGTATGCAGAGAACGTTGTTAGCTAGCTAACTGTTGCCATCTAAACAGTGGCAGCATAATTTTCAGGTTGTTAAAATGGTGCGATCAAATTCACACACACTCCACCCTACTGAAAAATCCAGCTTAGTCTGACCAGCTACCAGCTGCCAAAACACAAGCCAAGCTGGCCAAATTGGTAAAACATCTTTGCCAGCTGGTAGATTATTTTCCAGTTTAATGTATAACTTGATAATTAGTAGTGGTAATTCATAAAAGGTTTTCATTTACCTTTACTGACAATGATTCTCTACCAGTTTTACCAACTCATCTGAAGACACTTATGACACCCAGCTCTGCACCATGTTCCCTTTAAGCCTTTAGCACAGCTTGACTGGACCAACTATACATCAAGATACACTATATGGCAACCTGACCATCACATCCATATGTGGTTCTTCCCCAAACTATTGAAAGCACACAATTGCTGATAATACTTCCAACAGAAGAAAACATATTGATTGTTACAGTAAGTATGCTCTGACACTATTTAACACATAAGTGTTAAATAAACATGCACTGATCAGCCATAACATTAAAACCACCTGCCTAATACTGTGTAGGTTCCCCTTATGCCGCTAAAACAGCTTTGACCCGTTGAGGCATGGACTCCACAAGACCTCTGAAGGTGTGCTGTGGTATCTGTCCTGTAAGTTGTGAGGTGGGGCCTCCATGGATTGGACTTGTTTGTCCAGCACATCCCACAGATATTTGATCCGATTGAGAATTTGGGGAATTTGGCGGCCAAGTCAACACCTTGAACTCTTTGTCAAGTTCCTCAAACCATTCCTGAACCATTTTTACAGTGTGGCAGGGCACATTATCCTGCTGAAAGAGGCCTCTGCCATTAGGGAATACCGTTGCCATGAAGGAGTGTACTTGGTGTGCAGCAATGTTTAGGTAGGTGGCAATTGTCAAAGTAACATCCACATGAATGCCAGAACCCAAGGTTTCCCAGCAGAACATTGCCCAGAGCATCACACTGCCTCCGCCAGCTTGCTTTCTTCCCATAATGTGTCCTGATGCCATCTCTTCCCCAGGTAAGCGATGCACAGGCACCCGGCCATCCACATGATGTAAAAGAAAACATGATTCATCAGACCAGGCCACCTTCTTCCATTGCTCCATGGTCCAGTTCTGATGCCCATTGTAGGTGCTTTCGGCAGTGGACAGGGGTCAGCATGGGCACTCTGACCAGTCTGCACCTATGCGTTTTTCTTCACTAGGCTCAGTTTATGTAGATTGTCCGCCATACAAATATACACTATATTGCCAAAGATTTTGTGAACACCTGAACAATCACACATCAAGTGCTTGTTGAACATCCCGTTCCAGACTTGTCATGCTGGAACAGGTTTGGGCCTCTTAGTTCTAGGGAAGGGAAACCGTAAAGCTACAGGACACAGAGACAATCTATAATAGTTTGGGGAAAGACCACATATGGGTGTATGGGTAAATAGAAACGAAGCAGAGCATTAATATAACCGTGTGATTTGCCTTGCAGCCGGAACTACTCTCAGAGCTGTTGTTACAGAAAATTAACTACATAAACACCTTCTGACCAATCAGCAGCGGTATAAATACTATACATTTTTTACACTTCAGTTAAAAGCAGTTCAATCACACTAGGCTGCTAGTGAAACTAAGTAATCCGCTGTAGCCCTGGATAACTGTAGCTCACACCACATGATATAACTGTGGCGTTATTAGAAGCGTGTACATATGGGAGAGGGAAAGCGTGTTCATATCGCCACCTGAAAACGCAAATATTCTCCACTCTGCGCTCGTTTTCCAGATTCTCACTGTGCATTGTGTGGGCCTCGCTGTTTGTTTGGGAGGGAAAAAAAAACAGAGGTATTGCAGCTTTTAGTGAAAAGGGAAAAGAAGTGAAGAGAGTGAGAGAAAGAGAGAGTGTTAGTGCAGGCTTTGCGGACTGCAGGCCCGAGTGAACACTGCTGCGAAACCCGGCGCTGCAAACACACAGACATGGCCAACATCGCCGTGCAGAGAATCAAACGGGAGTTTAAAGAAGTTCTCAAAAGCGAAGAGGTTTGACATCCGCATTTATTCTTTAATTATCGTGGAAAAATACACTGGGACACAGCTAACAGCCAGCTGCTCTTGGCTAACTCGGCTTACCCCTGAAACCTCAGCAAAAAGCTAGTTAGCTAGTTAGCTTTCCAAATGTCAGTAACGTGTTAAGCAAATTCCATAGCTGTCTGTGCCAAATAATTAGTGTTTTTACAAACATATCGTCATAACGTTGAATAAATTGACAAAAACTTTAAATTACTTTATGTAGCTCTGAGTATCAGCTAACTATGGCAGACCTGCTAATTTTGACAAGGGCGCGCGCGCATCCATTAGCCAGTTAGCCGTCTGTCAAAACATTAGCAGCCGTGCTGTCACCTGCCCCAGGCGAAACGACATTCTTATCTGTTTCACTTTAACATAATTTAAATACACAACATTTAAAACAGTAAAAGAGAACTAGATAACTGCTTTAACTTGTCAGCTCGCTAGGTTAGCTGCTCTTTAAGTACAGCAGACATCTGTGCTCAGACAGGCCAGAGTCTTTGTCCTGGTTCTGTTAGAGAACTACCTGTAAATATGGCCTTTAAAGTGTTCTAAGTACATCATTTAAATGATTTTTACTATCAGCATAAGAATCACATCAGTTTAAATAACCTCTCAACAGAAAAGACACTGATTGTCTTCATGTAGTTTCACTTCTGCCTTATTCAGTGCTCTCTTCTTCTTAACAGACGAGTAAAAATCAGATTAAGGTGGACCTGGTGGATGAAAATTTCACAGAGTTAAAAGGGGAGATTGCAGGACCTCCGGACACACCATATGAAGGTGAGGACTCTCTCTTCTATTTTCCTGAATATCTCGGATGAGTATATAAACACCTCACAGTGAATTTGTGTTTTAGGTGGCAGGTATCAGCTCGAAATCAAGATCCCAGAGACGTATCCGTTCAATCCGCCGAAGGTAACAGTCATGTTAACAGCCTCACTGCACACAGTCATTGTACACCTCAAGAAGGAAAGGTTCCTGGTCCTAGCTTTCTAAAGGGGTTGTTTATGAAAGGGTACTGCATAGAACATTTAAAGGAAACCACCACCATGAAACACGTTAAATATGTTTGTATAGAAATATTTGTGATGTGTTGGTTGGTGCTGTATTTTTAATTTTTTTTCCATGAGAAATCAGCTGTTGTCACAGGAGGATTTAATAGGAGAAAAAACAACGATGTGGTCCAATAATTTGATTCCAAGAGTGCTGATTTTTAGTATAACAGCCCTGAGACGTTTCACTGTTTGTATCACTCCACTTGTCTGTGTCCGTTTTATAAAATTCCAGTTCGAACAATAGTTTGTTACGCTGAAACCGTTACTACACTTACTGCAGGCTGTTGGTCAGACTGTGTGTTTTATGGCAACATGCAACGCTCTATCCAGCTGTGGCTTCTTTGGGAACTATTTCCGTTGACGGAGCAAAAGTAAAGAAAATATTTGGTAATATTGCGTATGAAACGTCAGTTACGTGATGATAAATTCTTGTTTATAGAACTGTTGTATGAAAAGCAATACCACACTCACAATGGTGCTGTTGTACTGAATTTCAGCACGGCATTCAGTAAGACAGCACTCTTGCTTGTGCGAAATCGCTTAAATATGACGCGGTTGTGTTGAGTTAGGGCAGAGGCTCGGCTTGGCTAGTTAGGTGTCTAGGAGATGCCGAGCATGATGGCGTTGATGGTGGTATTAGCATAAAAGTTGCAGTTTTGGAAGCTGATCTGTTTGAGAAGTGCGTACAGATGGTAAGAGAGCTGGACAGACTAAAGCTCCGCTGCATCGCTCTCTAGGTAGAGATGAAGCGAGGGCTAATTCCCACTGGTGCCACTATCAGTAGATTGTTTATGTAGAAAACTGTTAACTAAAGTGAAAATAGACCACCATGCCAAGAGGTTTAAACTGAAGAGTCCTCTCAGAATTTTATTGATTATAATTAACATGTGATCTTCAACGCAGTCAACAAGTCATTCAGGGTGGATTTTTCCTTTAAGGGCTTCCATAGAAGGACAAACCAAATAACCATTTAAGGGTTCGAGATGGAACTTTTGTGGAAGATTGTACAAGTTTCCTTAAATAACATGATAAGGAAATAAATTTACCGGTCATGCTATTGATAGATCAGTATACCAGCCTTAGTAATTGCAACACATTAAACACATCCCTTATAGATATGGTAAGATTTTTTAAACCCAGGAAGCCAGCATTGTAATAAACACACACATCAGGCAAATATCAGAGAAACTGGTTTTTCTTCGTTGTTCTCATAAAGTACTGAAGGCTAAGAGTAATCCTTTTAACAAGTCTGTCTTAAAATATTTTGATATTTGCAGCCTGTAGGCCATGTCACACCTTCTACCGAAATGCACCAGAGCAAGCAGTTTCTTTATCTGAAATCGAGTTGTCGGATTGCATAAGTTTGGTCATAAGTTTTTCCCTTATTGCTAGATATTGTTATGGAATTTGCTGCATCCGAGTAACAATTGATTCTTGTCATTTTACTTTCAGGTGCGGTTTATTACAAAGATTTGGCATCCCAATATAAGCTCGGTTACTGGGGCAATATGTTTGGACATTCTGAAAGACCAGTGGTGAGTTGTGGCTGATCATATGTGCTTTGTATTGTGTTACAGTCACAATAATATCACGGTATCACAGCTTTAATGGAACATTTCAAAACACACTTGAAAGGAAAAAGTCTCTTTGCACATCCTTGTTTATTTAAAAAAAAAAAAAAATTTTAAATAAAAAAGGAGACAAAAAGGTCAAATCCTCTAATTGTTCTTTCTGTAATGCTGCTGGAGGATGTCTGTAGTAATTTTGATTCGCACGATGTATGCATGGTCATCGCACTGAAAGATCCATGCATACAACATAGACCTCACTTTAATACAGTATTTGGCTTTTAAAAGAGGAAATGCATTTTAATCTGTATTTGGAAAAGTCGGCAGTAAGGTAACCGTTCCGATCATACACCAAGAATAAAGGTGAAAAGTAATATCGCCTGGCATCATATTCAGAATAGGTTAGCATAGGTCATGATTTCTAGTGGTTTAAAATAGAGCCAGCTTTTGTACTGAGTGAGGTAACTAATATGGTTAGCTAACTAACACTAGCACACATCGCCTGGGATTGAATTAGGTTATTCTGGTTAAATGTAACTATCAGAATGACTTCCTGCAGTCTAGCTACACGAGCTATGAGACAAGTGCAGTGGTCTGGGAGTTGCGTTGGTTGAGAATGATCTATGCCACAGGTAGGGGTGGGCCATCTGTCAAAAATATACCACCATGATGTTTTTTTCAAGCTGGTTCACGATCCACGCTATCATCACAATTATTATTTTTTAAGACTCTGTTCACACCTGGTATTAATATCTATCTCAAGTGATCCAACCACAAGTGGACAGCCGAAACACAGAGCACAGAGTGTTGCACATATTTATTACATCAGTCTTCCGCTGCATTTGTTTTCAGGTAGAAATGTTCTGTAAATCCTACGTCACGTACCTGTATGGGCAAACGTTTTGATTGCCTGGTCTAATAACATATTTATAAATCGATGGGAGATGAAATGACAAATGAAGCTACAAAAAAGCTGTTATAGCATCGCCTTTATCCATTAGCCTAGCGGTGGAGAACAAAATGTAAAGGATTATGTCTAACAGGAAAGCGGGCATGGATAGTACTCTTTTTTGTTTCTTTTTTTTTTTTTTTTTTTTAAAGAAAAGTATCAAACAAGATCACTTCGATAAGTCATAACGAGGATGAAGTCACTTAAAAGGCTCATTTTTGATTGAATGGGTATTATAGCCCTGCCCAGGTGAACTGTCAGGGTATCAGTGATGTCTTCCCAGCCCTTACTGGTTTTCTCATAAACAAACGGATTTGTTTGCTTTAGCTGTTTCTTCACTGTGGTAAACATGTGCTTCTGTGTTTATGTTGATTTTGTCACACTTTTTGGAGTGTGTTCTTGGTGGCTGAGCATTTCCTTGACTTGCCAGTCTTGCCTTTGCATATTTTTGCAAACAGCCATTGTCCGTTGTTTAAAATCTACAGTTGTGTCCTTCACTTGCATCGACACCCCTTTTGGACCACATATTTAGAGTTCCCATGAACAGACAACTCCAGACCTTTTATCTCCTTAACTTGTCATGAAATAAGGAAGAAACCGGCCACACCTGGCCATGAAAGTGCTCATCAGTCAATTGTCCAATTACTTTTGAGCCTGTGAGAATGGAAGGACTAAAAAAAAATGGCAGTAATTGCTAAATGATTAATGCAATATTTTTGTCAAACCTCTTGAATTAAAGCTGAAGGTCTACACTTCAATCACATCTTGACTGCTTCATTTAAATCCTTTGTGATGGAGTACAGAGGCAAAATTACGAATATTGTGTCTCTGTTGATGCCAAAAAGAAAACGAGGTTATTATTGGTTTGTTTGTCTGTTAGGGAGAGCATGAGCTGGACTGGCGAATAGTCTGGTGCATAAAACAACTTGTGATATCTGAGCATTTACAGCCCAAATTACAGAACGTGTTTAGTATCCACACGTAATCCAGCTACACAACATTCTTTGCTTAGGAAGGCCCGGATAAACAAACAGTGACGGCAGCTTTTAATGTGTAACTCTTAATGAGTTTATGGCTATAAACCTGGGGCTTGAAGTTATCCATTCTGACTAGTGCCACAGACTCTGAACAGATGAGATGTCTGTTTTGAATTTAAAGTGGAGAATAAACGCCTGCTTCTCTGTTCAGTTACTGTTCGACATTCTGTTTTAATTGTACAGAAGCTGCAGTGGTTCATGTTTAGAGTCACTAAACTACGATCCCTTGATTACCCCTTATGTATACTGTGTTATCTTTGAATTTGGCCACAATAAGCATCATACAAGACACATTCTTATGGTACCACTGCCTGCTGAGTGGCACATGGGTGTAGTGTTCATGGTAACAAGGTCACAGGTTATTGAATAGCCACACCTGATTGTGTGTAACTGGGAGACGTAAGTGTGTGTAAAGACTGCACAATGCAATGTGGCGCACACATCTGTTTTCATAAGCTGCCTTGTGATCAGTTGTGCTCTTTGTAAGCCCAAAACAGTGGACACGTGATCAGGAGGAACTAGCGTATAGTGTACAATACATCATCTCTGTGTCTTTTTCAGCTTCTGATCCTCTCTTAATTCCTTTTTTTCCCCCCCTCCGCATTACCAATATTCTACTAACTGTGCCACATTAACAGTACATTTCACTTTTTTTTTTTTTGGACATAGCCTAATGTACACGTAGATGGTGTAGACTGTTTTAATGTTGTGTGTTGGACTTGTTAACATTAGTTAATGTTGTACAAAGGATGTACAAAGAACTGGATTTATTTTTTGCTGACTCAAACCTTTAACAAATAATAACGTTTAGTAAGGAGATACTGTATAACAAAGCTTCTAAGATCATGTCGCAAAATTACGAAAATTACTATTTCCGATGGGTCACTTCCCTTGCAGATGTGCGCTCCACTGTCACTTCTCATCTCCATCCTAACTTCAACTAAAGTTGTTCTCTGAAATGCTGCTGTGATGTTGTTCATATGGCTTTTCTCTTGACTTTATTGACCTTGAAGTAATCCAAAAGTAATCAGATTTACATTAGTCATATTTTGATACTAGGACTGTGCTACTGATTACATTTTTTGTGAACTAATTTGTAACTGTAACGCAATACATTTTTAAAGTAACCTTCCTAACCCTGTTATCTTCAGCAGTGCCCAAGACTGATTTTTTAAAAAAATTTTTATAGTTTGAACCTCGACATGTTGGTCTATTTTCACTTTAGTTAACACTTTCCTATATTACACACAATGCTGTTCTACTAGCTGCTGATAGTGGCATCAGTGGGGATTTAGCCCTCGCTTCATCTCTACCTGAAGAGAGCAGTGCAGCAGCACTTTAGTACTTCAGTCTGTCCAGCTCTCTTACCTCATCTGTACACTCTGCTCAAACAGATCAGGTTCCACAGCCCCAACACCACTGTGCTGTAGTCACTGTAGCCAGGCTGAGTCTCTGCCATAACATAACACAACTGTGTTATATAGCTATATCTTTGAGTCGAGCATTTGCTGTCTCCGATACTTCTATTCTTCCAAATTAGCATTAGAATTGCTAAGCACATCACAAATATTTCTATATCAACATGTTTTAATGTGTTCCAGGGTGGAGTTTTTTTATATTCTTTACCTTTTGAGGGATTCCTATACCAAAAAAAAAAAAAGTGATGAACTGAACGATACATACCTCTTCACTCTGTGCAGGGCTGCAGCGATGACTCTGCGCACAGTTTTGCTCTCACTACAGGCTTTACTAGCTGCAGCCGAGCCCGATGACCCTCAGGACGCTGTAGTAGCCAATCAGGTGGGTGTGTGTGTGTGTGTGTGTGTGTGAGGGATAATTTGATAATGTACTGGGTGCATCTGTTAGCCAGTTAAGCATCCTTTGTGGTGGAGTGAAAATGAGTCTTACAATAAGCTTATGTGTAGACATTGTTTAGTCTCCGGTGTCTGTCAGCCCCGGCTATTCATCTACACTGTGCGCTAATAAGAAACAAGGGGGTGAAAAAAAATCTATGCACAATTATTTGCTGTGATAAACTCTGTGGTGTTTACATTACATTCTTTACTTTGGTTTTTCAGTATAAACAGAATCCTGAGATGTTCAAACAGACCGCTCGGCTGTGGTCTCACGTTTACGCTGGCGCTCCCGTCTCTAGTCCTGAATACACACGCAAAATAGACAAACTCTGTGCCATGGGCTTTGACAAAGTAAGTACTTGAACTAACTTCAAAACTGTCCATGGTGGGATTTTACAGTGATCATTTATGTGCTTTAGCAAATGTAAAATTTGCATTGCAAATCTGAGTATTCAAGTCACCCCATTTTCATTGATTTCTCTGAGGGGAATTAGGGAACTTTATATATATAAAAAAAAAAAAAAAAAAAGTAATGGAAATATGTGAATGTCAGTGAGAAGTCTGTTAAAATTTTAGATTTCGATGGGCCAGGATGATGATGATAATGACATAGCCTCAAACAAAATTAAACTCGAGAGGCTATCACACTTGATTTCTGCTATTAGGCTATTATGTAGTGAATCTTTAGAGCTATAGGCTAATATAGTAATAGACAGTTGAGAGTCGACAACATAATCATCCAGCACACAGTCTAGCAGCTTGTTTTGAGTGGATTTAGACATACCTTTGTTCACCCGATACAGTGGGTGTTTCTCATCGCTAGTGAGGTATGCCTAGATGATGTAATATCATTAGCCAGGGTTGCCAGGTTTCACAAAATTTCCAGCCCAACTACATCTCAAACACCACAAAAAAAAAAGGCCTGAAATTAGCCCAAAGCCCAAAATTCAGGTGTTGGAAAAGGGAGACTTTTTCTCAGCCTTTGTATGTGAAGCACATGCATTTCTGATGTAGGGACATTATCCACTCCATAATCCCCCTTTACCTTTCACAATCTTTGCAATAAATCTTATTATAGAAAGGGCTCTGTACATCGTAGCTGCACTTGTCTGCGCTTACACTTTGCCTTTGTTTGCAGAAATCTAATAGATCAAATTCTGATTATTTGCTGTAAACAAGATCTTGGTGGCCGCTGTGTATTTCTAAACTAGCCCAGTTTGGTGTAATATAAAGACCCTGGCAACCCTGTAATAAAAAAACCCTGTCCTTTCTGCTTTACACCATTCTGTGTAAACTCTAGAGATGTTGTGGGTGAAGATCCCAGGAGATCAGCGGTTTCTGAAATACTCCAACCAGCCCATCGGGCGCCAGCAACAATGCCACGGTTAAAGTCACAGAGATCACACTTTTTTCCCCATTCTGATGTTTGATGTGAACATTAACTGTATCTGTGTGATTTTATGCATTGTGCTGCTGCCACATGATTGGCTGATTTGATAAATGCATAAATGAGCAGGCATAAGGTGTTCCTATTAAAGTGGATGGCGATCGTATATAATGTTTATATAATGGAATTATATATAAACGTCATCGGGACTAGACAGGTATAAATGATGGTGTCCATAATAGTTTCCTGTGAGAAGTGGTAGATTTATGGAAGGAGTCTCCAGTGTCAGAACTTTGTAACAGTCCAAGTTAAAGCTGTGCCTTAGTTTTTCGCCAGAGGAAGTGTTCAGGACTAGAATGTTTCTCTTAACACGCTGCTTTTTTGTGCTTAACCTCAAGAGAAGCTAAGGGAATTACTGTTTATAGCTGCTATAATGCAAGTGATAACAGGAACTGTCAGAATTCCACCACATTAAATTTAACTATACATGGATAACAGCATGAGGTCATGTTTGCAATTTAAAAAAAAAAAAAAAAAAAAAAAAAAAAAAAAAAAAAAAAAAAAAAAAAAAAAAAAAAAAAAAAAAAAAAAAAAAAAAAAAAAAAAAAAAAAATCAAATTGCTCTGGTGTAAGAGGAATAAAACATTGTGGGACATGCTGTTGCCTTTTTTTTTTTTAATTAACTTTGGGGTAATAACAGGTTGCATCACACCACCCAATTATTGATATGGTATCTTTCCTATAACTGCATACCACTAAGTGTTTTATTCCTTGTATACTGTCTAGTCCTGTTAAAATAGTCACAGGAAGAATTATATTGAGAAGTAAAATAACTGCAAGCCTATGATTTGTATTGTAGCCTGCACTGTATAGAATATAGAACAAGAACTAAGACTGTACAGAAAACTCAACACCTCCTCCTGACCAATCATAATGGAGAATTGTGGAGTGAAGACAACATAAATGCACTGCAGTTTGTTTCACCAATGCCTGATAAGGTACATGAAGATTATATCATTTTTAATCTCTCTCTCTCTTTTTTTAATTGCAGAACGCAGTAATAGTAGCTTTGTCTTCGAAGTCATGGGATGTGGAGACGGCAACAGAACTTTTGCTTAGCAACTAAAACTTCACTTATCATCTTTAGGCCACAATTTCACAATCCACTTTTTTTTTTTTTCTTCCCCCCCATCCAAGCATGTATTGAGATCTGCTCACTGTAACAGAATACGATTGGCCTGGTTTTATCCAGGTTTTAAAATCTGCTCCAAAATACCAGAATGTGTGTGTCATGAGGGATCACAGTGACGGAAGTGTTACGTCCCCAGTGCTAATGCAAATCATTCAAATTACTCACTAGCTTGAGCCAAATTAAGTGATGAAGCATGAAACTGCCTCGTCATGAACTGATTTTGACCCCGCTGCCGTATGACTGTGCAGTTATTGCTGTTTAAATGGTCTTTTTAAAAGCCATACAATGGCCTCCTCCACCTTTCTTCTCACACTTGTGGTCCATTTCCAAAAAGAACCAAATGAAGGGAAGCCTGTATGACTGCCACTTTAGACGCTCCACAAGAAAGACAGCTGCTTGCATGGGTGAAAAAGACTGATGGTGTAAATAGGTATATTAAAGGTTTGTGTACATTCAGGATAAAGAAGAGGGGGAAAGAAGTGTTAGTTCTTCTAACTGCACACTGTAAAAACATATGTTTCATGGATTTGCTAGGGAGGAAGAATCAGGTCATGACCCTTCAAGATTAAACAGCCTTCACTGTTTTCATTAAACTAAAACATTTACGCATAAGCATAAAAGACTGGCCAGATGACATGGTGTGATATTACTGCTTAATATCGAACATTTGATTTCTGAATTTTTAGTAGTTGCTTGAACAATATTCAAGTCCTGGAACTGGGGGAATGAAAGGATGGAGTATGATTTTTGTTTTAATTTATTTAGCCATATATAATTAACTTTCTCTCAGTGTTCTTCACCTTTGGGTGAGTCTACACTCATGTTGCCTTTTCTGATATTCCCTTTTTGTTTGCAGCTCTAAATTGTCTTTGAGGCATTGGAACGCATTTCTCTTATGAAATTAATCATTCTTTTCTTTTGCACCAATGTCAAAATTTCTAGCATCAGCATCTGTTTAACCAGTAATGAAATGCAAAGTGAGGCATCAGTAAGGGACTTTCTCTGACTGGACCCCATTCATGTTGCCGAATGGTTCTGAAGCCAGATTTATGTCTCATCTCAGTAAATTTTCTTAACAGATATCTTTTGGAGGCTGTATCAATTACTTCCAAGTATCCAAGACCCATAATTATCTAATGTTATGTAATCAGACACAGACTGCTCTAGGGAATAAACATGGCTCAGATTAGATTTTTGGGTTTGAAAGATCAGCGCACTGTGGGCTTAGAATGACTGTCAGTACATATATTAAATACCATTTTTACCATTATCAGATTATTTTTTGTTGCCTTTTAGTCTTCGAAGAAAAGATTAGCTACACACTGAATGTGCTGGAGCGGAATGTTGAATTCTCAACCTATCTTTGAATCCTTCAATTAGCAGCATCCACCCACCTTCCCATGCTTGGAAAAAAAAAAAAAAAAAAAAAAAAAAAAAAAAACAACAACCAGCTGAACCAATCTCACTCTTGCACACACACGCACACAAAACTTCCCTTCACTTGTACATAATGCCAAGTCCCTTTCTTTAAGTATTGGCCATCCTCTCAGTGCACCATTGATGGCTTGGTTTCTGTTTTGTATGAAAACAAACAAAAACAAAAAAAGTCTGTCTTCCTGTAGTAATGACCATGTTCAATATTGCACGAAGAAACAGCTAAAGGGGGGCATCTCTCTGTTAGGAAGTGGAAAAAAAAAGTCAAAATTTAAGCAATCTGTACAAGCATGGTTATTTATTGTGAAACTATCATTTCTTTGAATAAAAAATGCTTGAAAAATGAAAGGTGTGTGTGTGTGTATATGTTTGTAATTCATTGTTTTTAACGGACAAAGAATTTGTTAAGTAAAACTAAGGATAAAACAGACCCATCCTAAAGTAATGAAAAACAGTAAAAAAGAAAACAAAAACCATTAACAATTTCAAATCATTCGTTTTTTTGAATGCAGAACAATAGCTGCTGCATCTGAACATTTCTCAGTTCAAAATTAACTGTATAAAAATTCTACAGCATCACTCACTCCTCTGAACTGGGAGGAGAGAGTACGAGAAGCCCAATTCTTGCATTTTTATGCTTTGTACAAAACAGGATAAAAAAGGCAAATATTTTCTCTGCCAGGTTTTGATTAAATCAAGGTACTTAACTACAAGTTCTGAACTTGCATACAATGCAGTCGAAGAAACATGAAAGACTTGTCTACTGCTTTGAACCTAAAACCACGTACACAAGTATAGAAATGCCACATCTGCAACAAGAGAGCAGGATTTCATAGATTCAACTTCATATACAGATTTGGGATTTCAAAAGACAACGGGACATCTGCAGATCTCAGACCAGGTCTGTTTCTTTCCCCGGGGTAATATAGGGGATGCAGATCTTAAATCGTATTATTACAGTAACCATTACACATGTTCCCCATCACTGAACACATCCGTGTTGCACAGAACGGACCGTTTTTCTGACGGGCTGGACAGACTGGAAAAGTCCAGCAGAGCAGGAGAGAATGCACAGGAAGCAACAGATCTTTCCAGGCATTTAATAAGCAATGGTATAGTAGATTAAAACTGTCTTTTACTTCCAAATACTCATTTTTAAAAATGGCTCCAGACAGTGTTAAAGAAGAAATTAAACATCATAAGAGGGAACAGTGTTGTGTCTGTGTATTGTAACGCTCAACAGAATCGAAACATCTCAATCCTCATTTGTCTAAAGTTGAGGGTTGCAGAACAGTTCAGGTGGTGTGTGAATGTGTGTACTCACACACTTCTGTTTTCAAGTATGTGTGTGTAGAATCGTGTGTGTGCAGTTCACGTCAGAAGCAAAAGAGCGTTTGAGTGTGTAACGGGGCATCTGTTGGGCAGTAAGGCTATACAGCCGGGCTTTTGTAGACTGTCGCTTTACCTATGGAGGGCGAGAGAGAGAGAGAGAGAAAAGAGAGAGATATGTACATGAGCATCTTCACATATACAACACATTTCATTCTCATGACAGAAGCAATGCTAATGCATCAGTTGCAATGCTAATTAAAGCCTTTACTGAATGCTAAGTGTTAAGCAACTTTGGGTGACTGACTTTGTCATTTTGCTTCTACATCTTGTAACCTGTCTGAAACTCACTGCCAGCTGCCCCTGTCCTGCTCCATGGACAGTTTCTCCTTGTCTGTGGCTTGGGTGTTCAGAGCTGCTGGGTTTACCCTGATCCTCTACTAACTGAGTGAGAGAAAGAAAGCAGTTTGGGCTCGATTCCAGATCTCTCTCCGTTTCTCCTTCACTTCCATATGCTAGCTGATGCTGGGGTTTGTGCCTGAACATACTTTCATCTGGTTTAGCTAGCCTTGCTGCTTTTGGGAAAAGGTACCTGCAGCCACAATCACAGATTGTCATACTTACTTAAAATGACCAACTTAAAATGTCATCAACGACTGGTTTAAAAATTCATTTAAATGAACAGTAAAACTAAACCTAATCAAAGAGTAAACCTGAAACTGCATGAGAAATATAATCAAAATGGCTATGAAGCTCATGCTTTTACCTTTGCAGGTCAATCTGCCTCTGTTGTCCTGCCCGCTTGGAATCTGTTTCTTTCTGTTGTTTTGGTACCTTGCCACTGATTGGCTCAGCTGAGGCTGTTGAGGTGGGATCCTGAGAGGGTGTTGCCCTCTTTCTGCCCCGCCCGGCTCCACTCCCAGGTGTAGTTGCGACCTCTTTCTCTTTATTGGCTGCTGCTGCTGGGTTTTTTGGGGGTCTGCCTCGGCGAGGTTTGTTAGGGGGAGGCTGTGATGCCGCAACAGGGTTCGAGGCCACGCTGTTCTCTGTTCCATCAGACGCTGGAGCATTCCGCTTTCTCCCGCTTGCCTGAGCCGGTGTTGTTGCTTCCTCCTGCGAGATCGAGAGAGAGAGAAAGAAAAAAAATAATAAAAACAGAAGACACCAATAAATCAGCTGAATCAGCCTGAAACACACATATACACACACCGATGAATGAGTACAAACAAACAGGGAGATTGAGGGAAATGTAGTGTTTCAGTCGCTATCCAGCAAAGAAGATTCTACATCAATTACCTTTACTGACTCAAATGCTTTATACAGCTGTATTACAGGGTGTCTGCACATATCAAATTAAGCTGAATAAGACTTTACATGTGTTTAACACCAAATTTGCTGTGATGACACACCAAATTTCAAAATTTGGGTATTTAGAAAACAATGCAGAAAAATGTTCACTCGACTCCAACACCTTCCCCTGACAGCAAGCACAGTGAGCGAGCAACGATGACAAGTGCGGCACCATTTCTGATGGGTGCAATGTTTCTATTTTGCGTGTGTACCGTTGCTCCTTAAAAATAGAAGAACGACTCCAGAGAAAAGCAGAAGAGCTATACAACTGTTAGTGATCCCATATACAAAATCTCTAAATTTAGATGGATGATTTAGACTGATGTCACATGTAATACTTACAAAATAAGTATGAAAATATGTAGGGTAGAACTAGCATGTATTTTTCATACAATAATCATTCTCAGTTCTGGCTGGTTAGAGTCTCAGACTTGTAACCCGAAGGTGAACCTAAAGGTTGTGGGTTCGAGTCTCAGGTCCGGCAGGGATTGTAGGTGGGGGGAGTGAATGACCTCCACCCTCAATACCACGACTGAGGTGAGACCCTTGAGCAAGGCACCGAACCCCCAACTGCTCCTCGGGGCGCATAAAAGGCTGCCCACTGCTCCGGGTGTGTTCACTACTGTGTGTGCGCACTTGGGTTAAATGCAGAGCACAAATTCCGAGTATGGGCAGACACTCTATGTAATTTAAGCCTAATAGTAAACTAATAAGAAAATGTGCTATTATTGTGTGACTGGAATGAGTTCCGGCTCTAGGAGCCTTGACAGGACACAATTTGATGTCATGCTCATAGAAATACTCCTGTAAAATCCTATCCTTGTACCCAAACAGTCCATTCACAGAGAGACAAGCGACCGCCAGAGTCTGCTGTTCTGAACGATTCATGGATGCTCCTTTTTTCACCGCTGAAGTAATTTTCAATCACAGCCAGATGTTTTATAGGGGTGGAAAGCTTCGGCTAAACCACCAGATACTGTGGATATTGATTACATTATTTTTTTCCAGAGGGCAGACACACCTCTGTCAAAGGCAGTTTTTTTTTTGTTTTTTTTAAACTATTATCTCAATCTCTCAAGCCCTGAAAATGTCACATACCCATCCTTTTCTCAACAACTGAAATACATTTAATATGGCGGAAAAAAAGGGTCAAAACATTTCATAGTATTCGCACTGTCAGCCTATTTCAAGGATAGAAGAGAGAAAATATTCTAAATAACGTATGCATTTTGTGACTCCTGGTTCTTCTGCACTTTCTGAATAAGCTCACCTTCTTTCCACCGTCCGCTTTGACAATCTGCGGATTCTCTTCATTCTCTCTTGCTCCTGCTTCTGATGCATTAGAACTCACGTCCCTTAATCAGGAAGACATTCAGAGAAGTTGTTTTTTTCATACAAATGACAATGAAATTACACAATCAGCTCAATATGTTAATTGCTAAAATATGTTAAACATATGCTTCAGTATAGCTGAAGATAAATGACAGTCCCATACTTGTTCTTAGGAGTTGCTGGAGAAATGGGCTGGGAGTTGGTGCTGGTATTGCTTCCGGTGTTGGAAACCGTGGTTTTAGTATATGGTCTGCGTACTGTTGTGACCACTAAAGGCTTGTTCACTGCTCCCAACACGCCTGTCTGCTTTGGCTGTTGCTGTAGATCACATAAATCAGTACATTCATTAGTAAAATCAATAAATAATAGCAAGCCAACATTCTACTTTTTCGATGTAATCAGTCAGGACACCGTCTTATAGAACGCATAATGTGAAACTGCAAAATAATACAAAAACAAAGTGAAAAAATGATCAGAACCTTTTTTTTGGTGTAAAACTTCACATATATTCAATAGCATTTAAATAACACATCTGTCAAAAACATTGGCTAGAAAACATCAACTAGAACCGTATAAATATAAGCTAATAAAGGTCTCAGCGTGTTGTACAGGACAGGACTGCTCAACCTCTGGAGCTCACCTGAATTTTTCCAGTGAGCAGGACATTTCTGGCCTCCGCAGAGAGATAGTCCTTATCATTGATGAAGTCCTACAGGGAGAAGGGCAAAAAGGGTTATTGTGCTTTTACCCCAGTTTGGTCATTTACCAGCTCCTACCCACTAGCCAGCACTTCCGTGGGGAGAGACGAGGGAATATCGTCCTCTGAAACATGTGAAGCAAGCCACTGCACTGAACTACTTCTCATGCTGCATCACACTCAGATCTAGCTGCCCTCTTCCTCACACAAACTCACTGATGTCCACAACTGGCTAGTGCTGCGCTGAGAGTATGCCATCGATCCCACCCAGAAAGAAAGGCTGATTTTGCTCTCTTGGACTCCCAGTCACAGATGACTCTGGCATTGTCAGAGTTTGAATTTGTGATCTCCCTGTGATGTCTCAATGCAATACATTTTTGTAGTATGTGTGTGTATACATATAAATAAAACTTACTTCAAGGGTTTGAAATGCATTGCTGTTGAACAATGAAGAAACCAGTACCTTATCAGGTGGAGTGAAGAACTTAATGGGCAGCACAGGGTCTTTGGGTGAGTCCAAGTGACAGGAAGTACTCTTATTTGTGATGACGAACAGTGCCACATCACAAACGATGTACAGTTTCTATTGACGATAAGATGAACAAAATTAAAACAATTTCAAAACAAAATGGAGGTGAACATTTTAACTCGAAACATTTAGGTGTGTAAAAGAAAGCTCACTGACCTCATTGGCCTTTGGATCATCAGGTGCTTGAGCATCTTTTGTCTGTTTAATGTTCTCCACCATCTTCCTTAGGAACGAATGACTGTTATTCTCATTCTTCGTCATCAGCACCTCCAACATGAACCACAGACACCTGGTAGAAGTCAGAGAGAGTCAGAAAGAGTCAGCGAGAACAAGGTTAAAACAGCACGCCACGCCTCTGCAACTAAGAAGGGGCAGAACGAGTTAGACCACAAAATCAGCCCGGCATAGCAAACACACATCTCTATAATCTCTGTACATGGAAGCGTGCGGGGGAACACTCACTCTTTGATGTCTCTGAGCTGTTCAAAGTCCTGTGGTTTTGTGAAGTCTGGGTCATGTGCCAGCAAGTGGATCATATACGGCACCACATACTCCGGCAAAAGGGACAGAAGCTTCTCTGGAGAAGAAGAGGGAGAATGAGAGGTATGTTTACTTTTTCCCCAGTGTATTCAAAAGAAGTTGTAATATTATCTAATTTTATTGGTATATACTAGTGAAAATATAGTTCTGCAACAATGAGCCCATTTACACCTGGCATAAATATGCATCCTGGGAGGTAGTAGTTTGCAACAGTCCACGACATAGGAATTGCAGGACATTTCTGCCTGAAAACAAAAGCAGTGAAAAGACTGACGGTAATTGTGTGTGCGAGAGCCTTTCTCCAGCAGAAACGATGTATGAAATCTGATCACAAGTGGTCACTGGAGAAGCACTAATAATGCCAGGTGTGAACGGCTGTGTGTCTCAGCTGTCCACGTGTGATCCGATCACCCAGGATGCATGTCAGTGTGAATGGGATAAGATGCTCTAAGACACTGAACTCTTTTGCAGTCCACAAGAGGACAACTCAGCACTAACGTTGGTCAGGGAGAAGGGCGTACATAATCTTTCCATAACAAAATCACTCAGCAGTGACTGATAGAGCTCGCAAACAGAGCTGCAGAGGCACAAATAAATGTAAGAAAACTCAATCAGCAAAATGTAAATACTTAAACCAGAAGTGTGTTCATTGGAGCATGTTTATTCAAATTCAGTTACTATATAAGGGGTACTTGTGTTTATTTTGTGCATTATTTGGATAATTACAGAGAGTAGTTATGAATGTGCTATAAGAGCATGCACCATTAGATGTTCACAAGTAAATGCAAGTCCAAGTCAAGTCTCGAGTCTTTAAGTCAAGTCTTAAGTCAACAGAATCTACATAAGGAGTATATGGGAATTTTAACTGTATGGCGACAATAAAGAACAGTAAAGAACATAACATTTCATAGTAAAAGAGAGAAAACACAACGGATCAACAGTTGTGTGCAAGCTGCAACTATATTTTTAGAAATATTCTTCTCTTTCATAGAAGCAAAGGCTGAAAATATTTTTTAAAATGCCAGTTGAGACATTAAAAAGTCCTTTGCTTTGATACTACACATTTTTACACGCACAAAGAAACATTAAGGCCCAACATGACGAGCCCTATTTGGCCTTGACATCTTCTTAAAACTTTTTTGTCTTTAAACAAAAAACAATAACAATGAACAACAAAACAATCAATCAAACTCAGAAGACCACACTGGACTCCACTCCTGTCAGTGACAAACAGGTATCTGAGGCTACAGATGTGGCGTTGCAGGGGAAGCTGTAGCCCAAAATAAACAAATAAAATAAAGCTACTACACACATGCAAATAAAAATACTTTTTCTGTAACTTTAAGGCTACGTTTACATGACAACGATGTACTCAAAAACGTTGCCGTGTAAACAGCCCCTAAAACACACCGTGTCCGGGTAATCATGAAAAGACTTACTGCTCACAAGTTACCACTGACGAGTCCAAGTCAAGCTGGGAATCATAAAGGACGTCTCGCAAGCCAAGTCTGCAGTCTGTTTTCATGCGACTTAAATACGAAACTCGAGCTGCAAACTCGCGAGCCCTGGTTTTTACAGTGCAAGATTTTATTTAATGATGGAGCATGCTTGTGTGTGATTTTTTTTCCCCTCCAGGGACTCACCATGTTATGCCAAAGCTCATACCTCTAAAGGAAATATTCCCTTATATTTATCACAAATCTGAGTTTGTGAAGTATTCTTCCCTGTTAGACAACGCACATTTTATGACCTCTACATTCTTTGTACACTTGTATCTTTTAATACCAGTTATAGTTAAATACAGTCATGGGAAAGAGAAAATACTCTCTCCTTGAAGTCTATGTTTTTATTTATCAGAGCCTAACAATTGTGCGGTCCTCATAAACTTCTTTAAACAAACAAATAACCTCAGGTGACAACAACAACAACAACAAAAAAAGCACAAAAGATTCCAATAGGTAGTAGTTTTTTCCCCAAAAAGTAAAAACAACATTTATAAACCAGGTGGGAAAAAAATAAGTACACTTTTATGATTAAATGATTAAGAGATTAATTAGCAGCCAGGTTTTACTAATGATATGCACAAGATTAGTTAATCATCAAGAAGCGTGACTGCCTCTATTAAAGCAGAACTTTTGGCAGTTTGGTGTTCTGGAGCGCTGAGGTGTGTGTCTGCATCATGCCAAGAAGAAAGAACATCAGCTCCGACCTCAGAGAAGCAATTGTTGCTGCTCATCAATCTGGGAAGGGATGTGAGGCCATCTCCAAGCAATCTGAAGTTCACCATTCTACAGTGAGGAGGGTTGTTTACAAATGGAGAGCGTTCAGAACAGGAGAATGCTTCCCAGGAGTGGGAGTCCCAGCCAATTCAGTCCAAGGTCAGACTCTTTCATGCTCAGTGATTTAAAGAAAAACCCAAGCGCTATATCTTGTGACCTACAGGCCTCTGTAAGCACATTAAATATTTATGTTCATGACAGCACAATCAGATAAAACTGAACAAGTATGGCTTTCATGAAGGGTGATTAGGAAAAAGCCCCTTCTCTGGGCCGAAACTGGGTCATACAATAGGACAATGATCCAAAGCACACCAGCGAATCAACATCTCAATAGCTAAAGAAGAAAATCCAGGTGTTACATTGGCCAAGTCAAAGTCCAGACCTCAACCCCATTAAGATGCTGTGATGAGCTTTTGAGAGAGCTGTGTATAAACAAATGCCCTCAAACATCAATGAACTGGAGCGATGCTGTAAAGAAGAGTGGGCCAAAATTGCTGCAGAACGATGTGAGTCTGATCAACTACTTCTGAAAACTTCTGAAAATTATTTTTCCCCCACCTGGCTTGTGAATGTTGGCTTACTGTTTTGGGAAAAAATGCCCACTTAATAAAATCTGTTGCCTATTTTTTTGTCTCCTGAGGTTATTTATTTGTTCATAAAACATTGATGACCACACAACTGTTATTTAGGTCCTGATAAATAAAGACATAAATTGAAGGAGGGTGTACTTTCTTTTTCCCCCATGACTGTACTTGTTCAATCTTAGTTTAATTATTTTAACTGAATAAATGCATAGTGCTGCTCCCACATGATCGACTGATTGGATAACTGCATAAATGAGCAGGTGTACAAATGATCCTATTAAAGTGACCGGGTAGTGTGTATATGCATGCTTACCCTGTGCCATGGGATTCTGTTTGATGTATTCCCTACGGACACTAATGTTTTTCAGTAGGCACTGTCTGGCGTGGGCACGTCTCTCTTTAACCGGGTCTTTAGCGCACAGAGCAAACACGGCCATATACTCCAGGGGCAACAGCAACTTCACCAGAGCCATGTGTAGCTTCTGAGCAAATATCTGACGAACTTGGTAGCACTCATCCTGTGAGAAAAGAGATTTTACCATTTTAAAGTGTGGACATATGTATGCATGTTGGCATGCACTGCACATTGTGTGTGTGTGCACGCGTGTGCGTGTGTGTAGGCTCATGTGTAAAACTTACATTAATGACAAGTCCACAGAGCTGGAACTGTTCTGGTGTGATGATGTCATGGTAGCAGGGTTCCTGTGCCAGTTTCAAAATGGCGCTGCCTGCTGCCAGCCTTAGCCGAGACATATCCGACTTGCTGTGTAGACGGAGACATGGGCAATTTTAAACCAAAGAGGTCGAGGCATTTTTTTTTTTTACACCCCATTTTCTACACAGTTTGGTAATTCACCAATTTCCCACCCACCAGCCAGCTCTCCATCATCATACAACAGCTTCCAAAAATGGAGGGTGAAGGCTAACAAGGGCTTCCCCGAAACATGTGAAGTCATCCAAACACATCCAACAATCTAATATATATCTAATATAATGATCTAATATACCTGGTTCTGATCAGGTGCAAATTGAAGCCTTTGAAGCATTTAACAGCAATTTATTCTGAATTGTATTTTATTTTCTGAATCTTTGCTTTCTTTAGTATCACAAAGAATCCAACACTGAAACCATGAACAGAACAGAAGAGTACATTTTGTCAAGCCTGTGCATAGCAGTGACCCCTGAACTTTGCCTACCAGATCTTTTTCTGTTCTGTTAGGTCTCCCTCGCTGACCAGCATGGCGGAGAGCAGTCTGAGAGTGGAGTTAGCTGATTTAGACTGGTTATTCTTCATCCCCAACAACCATCGCACCAACAGCTTAATGGCTTGAACCTGGAACAGACAGTCAGCTTTAGACATGACAAGCATCACAACTGTAAGGCTTTAGTGGTCCGCATCCTTTAAAATGCTAAACGCACCTTTGCCAACACTTCAGGGGAAACTTCATCATCGGTTGTCCACAGTCTACCGTTCTTACTGCCCACAGACTAAAAGAAAATGAGAGAGAGAAATTTAGCACCATTTAGAAACATGGTTAAGGCAAAAAAGAAACCCTTACGCACTCACTCTGTCATTCATCAGCAGATCTTTTACAATGAAGTTGGCTACAATGGACTTCATGGGTGAGGCAAACTGATCTGGAGCAAGCATGGAGATATGACCCAAAGAGACGAGAGGAGTGATCAGCTGCTCCGGGACATCAGCGTTCAGACTACGAGACAACGGCTACAGGGACATGGTGGAACAGGGAAGAAGAGAGATCGTAACATTAATATGCTGGTGATTAGTACATCAGAAAATACACTAACCACCCACTTTAATAGGAACACCTCTCCTATGACTCTGTGACTAACTGTGGCGCCAGACTGGTTTCAGTATTTCGGAAACTGCTTATCCCCTGGGAAAGACACAGAGATCACACTCCCCCCCCCCCCCCCCCCATTCTAACGTTTGAGGTGAACATTAACTGAAGCTCTTGACCTGTATCCGAATGATTTTATGCACTATGCTGCTGCCACGTGATTGGCTGATTGGATAACTGCATTAATCAGCAGGTGTACGGGTGTTCCTATTAGTGGACAGTGAGTTTACGTTTCACATTCAAGCCTAGCGGTACAGACACATTCTTCCCATCTATTTTTTTTTTTTTTTAAAGAGGAACTCTAAAGTTTCGAGAGAGACTGTTTTAAATCTACCTCAAATATCTGAGCCAGCTGGACTTCTTTGTTGTGGAAGATTGCGTGGATGCAGTGCACCGCCTGTTTGGCTTGGTGTGGGGTCCCTCGCTTGGCTTTCTGGTGAAGTATGGGAATAAGAGTCCTAAAGATAGACAGGGGGAAGTTAATATTAAAAATTCAACACTATACAAGTGACAGAACAAGACTAATCTTATAAACCCTAGGGGAGATGAATCATATAAAACACTGTTTACTACAAAGGGGAGCAAAAAGTGTAAGTTATGTCTACAAATACACAAGTGCACTCGTGAAAAGTGTTTCCATACGATCTGATCTGTGGCAGCTCGCTCTCGATCTTCTGGCCTGTGTTTCTGAAGATTTGAATGGCAGCCTCTGCCACCTTATCATCCTCCATTTTGAGACACTGCAGAAGAGACTCGTAGGTCTCAGCGGAGTGGAATGATGTGGGGTGGGTGAAAGACAAAACCTGAGAGCGAGAGACAATTTACATGTACAGAATGTTGTTAAACATGTCTTTATGTATTTCGTTTGACAAAATTTTGAGGGATAAAACACACATTTGTAAAAGTCTGTACTTCCCACTGCTCTAACTACTTTGAAGCTCAAAATGTCAGAAGTGGTCAGGCACCTCAAATGATGAGTACAGGAGCCAGCACCAGGAAAAGCAGCTAATTTTACTTTGAGTTGCCAAATCATTGCCCTGAATAACTTCTGACTATGCAAAGCAATTAGTTACATGGTTAAGTGTGTTTGCTCACCTTGAGTAATTCCAGTCCAGCACGGATGGCAGTGTCAGGAGTAACTCCCTCATCTTCATCATCAGCAGTGCCTTCGATTGACTTATTTAAAAGCTTCACCAGGGCACTACATGCGTAAAACAATGACCGTTACTGCAATAGCCAGGAGGAGGTTATAGTACTTGTAGTTACGTCTTGTCAACAGTAGGTGTCTCACGTCCAAAAAAAAAAACAACCACTTAGTCGATTAGGGCTCTCAAATTCAGTCTGGAAGCAAACTGCACTGCACAATCTCAGGTTTTCCCGTTCCCAAAACGCCTGATCCATTTTAACAGTTAACTGGACCCAACAGTCGGACTGAGTGTGCTGGGAGTATGGAAAAATTTCAGCTATGCAGGACTGTGGGTCCCTGAGAGTTCAGAACTGGTGAATTACAAAACAGCTGAGCACATGTGGCCAATTTAAGTGATTCCTATCTTGCTCCTTTACAATCTCCTTATTTTCTTTTAACTCTGCTTGCTCAGAAAACCATGCAGACATTCTAATATCATCCTATTTGCTATGCTATACCTCTAAATGTGGTTTGCTTTCCACTTCCAGTCTAGCACTGAATGAAGAGTGAGTGTGTAAATGGATGTTATTTTACAGAAGAACAAAAAAAAAAAAAAAAAAAAAAAGAGGTCATTGACCAGTTTTTTACCCCAGCAACATTCTTCTTCTAATATAAACTACTAAATACAAATATAATGATAAACTGGTTTGACCACACAGATTACCACTTAACTCACAATTTAAAGCAGAGCCATGTACTATACACTACACATTTGTTTAAAAACATTGTACTTTATCTAGGGGTTAACTAGATGAGCTCCCCAAAAAGCTAGCAGAGTGTAAAACTGACATCCGACCATGCACGTGTACCTGATGGCCTCGGAGTCAATGTGCACTGGTGCAATTCTCTCCAGCAGAAACTTCACCATCTCCAGGAAGGGGTTTGTAGGTTGCTTGGGGTACGTCAGCTTGCGTGTTATCTCTCTCTGTAAAGAAGAAGGGGGGGGGGGGGGGGGGGGGGAGACCAAAACACTTGTATACAGAAAAAATATCAGTAAAATTATGCAGACCTATAATATTCAAGTGCAGTTCAGTTAAATATGCTGATGTACTTAACAATTAAAAATGACCTAATTTGCACCTTCTAATAGGCTCATATGGGTTTTCATTAATCTTTAGAGGTTTATAGGATCAAATATTTATTTAAATTGCATTAAAATTTGCTACGAATTTCTATAAACATTCTTAAATGTTAACAGGGCCAAATCATCTTTAAATGAAGCAAATGTTTATTTATTAATGCATTAGAGTATTGTTTGGTAAAATACAAAACCTTGCACTTTTTAATATGTCTAGGGACACCGAATCAAACGAAATGAAAATCCAGTTCAGCAGTTTTCTATACTTTGTATGAGAGGGACATGTCTAGTTGGTGACTAGGTTGCCGGTTTCGTCTCTGATTGCTGGGACTGGTGTTGTACTCACCACGCACTGCTCGGCCTGTTTGCAAGAGCAGGTTGGGCTGATAAGCTGCTCCAGCTGCAGGCGCAGCTTCTCATCTTCACCCAAAACCTGATTAAACTTTTTCATGAAGTCCTGAGCTTTCCCTGGGTCAGGCAGATTCTCTGTGAGAGAGAGCGAGCGAGCGAGAGAGAGAGCTCAATCATTTCCATTACTTAGTACCAGGGCACTATTCTGAATATCTACAGGAATTTGCAAGTTTTTAGCATACAATTATGTCAACTACTGCATGCAGATTTATTGAAAATCTCTCAAGTTTATCGACTTTGTGGTGCATGTGCATATCTGTTTACTTACTGGCAATGGTCATGAGCTTTCCAAACATGGCTGTTGTATTCGCTTCAGACTGCAGACACAGAACAAACAAATGTACATATTTACATGGTCACTAACACGCACAACAATCTAAACGTTTGAAAGTCCTAATAGCATTTCAACAGTCCAGGAAATATACAGGAAGTAACTTTCACACCGTGGGCAGCTTATGCAGGTCCAGAAGTTCCCTCACCAGCCCTCTCAGCATGTTCTGACACTTCCACATCTCATTTAGAGCTCTATCATACACACAGACAGGATGATAGTAAGTTATGATAAACCTTTAACACATGAGCGACAGTTTCCCCAGCATGGAAACTGCTAATATCAGATCAAAGGAGTAATATGAGTAATATCATCTTGTTTCTGACTCACTTGACGGCATTGGCGTCCAGGCAGGCATAAAGGTAATATAAACACTTCATCTTCTCCTCAGTCTCCAAACTGTGAGGAACCATAAACTGTGCAAAGATCTTTTCCACCAGCAACCTCAACACACACACAGACACACACACACACACACAACGTTAAACATTAATATGGCGGTTGTTGGATTAGTTAGGCTGGTAAATGCAGATATGTTCACTATTAATATATCAAAAACAACCGAACCACTGAAAAAGGAAGCATCTTTAATATGATTTTAGTCTTCACACAACACGTCTGTGTGCATTCATTAGCAACTTACTTGTCATCAATGCTGTTCTGGTAGTATATATGCAGCAGTTTGTCTTTGATCCAGCTTATTTTCTGAGCTGATTCTTTGCCGGCCTCGTGGTGCAGGCAGTACTTCTTATACAGCTGTGCCAAACCCATCATCGCCTCCTTACGAACACGCCACTGCAGCCACACAAGCCAGTCATGAAATATGTCAAAGATAAAACAACTTATGTCCTTAATATACCAAATTAAGTTTCTCTCTCCTGCAGTGGAAGGTAACGGATCTTTATTTAAACCATTGGTTAAGCAGGGGGAACACGAGTTTTATTCGTTTATAGTGTTTTGTTACAAGGATTTGAAAGGAATTTGGGAACAAGACTTAGGCATACAAATTAGTAAGAAGAATGACTAGACTTGGTGGTGGCAGAGGTGTCCCTGTCAATGCCACGGGCATCAAGTTCTAATTATTTATACTCTTATTTTGACTTTTTTTTTTACCACGTAGCTGCATTCCTTCTTTGTGATACTGTGCGAGATCCATTGCTATTGTTCTTTAATTCTAAATTAAGCAATAAAAAATAAAAAATTCAAAATCCTTTTTATTCAAAAATAATTCTGTCTTCCATTGCTAAAAGACGTAGAACAACGGCAACAGCGTTAATGGGGATGCCGCCAAGTCTAGTCCTTATCGTTACTTATTTGTATACCTTCCAGAAATACCCTTAAAATATACAACAAACAGGAAAGATGCTACCGAAAGAAAGACTATTTTAGACATTCGACCTTGCTGTAAACTTGCTACAAACATTCAACCACTCATTCTTGAGATATCGCTCTAGACAGATGGACACATGGATGGACAAACTGGAAACATAATGCCATAATGCCCACCACTTAGTAGCAGAAACAACCACGTTCCTACCTGGGGAAACTAGAAAGCATTAACACAACTGCTGACCTGGTAATGGTCTAACGGTCATGCAGAAATAAGCCTCACCCTCTTGTCCAGCATTCTCTCTCGGACAAAGCCCAGCAGCTGGTCGTTCACCAGGTTCAGGTCCTTCTTCCCAGCGTTGATGATAGTCACAATGACATCATGCCGGATTGCCTCTTCAGGGTCATGTGACCTTACCTTCAAGTACTCTGGTGATGAGAAAAAGTAAAATCATAGTGAGTTCTAGAAAAAAAAAAAGTGGGGAAAAAAATGCAATATCATGCAAGAACACACAAACATGCTCATGAGCACACACTGATACACACCTGTAAGGTCCTTAGCCAAGTCTGGATGGTTCATGAGGCAGTGGCTGGCAAACTTCACACACTCCAGTCTCACAGGCACATGGATATCATTAAACCTTAGAGAGAAACATAGTCAATGCATGGAAAACTTGCAAACAAAAGTAAAATAAAATCAAAATAGGTTCTGAGCTTTACCTTCCAAGAAAGCATTGCCAGAGTGGGCGATTTTGGGTGGCCAGTTCTGAATCTTTTGCACCAAAGAGTTTAGCCAACAGCTTGACAACAGCTAATCGCTCTTCTCCATCATTGCTCTAGGTAGATACAAATACTTAAATTGGTCTTTTGTGCAAAGACGTAAATAAAACAGTATGTAAACTAGGGGTATAACACAATGCCATTATCTGTATTTGTATCTGTATCTGTTTAGTGTCAAAATTTGCATATGCATTTTTGTGTTTACATTCAGTTAAAACCTGGAAGTGGGCATGCTGCTGGAAAAATTCACTAATCATAACAAAATATCTTTCTATATTCTACTGAGTGTGACTGAGTAAGCAAGCCAACTTCAAAGCAAAGTGCTGTCTTTCCCAAATCAAAAAATAAAACAGTAGCCATGCAATAAGAATTTTATCCGATTTACTTCAGCATTAGAGGTTTCTACACTCCAGAAAAATCAGAAAAGTTCATGGACAAGTTATCAGAATCTATTATAAAGCTAGGTTGCTACAAGTCAAAATGGGATTGATCCTTTAAGGATATACAACAAATTAACAGATGAGAATGATCATTTAAGAATGATGAAAATGTGTAATGAATGCATGCGTTTTCAGCAATGTACCTCCATTTTTAGGGGCTCAAAGGTATTTGGACAAAGTGACATAATTGTAAATATACCCATAATTTTAATACTTGGATGAAAATCCTTGGCAGTCAATGACTGCCTGAAGTCTGGAGCCCATGTTCTCAAAACTCAAATGTTGAGTTTCCTCCCTGGAGATGCTTTGCCAGGCCTTCACTGCAGCCACCTTCAGTTGCTGCTTGTTTGTGCGTCTTTCTGCCTTCAGTCTTGTCTTCAGTAAGTGAAAAGCAGCTCTACTGGGCTGAGATCAGGCGACTGACTTGGCCATTGAAGAATATTCCATTTCTTTGCCTTCAAAAAGTCTTGAGTTGCTTTCGCAGTATGTTTAGGGTCATTATTCACCTGCACTGTGAAGCAGCGTCCTATCAGTTTTGTAGCATTTGGCTGAATGTGAGCAGAGAGTAGAGCCCCATACACCTCAGAATTCATCTTGCTACTTCTGTCAGCAGTCACATCATCAATAAACACCAGTGAGCCTGTTCCATTGCCAGCCATACATGCCCGTGCCATAACACTGCCTCCACCATGTTTGACACATGATGATGTACTTTGGATCATGAGCTGTTCCTTTCTTTCACCATACTTTTCTCTTCCCATCATTCTGGTACAAGTTAATCTTGGTTTCATCAGTCCATAGAATCTTATTCCAGAACATGGGAGGCTTCTTTAGATGTTTTCTGGCAAAGTCTAATCTGGCTTTCCTCTTCTTGAATGTTACCAGTGGTTTGCACCTTGTTGTAAACCCTCTGTATTTACATTCATGAAGGCGTCTCTTGATTGTAGATTTTGACAATGATACGCCTACCTTCTCCAGAGTATTCTTGACTTCTGTTGATGTTGTGAGGGGGTTTTTCTTCACCAAGAAAAGGATTCTATGATCATCCACTTTAGTTGCCTTCCATGGTCTTCCAGGCCTTTCGATGTTCATGAGCTCACCAGTGCTTTCTTTCTTTTTAACAATGTACCCAACTGTTGATTTGGCCACGTCTAAGGTTTTTGCTCTCTCTCTTATAGATTTATGTTGTTTTTTCAGCCTAATGATGGCCTCCTTCACTTGCATTGAGATCTCCTTGGACTTCATATTGGTAGCTCCAGTCGAACAGCTGCCAAATGTCAACTCAATACCTGATATCAACTCCAGACCTTTTATCTGCTTCATTTATCTTAAAGTAACAAGGGAACGGACCGCACCTGGTCAATTAACTTCTTGTCAGTCAATTGTCCAAATATCTTTGAGCCCCTGAAAATGGAGGTACTTTGTTTAAAATGGCTGTAATTCCTAAATGTTAAATGCCATATTTTTGTGGAACCTCTTAAAATAAAGCTGAAAGTCTACACTTCGATCACATCTTGATTGTTTTATTTCAAATCCATTGTGGTGGTGTATAAAGGCAAAATCACAAAAACTCTGTCATTGTCCAAATACTTCCGGACCTGACTGTGGGTGTATGTATGTATGTATGTGTGTGTGTGTATGTATGTATAATTCAGAGTTTAGGTTATCTCCCATTACCATCACCAACTTCTATGTCATTATATAGATTTCATATATATTGCAGATATATACTGCAATTCAGAAATGCGCAGCACTTTTAACTTGTTTTCTCCAAAAACACTGAGAAAAAGAACAATGCATCCAACTTTTTCTGTGCCCAGTTTTTGAGCTGTACCTGTGGTGGGAATTTTGTTGAAACACTCCCCTCAGGCTTCAACTAGCTGTTCTTTTAAGCTTGCTCTACAAAGTAAAAACCCTGTGTGGCTTTTGTTTCAACTTTTTAGGTTTCTTCCTCTATGACTTGGGTCTTCTTGATATATAGAATCTTAAGTGTGTGCTTGAATGTGTGCACGTGTGTGCGTGTATGTCCCTCACCTTCAACTTAAACTCAAGTTGTGGCATGACAGACACAAGCAACAGTGGGTCGATGGCAAACAGCTCTTGAATGAGGTCAAACACATGCTCCGACAGATCACTCACAGAGGACTTACCCATCACCAACACCTGATTAAAGAACTGATAGATACAACAGCACAGGGTAAACAAACCACATCAGGAAATAAGATGGGTGCTACAAATAAGAAAATGAATGAAACACACACCCACACAGACAAAACACTTACTGAGGCAATGCATGTTTCAATGGTCTGCACAGTCCTCTTTAGCAACATCTTGGCCAAGTCATATGCTTGTTTATTCAGGTTCTACACCAACAGAGAGATTCCATTATAACCTATATACATTTATTGGCTTAGCAGACATGTGACTGATCATGAGGCCTTTTTTTTTTTTAACTCGATCATAAAACTGCAGGCAAGTGACAGAGCAGAAATGCATGGTGCAAGTCGCTCTGACCGTTAAAAAAAAAAACAAAAAAAAACAAGCAGCACTCAAAGAAGCAACAAAATAACGGATGTGACACTTAATTCTTGCAATATGCATAAATTCAGCACATGACTGATGGTGAGCTGTTTAATGTAGTGCTAAAATTGGTTAACTGCTGTAATGTTAGTTGATGAGCAAATCTATACCTTGTGTGCAGGGATGAGGTTAATGAGAATGGTGTCCAGCAGCTCTTGGGTTACTCCATCACCCTCCATTATGATGGAGCTCATCAGGTCAAGCATGTGCATTTGCACCTTCTGATTATGGCTGTTACTGGGGAAAAGAAGAAGGGGGAGGGGAAAAAAAAAAAAAAAAAAAAAAAAAAAAAAAAAAAAAAAAAAAAAAAAAAAAAAAGATTAGAACAGGTCATCTTGAGCTTTCTCGAGTTATTTTGGCTGCATGTTTGGGGGTTGCTGCCTTGTTGAAACATACATCTCCCCAGATGCAGTTTCTTGGCTGAAGACATTAAAGTCTATGAGACCTATGCTATGAAACTTTAAGAAGCTCCTTCACCTTCAACAGGACTGCTACTTATTGAATAACATCTTCCCAACCAATAGCAAAATCTTTTATACCGACACGAGGCTCAATCAGCACCAAAACATTTCTTCACAATGTTCAAATATAAATAAATTGTCTTTGCTCATATTCTTTTATATGATCACATGGTCTATTGTATGAATGCTGTGTTTTTTTTAGGTTGCTCCCTTATAAAATTGTTCTCCTTTCTTCTGAACGGTTGGCCCATGTTACACACCTGTATTACTAGTGCATGTAAATTTACACACACGCAGTATACTACTACAGCAAAGATTTTTCTGCCTTGCTGCATAACCTGTATGCCAAAAAGGATATTTTCTGTGTATATGCAGAATAAGAGAGGGAGAAGAAAACCAGAGAACTCCATTTGCAGCGAGCACCTCTAGGCTGCCTCTCAGCGATGCCATAGTCATCACACCACTAAACATAAGCACTACAGTGAGCATTGTCCCCTGCTAAATCATAACAAATCAGCAATACATTAACATAGCAGTACATTACCAGGAAGTTTTGAAACAAATATATCCAAAAAAAAAAAAAAAAAAAAAAAAAAAAAAAAAAAAAAAAAAAAAAAAAAAAAAAAAAAAAAAAAAAAAAAAAAAAAAAAAAAAAAAAAAAAAAAAAAAAAAAAAAAAAAAAAAAAAAAAAAAAAAAAAAAAAAAAAAAAAAAGCCTCCACTGATATGAAAGCATATAAAAATGGAATAAACTGGACCTACTTGATGACGGAGAAGAGAGTTTTGAAGAGCTGAATAAAGATCTCGTTACAGTCCTCCAGCTCAAAGCATATATTATATGATTTCACCCATGCCAGGTTCTGAAAACATTTCAAAGAATTTCATTAAACATTAGGAATGTGTCTGTTGATGAACACGAGTAAAACTGATTTGCAATAGCATAAGATACATGAACAGGTTTAATCAATAAATTCCTCACCTCCAGTAGGTAGAAGTATCTGTTGAACTGGGGACTCTTTGTGTCCTCCAAACCCTTCAGCTGACGTGTGATGAACAAAAAAATTTCCTACACACAGATAGACGGCTATATAAACAACTAACCAAAAGACAGCATGCTTCATTCACCAGATGTGTGTACATTTGCAGTGTAAAGAGTACACTATGTTCGGGGAAGCATGTGTCAACATTCAACCTTCAAAAAATAACTAGTGTCAAATCCAAATATAAAACCATAGAAGACAGTCCTTTGTCTGCACTAAAGGTGACCGTCTCCTTATAAAGGTAAACATGCTGAATGAACATCGGGCCAGCGATGATGTTTCACGGCTTCTCCCAGGTGCGATATTGAAATATATTTTATAACTGATATGGTATCACATGACCATGTTTTGAAATACCGAGTGATTTCACTGACACAAGTGTGTATGGGCACCTTGAGTTTATCATGAGAGGTGTATGGGGCTTCAGGGGCATAGATCCTGAAGATATCTGCAAGGCAGCAGGCCACGAGCAGCCGAACGTCTTTATTGGGGTTCCGCAAGAAGAACTCTGAGGCCAGGTGTAGTGCAAGAGCCAGGTACTGCTGCTTCTCCTCCTCAGAGTCTTGATCCATATCCATATACGTTTTCACCACCAACTGAGAGAGAGAGAGAGAGAGAGAGAGAGAGAGAGAGAGAGAGAACGAACATGATGCAGAGATAAATACAGGCCCATAGTGAGGAATGTAAAGCCAAAGTATCAAAACCAGTCTCTGTGTCACGTGATGAATGCATGTTCAAAAGTTACATAACAGTTGGACATTTATAGCACCACCAAAAAAAAAAAATTAATATTACAAATATTTGTTGACTATTTATTACATAGACATACACAATGTTTTAAATCTATATCTATAAAACTTTGGTGAGAACGGTGTTAGCATGTTAAATGTCTGCAATAGAATTATACGAACAAGCAAAAAGAAAGCCCCTTCTGTTCTCAACTGTTGGCATGTGACAACACCGTCCAATCAGAGCAGCCTAACGGCATCACTATGACAACACTATTTTCCCACACGCCTGTTCGCACTTAACATTTAACGTTTTTCAGGTAGCTAATTTGTTTTGGCGAGTGCCGTTAACAAATTAGTAAATGTCAGAAGAGCTATGAAATTGGCTTGTAAATGGTCAGATCTGAAGGAGAGGAAGGATGACAGTGAAAACTGTGTGTTTAAAGATGACTGGACAGATAAATGGTTCTCCAGTGCAGTGCTGAAATAAAAAAAGATATTTCTTGTAAGAAGCCTATTAAAAATCAGTTAACTAGGTTTCAATTTTATATCTGAGATAAAACCTTTGCTGTTATGAATTTTAACAGAAATATTCACTTCATGTCACTGTAATATCGTCCTGGTGCTTCGCTTATGAGGCCAAAGCTTCTTTACAATTAGTACAACATTTATACATTTACTGAGTTTACACAGAACAATGCAAAACAAAAACAAAGTATAATAAATAAATAAATAAATAAATAAACAAATAAAAATTTCAGTGAGCAGCAGTTCTGCCAGGGGAAATGCCTTGTTGTTGACAGAGGTGAGAAGAGAATTGCCAGACTGGCTGGAGTCTTTACAAACACTCTTTACATCTACGGTGAGCAGAAAAGCATCTCGGAACGCATATCAAACCCTGAGGCTGACGGGCTACAGCAGCAGAAGTCCACATCAGGCTGTACTCCTACCAGGTAAGGACAATAGTTCAGGCTGGTGGTCACGCTGTAATGGTATGGAGTAGGCTTGGGAGTTTGACGATACTATTGGGAATTGCTGACGGATTCCATCTACCGTGACGGCCATCAAGTTGGATAATTTAAACATCTGTCAGAAAACGTGGTGTCGGCAGCTTTAAGGTCAACTTTAATAAACTGTGCTGTATCTCCTAAAATGTGTAATCCTTTTCGCCTATTTTGTACTCCTATACAAACTTTAACAGCCTGCTGTCTGACTTCAGAGCAGAAACAAAACATCTTTCTCTGATACATCTTAGGGTCCCTTGTCTATGTTCAAGAAATATAAATGGGGGTTTAAATTAAGAACATGAAACAATGTGCTGTCTATCAGCGCTACTTCACTATATAAGGATTCAGTAAGCATTCTCCACTGCTTTTAACCACAGAGCACATGAGCTCAGTTCATGTAATTTTACTATGAGCTTAGTTATAGCTATTTAGGTCATTAGTGAGTCTCAGCTTCAACTTTGCAAGCACTCCTGACCTTGTTAACAGGTAATTAATAATAACAATAATGCCGTAATGAGTACGTGGTATGTCTGGCCACGCCCCCTCTTTCCTTCCTCGGGGTTGCTGCAACCTACACCCTTCCAGGGCCCCACACGGTACTATCATCAACAGCAGATAGTTTAGGGGGCACAATAGTGGCACGTAGTGCACATGAGCTCACAAGACTACATCACGAGTTCAGTGTACATCAGTGGCCTCCTCAGTCACCAGGCCACCAAGACAGCGTATTTACGATATGGTAGAATGAGAGATTTGTCTGGTGAATGTGCAGCTCACAAATCTGTAGCATGTCAACATGGCCCAGAGGTGCAAAAGAATGTTTCCAACACCTTGTGGAATCCATACAACGAAAAACTGAAGTGCCTAATAATTGTTCCTAATAAAGTGGCTGGTGAGTGTATATCCTTCATATTCAAAACCCATCTAGCTTTAGGACCATGGAGTACTGCTGTTTCTCTCTGTGTGTGTGTGTGTGTGTGTGTGTGAGTGTGTGAGAGAGAGGGGGGGGGGGGGGGGGGGGGGGGGGGGGGGGGGGGGGGGGGGGGGGGGGGGGGGGGGGGGGGGGGGGGGGGGGGGGGGGGGGGGGGGGGGGGGGGGACAGTGGTGGGGGATTGTGCAGTCAGTGCTACAGAAGAAATATGAGAGCCAGAATATTCTCTCTGGCTCTGTTCAGACTTGGTATCAATAACAGTCTCAGTGATTGGCTCACAAATAGACAGTGCTGAGTAAGTACAAGTTAGGGTCAAATAATCCATGTCACAAAATTAGCGTGAATGGCAATGAATAATCAAACTAGTTTTGAACAGTCAAGCCATGTTGTTGATGTACATATTTCCAGATACCTGATCTGGAAAAGACAAGCTGCTATCTGTGCACAATAATTAATCTACCTAGTAAAAATCAAACGTCAACAAAGAGTAGGGTTTTTGTTTCTTTCTTTTTTTTCCATTTTGTAATGAGACTTATCATATTAATCTATAGTCAGGCCCATAAGTATTTGAACAGTTACAATTTTCATAATCTTGCCTCTGTACACCATGACAGTGGATTTGAAATGAATCAGTCAAGATGTGATTGAATTGTAGACCTTTAGCTTTAATTCAAAGGGTTTAACAGAATCATTGTATTAACCATTCAGGAATTACAGCCATTTGTGTGTCCCTCCATTTTCTCAGACTCAAAAGTAATTAGACAAACCAACAATCATAGATATTAGTATTATTTTTAATACTTCGACACAAATCCTTTGCAGTCAATGACTGCCTGAAATCTGGAAGCCATGGACATCACCAAATGCTGAGTTTCCTCCCTTGAGATGCTTTGCCTTTACTGCAGCTGCCCTCAGTTGCTGCTTGTTTGTGGTTCTTTCTGCCTTCAGTTTTGTCTTCAGTAAGTGAAAAGCGTGCTCTATTGGGTTGAGATCATTGGAAATTTAAGGACATTTAATTTCTTTGCCTTAAGAAGCCCTTGGGTTGCTTTCACAGTATGTTTTCGGTCATTATCCATCTGTACTGTGAAGTTCTGTCCTATCAGTTTTGCAGCACTTGACTGAATGCTGAGCAGAATGTATAGCTCTGTACACTTCAGAATTCATCCTGCTACTTCTATCAGCAGTCACATCATTAATAAACACCAGTGACTCAGTTTCATTGGCAGCCACACATGCCCATGCCATAACATTGCCTCCACCATGTTTGACACATGATGTGGCGTACAAGCTAATTTTGTTCCAGAATTGGGCAGAGTTTTTTTTTTTTAAAGCAAGTCTAATCTGGCCTTTCAGTTCTTGAGTGTTACCAGTGGTTTGCATCTTGAGGTAAACCGTCTTTACTTACATTTATGAAGGCGTCTCTTGATAGCAGACTTTGACAATGATACGCCTACCTCCTTGAGAGTGATGTTGACTTGGCTTCATGTTGTGAAGGGGTTAAGCACTCTGTACAATTGTGATAATCAGAAAACCATCTCAGTATGTACATTCTGCATGTCCTTCGAACACTGAGGCGGATGGGCTACAACAGCAGAAGACCCCGTCAGGTTCCCCTTCTATCAGTCAAGAACAGAAAGCTGAGGCTGCAGTGGGCACAGGCTCACCAAATCTGCACAGTCAAATACTGGAAAAATGTAGCCTTATCTAATGAATCTCAATTTCTGCTAAAGCAGAGCTACAGAGGGTAGAGTCAGAATTTGGCACCAACAGCATGACTCCATGGACCCAACCTGCCTTGTGTCAACAGTCCAGGCTGGTGGAGGTGGTGTAATGATGTGGGGAATGTTTTCTTGGCACACTTTGGGCCTGTTAATACCAATCAATCATCGCTTGAATACCTCAGCCTATTTGAGTATTGTTGCTAACCATGTGCATCCCTTCATTGCCACAATCTTCTAATGGCCACTCCCTGCATGATAATTCGCAGAATGAAAGCGCAGCTGAAAAATATCCAGGAATTGCATGACACAATCACATCAGTATGGACCAGAATCTCAAAGGAATCCATGCTACAAAGAATTGAGGCTGTTTTGAGAGCAGAGGGAGGCCTTACCCAGTATAAGTATAGTGTTCCTAATAAAGTGGTCAGTGAGAGTCTGATATTCTATAATATAATATTTGATGATTCTATAAATATTCTAAAAAATATAAACATTTATAAAATAGTATAAATGGCTATAGCACCTACCCCCTCCACATCCCTGCGGGGAAAAAAATAATAATCAAATATACATCTTTCAAATCTGATCTCTAGAAGATCAAATATGATCAAAATCTGTCATAGTGACAGAACTTTGTTTCATAACCTGCTGCTATGGCTGACTTTTTTTCCCCCCCAAAAAAATATTACCTTTGATAATTTCTTGAGGAGGAAAAAAAAGGAAAAAAACTGAAATCATGAGTATACATGGACATTACACATAGCTGAATGAAAAAGGAAGAAAAAAAAAAAAAAAAAAAAAAAAAAGAGTAAAATGAACTGACTGATCTCCATAACAGCCAGGAGTGTTGACACGCCACCCCGCCCGGCAAGGCTGAACAGGCTCAACAGAGGCTCAGCTCAGTACGACTTTTCACTTTCAATCTGACTACTGCAACCTGGCCATGTTCAGTACCCTAGAGTGCTACAGTACCAGTCTGCAGCAGTTGTTGCTTTTTTCTAATGCAGCAGTGAGGATATTATGCTCCACTTGAAGGAGAAAAACCTGTTTAACACAAGGCAGTAAAATAAAACTGTACTGAGAAATAAACTTTCAGGACAACACACACCTCAATATCTCCAAATGCTTGCTTGCTTGTTGTGTCCTGCTTTCACATTAGCTGCATGTATACTAACTGCACATTGCAGCACATGGACCATCACAGTTTATGAAGCGAGACTGTAAATCCTGAAAGGGGAATGAGTGCAGACACAAACCCCAACAATCCTTTTCTGTGCAAACTTTAGAGACTGCTGTGTGTGAAAATCCCAGGAGATCAGCAGTTTCTGAAATACTCAATCCAGCCCATCTGGCACCAACAGTCATGCCACAGTTAAAGTCACAGAGATCACACGTTTTCCCCATTCTGAGGTTTGAAGTGAACATTATGCACTGTGCTGGATGGATGCACTTATGACTGGCTGACAGGATAACTGCATAAACGAGCAGGTGTACAGATGTTCCTATTAAATTGGACAGTGAGTGTATATTGTGCATGCTATGGAAATTGAACAATGTCGCATTTACCAGAGCTACTGGGTGGAAAAAAACAGCTTAACTACTAACAAGCTAACCGATTAAGTGAGAAAAAGTTCGTCTCATAAACTAATCATGTATTTGAGAGAACGTTCCTTTTCAACCCACAGAGTCAGACACAAACTATTGACTTTTTGCCCAAAGTAGCACAAGATAATGCTTTATAAAAGGGCAGGAGAGACAAATATGTCCATAAATGTGTGAACAGCGAGAAAACCAGATAAGCTAACTCGATGCACAGCAGTCAATAAGCACGATTAACATGCTATATATCGCAACACCACTGTTTCTCACAGTGACTGCAAATGAACGATTACAGATCAAAATATAACTCTGATGAAAACACAAGTGATGTCATGAGGCCAAAAGTGTAAGGTAACATAAAGCATTCCCATACTACAGAGGAGGTCGCTCCTCGTGCTAACGTGCTCCGCCACGACAAATACGTTTCTGTCTCAATGACATGACGTAACACACAATGAAATTCACTTATTCAGTTATTGTAGCCCTAATTTACTCAGATTATATTATACTGCCAGACCTGCCAACCTTTACACATTTAGCAGTGACGTATAGAGTTATATAACATGTATATGACATGAGATATGTATATGGATAACAAGAATTAACTATAATATTAAGGATGCTGCCAAGAAAATTTGCCTGAAAATGGTAAAAACATCACTTTAGATTTTCAAAGGGCAACAATGCTGACCTAAAAATGTTAAATAGGCTTACAACAGTGTCAAGATCGAGCACTTTACATATGATGTTAATGGTTTTGATGATTAGAAAGCGATTAAATATGCTTTTCCTTTGTTCTGCGCTCATCAGTGCTCAGATGCATTTAAACACATTGAGCAGATCAGCAGTGAAAAATGTTGGCCATGTAGAAATTAGACAGCCGTTTAGTAACTGGATTATACTGAAAATGTACTGCTGGTGTGTTTTTTTTTTTTAACTGCACATTACTGCAGAATCATCTAAAAATCCCCCATCCAGCACATCTAGGGGTTTTATAATTGCTGCTGAAGACAAGTATCTCCCAACTGCACAGCTGGTAATATTACACCTTCCCCTACTTCCCTTCTACCTGACATGGTAGAAACGCTCGGTTTCCTGTCTTCGTCAGGCAATCTGGATAATTAAATCATTAAATCACAATTAGTTTTGGTAACATGTGAGCAGGGAAAAATCAATATCGTCGAGTCATATACCTGAATTAAACTTTTAGTTAAAATGCCTTTCCGTCTCACTAGCTAAATCTAATAAATCCGTTTTAACACCTATTTAAGACCTAGGCAAAGAGGAAAGTTAATACCGTGTCAACACCGGAACAAAAACAAATTCAAATCTGTGCCAGCCTGCAAAAACTCTTCATAAGATCACATCATATTTTCTACTTTATATATTTCTGAAAATTACAAGGTTTCCTGAACTGAAACATCTTTCTCTTTTGCACTTTTCTGAACCAGAAGTCAAAGAATTCATTCCAATTACTTTTACATTTATAACCTGACCTACTTACAGGAAAACTGACTGACAAATATGAAGAATTCTAAGTTTACAACAGGAAATACTGATCATCACTTTGTGGACGGTGGTCTCAGCGCCACTTCTTCACTCGACTGATCTCTTTCCACACTTACATCTGTCCTGATTTCTTAATCTAATCAAAAGACATAAATAACAACATTTCAATCTTTTGTTTGCTGTTATCTGCACAGAGGGCGTAGAACCCCTAGCAAAAATTATGGGATCGCCCAGCTTTTTTTTTTTTTTTTTTTTACTTCATAGCAAATAAACAAATCACATATGACACAAAACAATTTTTCTTTAATAGCTGAACATTCTGGTTCATGAAATATACCTAAAAAAAATTTAATTATTTTAATGAACAGCCCAAAATAGGAAATAGGAGTCAATGCTAGTGACAGAACTGTGAAAAATCAGCTGAATGAAATGGAATTTACAGATAAAAAAAAAACAAAAGAAAACCAGCACTAACATCTAAAAAGAAGAAAACAGTGGGCTAAAGAGAAACAATCATGGAGTGGGGAAGACTGGAGGAAATCTGTACTGGCCATGGAGACGATGCTGAAAAATTGGTGCCGTTCTAATGAAACATATAAAACGACTGCCTGAAGAAAACAATCCAATTTCCCCACTCATTTATGATACGATGTTGTATGTCAGGTGAAGGACCGGGGAGACGGCAGTCATTACCTCAACAGTCAGTGCACAGGTGTATATTGACATTTTGGACACTTTTCTCATCCCAGTGATAGAAAATAGGTTTGATGATGAAGTCATTTTTCAGGATGATGATACGTCTCGTCACAGAGCAAAGTGTGTTAAAGCTTTTCTTCAGGAAAGGCACATCAACTCGATGACATCGCCAGCAAACAGTCTGGATATCAATCCCACTGAAAATTTATGGTGGGAATTTAAAAAAAAAAAAAAAAAAAAAAAAAAAAAAAAAAAAAAAAAAAAAAAAAAAAAAAAAAAAAAAAAAAAA
>CM041002.1:10137213-10188268 GCA_022985145.1 Pangasius djambal | reverse complement strand
TTTTTTTGTTGATGATTCCATCATTTTTTCCTTTTCTTGATCAGAAAATAATATGCCATTAGTTAAAATAATTTAATTTGAGGTATGTTTCACAAAGCCAGAATGTTTAGTGTCATATCTGTGATTTGTTTATTTGCTATGAAATAAAAATAAATAAATAAATAAAAAAAAAGCTGGATGAACATCCTCCAAGTGTAGTGATTCCATAAGTTTTGATAGGGATTGGAAGTGCTCCTCTGTTCTGATGACATGACAGTGACGGAGCATCGCTGATATTCTGACAGCCAAAACTCAAACTGAATTAATTAGCCGTACGTCTGTCTGTACTATGGCAGGTAACTCGCCAAAAACTTTATCAAAGTGTGAAGAAATCGCACGTAGCGAGTGAGGTTCTAGGTAGACTGACTGACTTTATTGCTGCGTTTGTTAAATACACTCTTTACCTGATGTGATTTTTGCAGGTAGGCGCCAAGGCAAAGACTGAAAATAACTTATATAAAAAATTTCCATGTGGTTTTGGTTTTTTAATTTAAATTTATATTCATTTATATTTTCTTAAAAGTAGAGACGTCAAAGTATGTGTGTCCGACAAACTCAATTTTGGTATTTTAAAAAAAAAAACACCACCACACACACATGACACAGATGACCATTTCTTTTACACACACCGAGCAAGAATATCATGAAAAAAATGCCTTTAAAACATAGGACATTAACGTTTATATAGCTTGACTGCTAGCATAACTCTGGTGCTTGTTCTTAAGAAAGATGGAGCATTTGTGTATCAATGACGTATAAAATTGGGTTTATGGGTGAGTATACCCACGTAACGTTTCCACAAAATTGACTGTGCGTGAATCAGTTTCTCTGCTCCACCCGCTGTTTAAACAGTTTGCAGATTGGTATTTCGGTCACAGGTGGGAACTGATGAAAAAGGAGGTGCGGAAGCCAGAAACCCCAAGGCAGACAGCACTAGCACAGGTGTAGCGCGGCTACAGTGTCAACACTCGCCATCAGCTGGTTACACAGGCACTACTACTAATAGAGGTCTGTATGAAGACGGTATTGGCTCGTGAGCCATTCAACATCATGAGCTACACAGGCTTGCGTGTGGATTGTATCATTTCACAGTTAAAAGCCAAAATCTAGTTCGCACTTGGTTACCATATCATCAGTCGACAAGAAGAGAGCTTTAACGCAGTACCGTCCAGTTATGCAAGTGTATAGCATGCAAAATTATATATATATATATATATATATATATATATATATATATATATATATATATATATATATAGTTATAAATAATATAGTACAATATAGAAATAGTGTGTGCACGCATTTCTTAACTAATTAAAAATAATTTACGCAGTTAACAGGTTCTTGCTCATACGCCACACTTCCATGCAGTTTTCTACATGTTGTGGGAAGAACAGGAGAAGCTAATGCAAACCAGGTAAGTAATTTTACCTGTTATTTTCAGACTATAATCACAGAGTGAAAACAAAACACTGTTATAACTCTGTAAAAATCGTGTTAGCAGCAAGCTATCTAACCAGTATAATACAAACCTTGCTGGCTGGCTAGCGAAGTAAAATTCCCTTGTACATCGTTTGTACATCATCCTGTGATTAGAGTACATTAGACACTAGACTACTGTAGTGTTAAATTACCTTAAGCTGCATTACTTTTTGGCTCGTCTCTTCAAGCCTGTGTTATGAAACACCGCTGTGTTTTCACGTCTGTTTAAAAGTATACTCTGCCCATTAAGAAGAGGAAAGTGATCAACGACGTGGTGGTGTGTTGTGGCCTGTCGCAAAGCACAGCCAAATGTTTTCTATTCCTCTTACACCTCTTACACTATTTATTCATAAAAAACATCATACTTTATAGTTTAATTTAACATTGTGTAACATCCACACAAAAAGTTAGGCCCTGTTATAACTTACAAAAACAATGCAGACAAAAGCAATGTAGCCAAGAAACCACAGAGTGTGGTGAGAAAAGGAACAGCTTTATCTCTGACTGATAAAAATGCTAAATAAGTGTCTCCTCACAGGAAGCATCATAATGAATTATACTCTATTAAACAGTCAAAAACATCTACAGCTTCCACTAATTTGATTGGACAAGCGGCGTTCCAAGAGCGCTGATATTTAGTCTAGCAGCACTGCTACATTTCACTGTTTGTATCACTCCGCTTGTTCCAGCAATAGCTCTTTACACGGAAACCATGACTACGCTTACTACGGCTGTCAGTCAGACTGTGCGTTTCCATGGCAACCAGCTGTGGCTTCTTTGGGAGCTATTTTTGTTGATGGAGCAAAGAAACGACACAAAACTTATACCACAGCGATTTGCCAACGATTACAAATTTTTTATTTACTCATGTGTGAAACATCGCACAGTCTAACAGCTTATAGTTAGATTTAACATCTTGGTACATCCGAGAAACAAATGTCCTTCCATACATGTTCATTAAAATGTCTCCTAACAAAAAAGGTTACGATTATACGTTTTATTTTGTCAAACAAGACTTTTTTTTTTTTTTTTTTTTTTTTTTTAAATTCTGCTTATTAGGTTTAGATTATGTGGACTGTCCATCGTACAAGCCCCTGTGATTGAGCTGTTACTATAGAAACAGTAACATATTAGAACAGGCGCGTTAATATTAACCCATCATCAAGGCCTTTCGCACCGCGGGAACATTTGCATAGTACCTGAACTAACTGTGGAACTACCCACTTTTTGGCGTTTTCACACCTCCAGAACTGGGTGCGATTTTAGTACCAGACTGCCTTTTTCGAGAACCAAATTAGCTCCTACTCCGGAGCAGGGTCTAACCAGCACAACTGGTACTATCCGCGACGTAAGTAGACGTTGATTGGCCAAACGCGTACGAAAACGCCTTCACCCGCCATGTAAACATACTGTAGTGTCAACTTATTTCGCAAGTATGGAGAACAGCGATAGATGGGCGGACGCTGAAGTGCAACACAGCTCCGATCACAGCGTCCTCCATCCTCCGGTTGCTTCCGTTGTTGAACGCCAGTTGTTGAGTACGACAGCACTCTTGCTCGTGAGATATTGCTTAATTACGCTACATCACTGATGAGTTCTGCACGGTCAAAAGGTGCTGATCATTTTTCTGTACAGTCAGACAACAGCTCCAACTGTAATTCAAAAGGTTTCTATTAAAGCTCCTGTCCCAACACGTTAACGTTTCTATAGTAACAGTTTTCACAAGGACTTGTATAGTGGATGCTGCACAAAAGTACTCCACATATTCGAAGACTAATAATAAATGAATGACAAAGATTACTTAAAGAAAAACTTAATCAGGTGACATTTGTATGGTGAGGCTTTCTGTTGGGAGATGATTATGGAACATTCATGGAAGGAGTCTCCAGTGTCAGCGCTTTTTAACTGTCAGTCAGTTTTCCGCAAATCCGCAGTAAATCTGCTATAACATAAATTATGGGAAAATAATCCACAAGGAACTAACTTCTCTCTCTGACGTTCCACTACATTAAACTGAACATTTAAAAAATGAAATTTCATTCATTAATAAATACAAATATTGTCATATCATGAAAAGTACTTTGGTATAAGAGGAATAAACCAATAAACCAACTGTTATATAAAAATAATGAACTTATTTAGGGGTAGTGACAGTCCTCGGCTTCACGTCTGGCTGTTGTGGATTATTTTCCTATTATAGCACGCCTTGAAGTGTGTTTTATTCCTTATTTGGCACATGCAGATTAACTTCTGTGTGAATAATCCAACACTGACATTGTGCTAGATTTTATTTTTATAAAGATTGTATTTAATGTATTGAATGTTAGACTTAACACATAGTATTATAAAAAGTAGTGAACATCTGATGGCTGTTTCCTAAGTGCTGACAGGAGGAAACCCAGCAGTCAGCAGATCTAACTGATCTGGAGCAGTCTTTCTAGTACAGCAGACTTTAGTGTGAGAGTGGCCAGATGTCTGTTTAAAGCTTAAAGCCATTTGCTTGGATTGGATTCAGCCTCAGCTGCAAATCCCTTCAGATAAACAGGTTCATTATAAATATGGACAGTTTGCCAGCTGTATGTGAGCAAATGCACAGAGCTGTAGTGTAGTGTAACACATTCAGATAGTACAAGAAGAGCATGATCATAACGTTTTTACCTTTAACCGTTTGACCACTTCATCGTTGCTGATTTTGTCCGTGATCTCCTTCACTCCGAGCGGGTAGATGATCTTGCCGTCCGCCGGCGGCTTCTGGTGTTGCGGGAACTCCATGCCGCTGGAACCTTAACGCTAATTTTCCACACAGTCCTCTACTGGCCTCTATGGGTGGGAAAACAAAAGTTCAGCGAGCGAACGACCCGTACTTTTGCAAAAACACGTTTTAAATACAGTATACGTTTCCAAAATAAAACATGGACCCTATACCGCTAGAATAAACCATCGACAAACCCGATCTACCTGGAACACATTTACGGTCGAGTCAAACAGTTCAAAACACAGCCGTGAAGCTAAAGGGCTAGCGCTGAAACTAGCCCGAGAGCTAGCTAGCAGGGTTCGTTAAGGCACCGCATTTTATACACTATTTTAATTTGTTCTACTCGTTTAAGACCACTTTTAATAAAAGTTCACACTAAAATCCACAGGTCCACAATACAGCATCTAAACAAATTCCTCAGAAACGTAGCTCGCTAATTCATAACACGCCCGACAAAGCTTTAAGTTCATGCTAACGTTAGCTGCCTAGCTTTCTATAGACACTGTGGCCTAGCTATTACCGCGCTAGGCCTCAAACTATTAGCTTCGGTTTCACACAACACTGACATTCGCAAAGCGCTGAACATGAAAACCTTCCAGTTCTCGTCTAGAAAATGATATCTCCATTCACAACAATAATTCAAAACCACGGTTCAAAAGTACCTCAACTTTATGAAGCAAAAAACGAACAACTATTTACTTGTTTGCCTTTACAACTCCAACTCGACTGGCATCCTCGCTTCCTAAATACCGACAACTTAAAAAAAAAAAAAAAAAAAAAAAAAAAAAAAAAAAAAAAAAAGCGGCCGTCCCTCACGAAGCAACTTAGCGACACGGCGAACATCCGAACATCCCAAACTACCACCCACAACTACCCCAAACTACCCCAACACCACGAGTCCCTGCCCAGCTCAATTAAAACCTCGCGCCGCTATTTACCTCACCAATAAGTTGCTTTTTAATTCATTGGTCAGTTTCGGGTTTTGGGGAGCTTTTAGTTTCGCCACAAAAAAAGCGGCTTCTCTTTTCACACAACGCTCTTTCAAAAAAAAAAAAAAAAAAAAAAAAAAAAGTGGAGCCGCGGCGCCCCCCGTCGGGCTGAACAGAGCTCTCAGAGAGGGCGGGAGAAAGAGCATGCAGCCAGCACACACACACACTCTCTCTCTCTCTCAGGCTCTCTGACACAACTTCATACCCATTGTGGAGAAATAAACACACACGCGACTCAAAATTACTCAGGTTGCCAGGTCCGTGTCACAAAAGCATTATACACAAAGCCATAATAATATATACACACATATATATATATATATATACACACATATATATATATATATATACACACACACACACATACAGATCAGCCATAACATTAAAACCACCTGCCTAATATTGTGTAGGTCCCCCTTCTGCTGCCAAAACAGCTCTGACCCCTTGAGGCATGGGCTCCACAAGACCTCTGAAGGTGTGCTGTGGTATCTGGCACCAAGACGTTAGCAGCAGATCCTTTAAGTCCCGTAAGTTGTGAGGTGAGGCCTCCATGTATCGGACTTGTTTGTCCAGCACATCCCACAGATGCTCGATCGGACTGAGATCTGGGGAATTTGGAGGCTAAGTCAACACCTTGAACTCTTTGTCATGTTCCTTGAACCATTCCTGAACAATTTCTGCAGTGTGGCAGGGACCATTATCATTCTGAAAGAGGCCACTGCCATTAGGGAATACTGTTGCCATGAAGGGGTGTACTCGGTCTGCAACAATGTTTAGGTAGGTGGTACGTGTCAAAGTAACATCCACATGAATGCCAGAACCCAAGGTTTCCCAGCAGAACATTGCCCAGAGCTTCACACTTCCTCCGCCAGCTTGCCTTCTTCCTATGGTGCATCCAGGTGCCATCTCTTTCCCAGGTAAGCGATGCACATGCACCCGGCCATCCACATGATGTAAAAGAAAACATGATTCATCAGACCAGGCTATTGCTCCATGGTCCAGTTCTGATGCCCATTATAGGTGCTTCCGGCAGTGGACACGGGTCAGGATGGGCACTCTGACTGGTCTGCGGCTACGCAGCCCCATACGCAGCAAGCTGAGATGCACCGTGTGTTCTTTCACCTTTCTGTCACAGCCAGCATTAACTTTTTCAGTAATTTGTGCTACAGTAGATCTTCTATGGGATCGGACCAGATGAGTCTTGGGCGTCCATGGCCCTGTTGCCGGTTCATCGGTTGTCCTTCCTTGGACCACTTTTGGTAGGTACTAACCACTGCATACCGGGAACACCCCACAAGACCCAGTCATCTAGCCATCACAATTTGGCCCGAATCAGAGTTGATCAGATCCCTACACGTGCCCATTTTTCCTGCTTCCAACACTTCAAGTTCAAGATCTAACTCTTCACTTGCTGCCTAATATATCCCACCTCTTGACAGATGCCATTGTAACACACACACACATATATATATACACACACACACACACACATACACACACATTATACATATATATGTAACATTTTTGCAGTTTTGAAGCATTCTGTTTCCCTAAAATGTTTAAAGTGGAGTTATTGTTGCCACCCTGAACATGGATGAATTTCCTATAACAGCACATCTGGAAGTATTTTATTCTTCTTATACCATAGTGATTTGCTAAAATTACTTTTTAAAAATATATATTTTTTTAAACTGTTACATTTAGTTACATTTAACATTATGAAACATCAGAGAGTTATTTTATGTTATCTCTTGCTTTGTAGCAGCTATAAACAGTCATTCCCTCACAGCCTCTGTTTTTCCTCTCAAAAAAGAAGCTTTTCCTGTTACTAAGAATCCAGAAAGCACAAAGTCATCTGTCCTGAAAACTCTGTCATGGCAGAAAACTTACTGACTGTTACAAATCACTAACACTGGAGACTCCTTTCACAAATGTTAAATAAATGTCTCCTAACAGAAAGTATAACAATACAAACAATCACAAATTTTTCTTTATCAAATAACAACACATTTTTACAAATACATTTATATCACAGTGCAGTTAAATGCTCAAATCTGATTGGTCAGATGATGTGCATTATTTGCATGTAACAGCACGGATCAGACAATAGTTCCAGCTGTAACATGAACGTGTTTCTGTAGTAATACCGTATTCACAAGGACATGTAAGGTGAACACTCGATGATATAAGACTAATAATAAACAGATGAAAAAATGTTAATGTTAATCCACAATGTTAAATGTAACTATAAACCATTAAACAGCATGACGCATCCACACTCCACACTGTACAGTTACATGTAAATAATACACTTCCTAGGGGTAGTGGCTGTGGCTGTGCATCGTGCTGCATCAACCACCCAAACCAAACCCCCTTACCAAACACCACCCCCCACCCCCCACCGGTGCATTATTTTCTTATAACTGCACAATCTGTTGTGTGTTATTCTTTACTTGCCTTTGATTACGTCCAGTATCCACCCTACAAGTCCCTGTGCATGAGCTGCTACTACAGAAATGATAGTGTATTAGAACAAGTACATTAATATGAACTTATTATTTAAATTACAGCTGGAACTACTGTCAGAGCCGTGCTGTTATAGAAATGTAATCTACACCTTCAGATTCGAGAAATCAACTGCGCTGTGGTATAATTTTCTATAATAGCAGCTCTGAATGTAGTTCCAGCTGCAATGCAAATAACAGGTTTTATATGAATGTGCTTATTCTAATACGCTATTGTTTCTATAGTCACATAGGGACTTACAAAATATGGACACTCCACAGTAATCTAAGGCTAATAATAAACAGATTATAAAAAATGTTATTAACAAAGACAAATGTTATTTAACAAAGAAATATTTTTCCGGTTTCTCGGGGAAATGATAAGCTGGGTTTTTGTCTTATTAACTTCAAGACGAATTAAAAAAAAAAAAAGAGAGAGAGAGACTGGCTGTTTATAGCTGTTGTAACATAAGAGATAACAGGAACTAACTTGTTATGCAGATATTACACAACATTAAACATAGCCACAAACTAATAAAAAAGTATGTGATTCTTTTATTTAAAAAATGTCATTATTGGTAAATAGCTGTGGTATAATAGGGATAAAACACTTCGAGGTGTGTTGTTATTGGAAAATAATACATCTCAGGGTTGTAACAGTAACTCTGCTACACCCTGAGCTGCATCACACCACCCTGCTGTTGATTATTTTCCCATAACAGCACATCCCTAACTCACTCACTTTCACCAACCGCTTTATCCAGGTCAAGGGAGCCTATCCTGCGAACTTTGGGTTGAATCCCAGCTGCCTTATTGGCTAAAACTCCTACCATACAAAATGTACAGAAACCAGAAACCAAGTCTGGGAAGGTTAACGAGATTTATCACTCAAAATCGATGTGTTTGGAATATTATATGTATATTCCTACAGTAATATACACCTAGGGCAGTAGCTCAGCATCAGTAATTTGAGTGTGTAACATTAAAGTCATAGTTCATAGTTCAAGTGGCTTATTTTCCCCTCAGGCAATGAGTCAATCCTAAAATGAGTCGAGAGTCGATTAGTGAACTGGACTAATGCTTCCTTCAAGTGCTAACGGAATTCACCTACTTCTGAAGTGTTCGGAAAGAACATAAAACATGGACGACCCCAGGTTCATTCATGCATATTTCTTTTTTCTTTTTTTTCTTTTACTTTTATTTTGACACCATAACCCATTACTGAGTTACCTAACTTGCTAACGATAAAGGAATTTTGGTCCAATACAAGCTATTTTCACGGTGTAAAGATGTACAACATACATAGTATGTTTGCTGATATCCATAAAAGAATATGACCAAAAACGGCAAACACTCATTCAGAAAAATGAACAATACCTGTCATTCAGTACAGAAACTGTCCTCTCCTCCACTATACTGAAAGTTTAGGACTCCTTCCATATCGGAAACTCGGTTAATCAAAATTATCTCCGAGTTTCCCAGTCGGAATTACGACTTGAGGAGTCATTCAGGTGCAACTTCTTAGTGGGAAAATAGTATTTACGATAATTCATATAGCAAGTGAAGGCAGCATACACGCCTCCTTGTTTAGTGCTAGTGTTCCTGCACTCTAGTACTCAAAACGTGTCAAGATTCGAGTACTTAATTAACACTGCACTTTGTATTTTATATAGTCTGTGGTTGAGTTGCTGGATTTGAGATTGGAGGAGTTTATTGTGTGGAATCGGCTCCCACCTCGACTCCTGTAGTGGGAGTGGTGTGGAGTTGAGTAGGGGAATGGCGCAGGGCCAGGCTCCAGTCACTGCACTGCTGCTGGGAAGTCAGGCCGAGACTGGGACCGAAACCACACACTGCACTAAACAGCATGTCACACTAGTACACCCCTAATGTTTTAATATACTGAGTAGTGCGCTGGTTTAACACCTCAGTAATTTGAAACGGACGAGTTCAAGCTCCACACCTCAGGCTTTTTACACTCCAGAGATGCAGTTCACATTCTGACCGCTAGTCGTGCTGTTACATTTCCTTCCCGTAAAAGCTTGTTTCGTGTTTTTGTCACTTGGTCCAAATGCTAATGTTTTCTTGCTCCGTGTGGCTACAAACTTGTAAACCGTGGATCAGGGCCGAGCTGGCAGAATGCCTAAGAAAAAGAAGAACGGACCCAGTGCAGTAGCAGGCCAGGCAGGAGAACATGGCAGTGCTGTTTCCAATCCCGGGCCAGACGGAACAGCCGCACTAGCACGCGACCTCTCGGGATCTGTTCTGTCCGATCTGAGTTTGCAGAACAAGGACGAGATCGTGAAGAGCATGCACGACATGTTTTCTCACTTGGACCCTGATGTCATTTACATAGTGCTTTCCGAGGCTGATTTTAAAGGTAGGTGAAGAGCTGGTGTGTGGAGTGGAGTGGAGTTAGTGAGCTCAGCCAGAGCAACTTTTCAGCAGGCGACAGCGCAGCACAGTGATGGCGCTGTAAAGCAGCCTGGACTTCAGCCTGCCGCCTCCGGCTCGGGCTGTGGCGCAGATCTGAGGACTGCTTGGAGATTTAAAACTGAAAGTAACCCTGGTTACACGTGAAAAATGAAGTGATTTAGCAGTCGAGCAAATATTTCGGCGTCATAGTCAGATTAGTACATAGCTCGCATGTTTGCCCGGCTGTGTCACGTGACACTGCCCAGCGCTTAGTATAATTGGAATAGTAATGTCAGTCTTTATAATGGCTTGGACAAGGTTTTGGTTATTGTTTTAGGTATTTTTTTAGGTCCCCCATGGGACCAAAGGTAATTGGACAGTTGGCTGGCTGCTCAGGTGTTCCAGGGACTCAGAGCTCAGGGACACCCGAAGTCTAGGGAGTCGGAGCTCAGGGACAGCCAAAGTCCTGGGAGTCGGAGCTCAGGGACATCCAAAGTCCTGGGAGTCGGAGCTCAGGGACATCCAAAGTCCAAGGAGTCAGAGCTCAGGGTCACCCAAAGTCCAGGGAGTCACACCTCAGGGACACCCAAAGTCCAGGGAGTCACACCTCAGGGACACCCAAAGTCCAGGGAGTCACACCTCAGGGACACCCAAAGTCCAGGGAGTCACACCTCAGGGACACCCAAAGTCCAGGGAGTCACACCTCAGGGACACCCAAAGTCCAGGGAGTCACACCTCAGGGACACCCAAAGTCCAGGGAATCACACCTCAGGGACACCCAAAGTCCAGGGAGTCACACCTCAGGGACACCCAAAGTCCTGAAGACCACAGAAAACACATATACACTATTTAATTTCAACTCCAGAGTACGCTGTGGTAGACAGCTATCTAACTAGTCAAGTCAACCTTTATTTATAGAGCACATTTAAAAACAACAGAAGTTGACCCAAAGTGCTTTACAATTTGAGCAACAAATAAGAGTTACGTTTAAAAATATAGTAGTAATAATGATTAATAAATAGATAGCTTTAAATACGGCATCACATATTTACATATTTCACCCTATTAAAGGACCCATTCAAAGACTAAAGAATGAAAATACGTTTTCAGTGAAGACTTAAAAGTGGCTATTGAAGAAACTGGTCTCTCTTGGAAAGGGAGACTGTTCCAGAGTTTTATTGCGACAGCGAGGAACTCTCAAAAGAAGTTGATCAGAAGACCTGAGTGCTCTAGTGGAGGATTAAACTAGCTAAATAACAATACAGCTGACAATGTACAAACGAACATTGAAATGAAAATGTACAATGGACCTGACTGTATGTCTCTCAGGTGTCTACAGTGCTACTAAAACAACTCTCAGTAACAAATAAGTGATGACATATCCAAATGTGTAAATTATACAAACCAAAACTGACCACCTCTCTCTGTGTCTTTCAGTGGAAAATGCCATGGATGCTCTTCTAGAGTTGTCTTGTGCTGCTGAGGGGAAGAACACAAGCTCTCCTTCGCTTTCAGGCTTTGAGATGGCTGCTGCTCTGCTGGAACCACGTCCATCTCACACTAAATCATCCACAATAAGAGCAGACATATCAGCAGCGTCCAATTATGAAGAATCACATCAGGGGCTCAGCCCAGAAACAACTCGCCTAACTGAAGAGTATGATTCTCTTATTGACCAGGAACTGGAATCGTTAGCAATGCTCCAGCCTGTACCATCCTCTGTTACTCCTTCTATCTTGCCTCTACCTTCTGAGTCAGTTCCCCTTTCCTCTGGTGCTCCACCGAGTCCCCTTCTAGCTCAAGAAGCTTTACTGGAGCTTGATCAGCTAGATGTTGAAAATGACTCCAAATTAGGGTCTTTAAGTGATCAGAGTTTTTACTCCAGTGCCAAGATTGGTGGTGCTCAAAGAAATGCTTCACCAATAAATGAGCTCAGTTTAGGGGGTGGATCTTTGCCCCAGGAGAGTGGCATCTCTCTTGATTTTAGTCACTTGACGGATGATTCTAACTGTGCTACCCCAAGACCTTCAGCTTTTAAGGCCTACCGCAGACCTGACCATTTTCCAAAGCAAATATCAGCACCGGTCCCACATTCTCAAAATCTGCACATGTTCTGGAATATTCAGGCTCCAGATTTCAAGCCGTGCGTGGATGGACCAACTTTTATCACACCTGTTGTGCGAGCCCCTAACCCCTGGACAACAAATCCCACTTCCATGACTCAATGGATGCCTTCCAGGCCTGTCAGTCAAGCTCCTCTGAAGCCCTCGGCTACTGTTCCCAAGTCATGGATGCTTTCTCCTCAGATTCGACTCAAATTGGAGGGGCAGGTACTGGTGCTGCTTAGAGGGGCTCCAGGATCGGGCAAAAGTACACTTGCCAGGTATTCATTTATTCATGATATCATACCATAGACCATACCTAACCATACATTCAGATATCATGGTTTGTGGTATTTTGCAGTATCTGCTTACAACTTTTAAAATTCTGAGAGGACAGCATTGAACAGCAATTCTTCAAATATGTTTGAGGTATTCAATTATTGTTAACACCAATAGCAAAAACAATCAAAATAGTTTGATTTTTCACCTGCTGTGTTTTCTCTTTAAAAATAGGCATGTCTGTTTAAAAATCCTGTAGTATATTTTAAGATGTCGTTTACGACTCTGTGGGGTTTGGATGGATTATGTGGGTAGGTGGAACTGTTGTTCAGCACTCAGTTGTACAGTTTTCTTTTTTGCTATTTCACTAAAGTACTCTGATAATACATCTTGTAATTCTTGTTTACATCATGTATGCTTTAAGAACTATGTATATGTATAATGATGCACCCTGGTGAGCACAAATATGTAACAGATGTGAAAAGGTTATCTTTACCATCTAGACTTCTGCTGGAGTGAATAATCCAAAAGATGTAGAAAAGACGATTATTCTGGTCATGTAGTAGTAGTAGTAGTAGTAACCTTTATTTAAACGGATAAAAACTCTTTTACAAGAGTGACCTGGCGAAGAAGGCAGCGAAAGACACAGCAACAATTGAACACAATAACAACAATTAAATAAACAACAAAATAATAATAAATAAATAAAAAACACCAGATGGAAAGAATGAGTGGAAAAATAAAAATAAGTCAAAAGAAATAGAAAAATACATAGTAAAACAGTCAAGTATCGCAGAACCATCTTCCAATATGGCTGTACTCGAACTTATTTATAAGTGCCATTAATTCATATACATGCTCTCACAATTAATATAGATCAAAATGGCTAAGTAATGGCAGACCAGGACTAACCAAAAAAGTCAAAGTCATTTTATAGAGTAATTTAAATCACAGCAGACTGGACCAGAAGTGGATGACTAAGCCATAGCATGTGATTTATATAATTTCGTACTCATCAAAGCATTCAGTGCTAGAAAAGTATGTAGGACAGGCAGAGTGGCACTTCCACAGAGCTTTTGTTTTTACACGTGAGTCGTGAACGTTGCTTGTATTTCGAGTTTAATGGTGCTGGTGGAGAGTTTCAAGATAAAATAAGGTAAGGTTACATTTTGTGTGCGCTCCACTGCAACTTCCTCCTAACTAGTTTAAAAAAAAAGCTGGCACTCCAACATGAATAAGCAGTGCACATGTCATATCTGGTTTAACAACATAGATTTAAATGAACTTTACTGTCCTCTCTTTTAGCTGCCTGCTATGATGCAGAGGCGAGTGGCTTATTAAACATTTAGGAACGTGAGTTTTGCTGGTGAAGCTTGGAAGATTGACTTTATCATATTTTTCAGTTTATAATACCATTTTATTATAAAACTTGAAATACATTGCCAGAAGCAGCAGTTTTGGATTTGCATCATGACCATGTGTAAGTAATGAGTATTATAAAAATATACAGTTTATAAAAAAAGAACAACAAAAAAACAGCTTGGCGAACCTACAGATCATGATTATCTCAGTCATAGTGCATCCAGTCTACTAATTCACGTTTCTCTTAACAGTCAAAGGAACGAGAAGTATAACTATGCACCATTAGCACTCATAAACTGCTACACTAGAACAGTGTAAATGGATACAAATGCAGTTTTGCTCAGGCATAAAGAGGAAAGAAGTCACTTTTTGTGTTTGTCGTAAAAGGGGACCTGAATTAAGCAGATTGGTGTTTTAGGAGCCTAAATGTCACCTCTACTAAATATACTTTCCAACTCGAATCGACCAGAATAAAATGGCAGAAATAAGAATTTTTGTAAGAAATCTTCTAACTGAGGAGTAAAGCAGCATTTCTTTCTTTTGCATTCACTGGTAAATTCACCACAGAGGCTATAGATAACAGTACAAAGTTTTTTTATGAAAACCACCACCTAGTGGTGGAGGCATAATGAGTTGACATGAGCTTGTTTATTTACAAGCAATAAACAAAAATAGCAAGCACACGTGATACTGAATTGCCAGTAAAGATAAAAGTGAATGAAATGGATTAGTTACAGGTTTTGGTTTCAGATGATCCTTTGAAAGACAACCAGGAACAGCACAATGTCTGTTCTTTCTTCCCCAACTTCCTCTGTTCTAATAGCTCTGCTACAGATTTTCATATGAAAATGTGCTCACAGGAAATAAAATGGAGACCCATTTAAAGCGCAAAGGTGCAAACATGTATGGTTAGCCGTAGAATTTATGAATTTTGACTCCTTGCTATGATGATATGGGAGACACCTGAAAACTAGGCTTTTCTGCATTATTGTTTCTGGTAGCAGTTGCTTCCGCTTTGCACGGACATTATCTAGGTGAACTCTGGAGCCTGAATGACCCCCTACATTTGCTCCAAAACACTACAGTTGTAGACAGTTTATTATTGTATGCACTATAATATGGACATGGACTGGACTACAGCTTGGACATGCACTTGTATTAATTTGTAACAGTACTATAAATTAAGCTCACGCAATCAGCTGGTGGTTTAAAAATCCAAACATTTGCCGTCAATTATCAGTTCAAACAAATATAAATTTGTGTGTTCGCATCAAGCCAATGACATGCACTAGGGGTTTTTGTGTGTCAACTTTATTTTTTTTCACTCTGCCTGCTAGGATTGTATCATTGCATTTTTGGGACCTCTGAAAGTGTAAGAGAAAATAAAGAAAATAATGCATGCATGGCTGCTTGATAGCATGTACAATATGAATGAAAGGTGGTAAAGACTGTCTGGTCTGGGGTTAAAGCAAACTGGATCTTATATAACTGGTTCATATATCTTGGTGGGGACCAAATGTTCTCACAGGAACAGGAATGTCTGACAGGTTTGACCTTGTGACCACACTAATCCTTACAAGGAAAAACTGTGTTTAAAAAGTTTTCTTTCTTATTATTTTTTTTATTTACAAAAAGTAGCTTTTAAAAAACTAAAAGTGTTTTCTTTTGGTTGCTGACATTAAGGTTGAGGTTAGGTTTAGTACTGCATTAATGAGCTGCTTTAGTAATTATGTCAGTGGAAGCTTTAGCAGGATAGTAAGACAAACGTGTGTGTGTGTGTGTGTGTGTGTGTGTGTGTTTGAGTGTTTGAGTGACCATAACGCTGTGGTCTTTCTTGTCCTCTGCAGTGCAATGCTGGAACAAAACCCGGGTGGAATAGTCTTAAGTACTGATGAGTACTTCACCCAGAACGGAGTATACCATTTTGAGCCACACTTACTTGGAGAGGCCCATGCGTGGAACCATTGGAGAGGTAAGCATTACATTATCATTTCCAGGCATTTGTTGTTTTTATTTATTTTTCTTATAAAAAAGGCAGGTCAAAGGGCTTTACAACAGAAGAATGATGCAATATAGCAAAAGAATATTTACAAAAATTTTTTTACAAGTGCATTGATTAAAAGTAAAAGTTTAGTTAACAACTAAAAGCTCAGAATATAAAATAGAGTATATTTACATAAGATTAATAAAATATTAAAATATATGAATGAGCAAGAAACAAGAAAGTTTGTAAAATAAGAGGTAGAAATAAAAATCTTGGAGAAATAGTAAAGAAGCACTGTTCAGAGTGTCAGAAAAATAGGTTTTGTGAAATTACCAGAGAACAGTGAGGAAATACTACAAAAGCTAACATTTAAGATAGATACAAGAAAAGCTGTTGTCACTGGGTCTAAATCTCAGGTAGATTGGCGACATGTTTTTGGATTAAAAAATTCTAAATGTTTATATCACAAAAGAGATCATAAAAGAATGTGGTCATCAGGACTATATATATACAGTCTCCTCCGAAAGTATTGGAACGGCAAGGCCAATTCTTTTTATTTAGCTATATGCCGAAGACATTTACCTTTAAGGTCAACAGGTGAACATGAGACGATTGATCAGAATTTCAGCTTTCATTTCTTGATATTTACATCTAGATGTGTTAAACAACTTAAAACATGGCACCTTTGGTGCCAGATCACCCAGAGCAAAAGTATAGGAACAGATGTTAAAGTAAATAACACTTAACATTTGGTTGCATGTCCATTGTTTGCAATAAATGCATCAAGCTGGTGAACCACTGACATCACCAAACCAACACCTCTTCTTTGTGATGCTTTTCCAGGCTTGTACCACAGCTTGTTTCAGTTGTCGTTTGTTTTGTGGGGTTTCTCCCTTCAGTCTCCTCTTCAACAGGTGAAATGCTGCTCAATTGGGTTAAGGTCTGGTGATTGACTTGGCCAGTTAAAAACCTTTCACTTTTGAAGTCCTTTCTTGTGTTGGCAATATGCTCTGGGTCATTGTCTTGACAAAATGTTTCTGCAGACTTCTGAATTCATTCTGCTGCTTTCATCCTGAGTTACATCCTCAGTAAAGATTAATGAGCCTGTTCAAGAAGCAGCCATGCAAGCCCAAGCCATGGCACTACCTCCACCGTGCTTGACCAATGATCCCATATGTTTTGGATCATGAGCAAATTCTTTCCATCTTCACATTTTGGCCTTTCCATCACTTTCTTAATTAGGGTTAATCTTGGTTCCAGAGCTTTTGTAGCTCAGTTCTGTATTTCTTTGTGAATTCCAATCTGGCCTTCTGATTCTTACTGCTGATGAGTGGTTTGAATCTTGTGGTGTGGCCTGTATGTTTCTTTGTATATTTCTTTCTGTATAGTCCTCTTCGGGATTGTCATACCTTCAGCCCTGCCCTGTGGAGGTTGTTGGTGATGTCACTGCCTGTTGTTTTTGGGTTTTCCGTCACAGCTGTCACAATGATTCTGTCATCAACTATTGTTGTTTTCCTTGGCTGACCTGTTCTGGTTGTTAGTTCATCATTAGTTTCTTTCTTGAAATAAAAAATGAAAGCTGAAATTCCAATCCATCTTCTCATATTTATCTTTTGATCTTCAGTGTATAGCAAAAACAAAAGAACTGGCCTTGATGTTCCAATACTTTTGGAGGTGTGCGTGCGTGTGCATGTATACGTGTGTGTGTGTGTGTATGTATGTATATATATGTATGTATATATATATATATGTATGTATATATATATATATATATATATATATATATATATATATATATATATATATATATATATATACAAAGTCCCCTCCGAAAGTATTGGAACGGCAAGGCCAATTCTTTTGTTTTTGCTATACACTGAAGATATTTGGGTTTGAGATCAAAAGACAAATATGGGATGACGGATCAAAATTTCAGCTTTCATTCCCTGATATTTACATCTAGATGTGCTAAACATCTTAGAACGTAACACCTTTTGTTTGAACCCATTTGTTGCTAAAAATGATAAACTAGCATGAAGACCAAAGAATTCTAAGTTGTTTAACAAATCTAGCTGTAAATACCAGGAAAGCTGAAATTCTGGTCTATCATCTCATATTCATCTTTTGAGCTCAAACCCAAATGTCTTCAGTGTATAGTAAAAACAAAGGAATTGGCCTTACTGTTCCAATACTTTCGGGGGGGACTGGGATTTATATGCTGTGTGTAATAATTACCTGGTGTCTATAAATAACTGGTCATCATAAAACATTAAAATTACATACAACTGATACATTTTCATAGTCATGAAAGATTAATTTTCACCCTTATTTTCAGCAAAAGAAGCTTTTGAGAAAGATCGTACCCCTATAATTATAGACAACACCAATTTGCAGTGCTGGGAGATGAAGCCCTATGTTGCATTGGTAAGCCATAAACATGAGACATTTTACTGTACATAATTTAGAAAATAATGTGCTTATAACACGTTTGAGCTGCAGGACCTTTCCTTAATATGTCAGAATGTAATTCCTATGATGCTGCTTATACTATTGATGTATGTAATAAGATAATGGTAGCTTAAAGCACCCGTATGTTAACCTGCACACTAGAATAAGTCTTTAGAACATAATACATAGTACATAATTCTTTATAATTCTTAGCTTGCCCCGATAGAACTACATGGATGCTGGCTCTGACTCCAAATTTCTAAGCAGTTTATAATGCCTTACAGAGCTCTGTTAATACTATTTGGAGGCTTAGTTAAGAAAGATTATCAAATATAATAAATGATCCAGAAATAAATGACATATAACCAGTGGTGTAAGCCATATGGAAAATTAAAATTCTATATGAAACGATATGCTGCAGCATATAATACCACAAAAATAAGCATTGCCTAAATATGTGCATTAGGTTTACATTTTCAGTTAAACAATTCAGTGTTATTAAAGTACAATAAATTTAACTTTTTGAAACTGTTTGTGTCATCCATTCAGACTCTAAGCAGCATACAACAAAACGCTGTACATTAAAATTGAACAAATTTAAAATGGCTAAACTTTCACTGGTGAGACTCTGGATGGTGTGTCTGAAGCACAGTGCTTTTCACATTCTGCTGTTAGATAGTCACGCTGTCAGAGTCACGTAGCTCTCTTTCATCCTAGATGTGTTTTTGAACAACCTGTACCTGGCAGTACTGCCTATAAATCGTAGAGCAAGCGAGCAAAGCATTGATTTTGCTAATTGATTAAACTTTACATATTCCGTTCAGTGTACTCACCACAAGTCTCTAAAAAATCTCATGCACACGATTTTTCATATGTTTCAGCACTTCATGATGTCTAACCCTGCTCTGTGGAATAACACCGTTCTCACGTTAAACTTTAAAAACAAACAAAATCTTAAGAACAAAGACATAAAAATATGTTCAATAAATTAGCAATTTCTATTTTCCTTTCATTTTCCATTATTTTTCTGTAGTGAATCATTTAATTAGCATTTGTAATTAGCAAAATGTTAATTTGATGACAGTTATAAAGATAAGTCACAGAGTCACAGCATTCCTGATGCAAACACAGGACTGGAGATGTACCTTTGACCTCTGTTTCACCTGTTTTTTTTTTGTTTTTTTTTTCCTTCAGGCACAGAAGCACAAATACAGAGTGCTGTTCCGTGAGCCCAACACCTGGTGGAAAACCAAACCCAGAGAGTTGGAAAAGTATAGCAGAAGCAAACAGAGAATAAGAAAAAACACAGCACATATCACGAATCACGAATTTTTTTTTTTTATCACATTCAGAGACTAGCCATTCAAATATAGCCTTACTCTGGGCATCTGTGTTTTTCTAAGCAGAAGCATTGAAAAGCATTTAGATTGGAACTCAGAAAAATCTTTCTGAATCCAGAGTACAATGGGTTGCAGCAAAATCTTCTACAAAATGAACCCAAAGAAACAATCTTAGATAGCTAAACCATAGGCCTGCTGGCTACAAGTTAGCTAATGGTATCAATGGTATTAAATACCTTAAATTGATATCCTACAATGATATTGACTACTCAGCTAGATGTATCCTACAATATTGGGTTGTACATTTGTCATACTGTAAATTTTTCTTACCTTTCAAGCTGATCTTTGATCATAACCTAGTTAATGTCAAAGAGCATTAGAGCAGCCAAAAAGTCAAGGTTTTATTTTTCAGGTTCCAAAGACCTTGTGGGGTCAATGTAGGGTTTTTTTGAAGGAATTAAATTTTAGTGAAGTAATAGTGGTCAATCAACTTAATGAAATGATTGTGGAATATTCAAAGTATTCCTGTCCAACTGTTCTTCTCTTTTTATAGACGTACAAAACATGGAGTAACCAAGGAAAAGATTCGACGCATGCTGGAGAACCAAGATCGTTATGTATCTGTCCAGAATATAATGGCTTCACAGCCCAAATCCACAGCCATCTATGGTGTGGATGTGTGCCAAACACACCCAACAGAGTGAGTTTGTGTACCATTATAAGACTTAAGGAATTAATTATCTAGTAAAAGACAAATATAGCAGTATCCATAGATGATTGGACAATTTTTTTGTTTTTATCTCTGTATTCCAGCACATGTGTAGAATTTCAGCTTTAATTACTGGGCCCTTTCTACAAGAAAATGTTAAGATCCAACATAGTGTCAAGGCCATTTGGGGGGCCATTGGGGTTAACATAATGGACAAAACTGTCAAACTAATGTTGGCATAAGTGTCTCAAAGCCTACAATTAAGAGAAGTGAAAATCACAACTCAGTGGGATGTAGCAGTAGAAAACATTATAAAGGAAACTGTTAAACATATCAACAACACATGACCTCACAGGCTTTACCCATGATGCATGCTATTGATAATCCTCTAAAATAGACCCAATGGTGACAGAGCATTAACAGTGTATAGATACCAGCTTCTGGTGACGTCAACATGTCACAGACTAAAGACTGTTGTAAATTTGTCCAGTTATGTAAGGTCTGCTATAATAACAAGCTACATGTAAAAGAACCGTGATGATTGGCCTAAATTAGATATGAGTAGAGTGTAGCTGAAAAGTATGAGCATGGTACATGTTTCTGCGTACTCCTTGCTATCGATATCAATACTAATACTGAAATTAGTAACATACTTAGTATTAAGCAATCAAGCACATCAGGAAACATTTTATTTAGCTCTGTTTATGTTCCTCTTTTTACATGGTGGGCATTTAGGCTACTAGGCTCTTTATAACATTAGCTAGTTGACTTTAAATGAAGTGCATTAGCTAGCTACATAAGTTCCCTTAGACTGAGTACAGTTGCAGTGGAGAAGAGAGTTTTTTGGGTTTTTTTTTCAATTTGGAAAAGCACTTCTGTACAGCTGTGTTGGAATCCCTTGTTGTCAGTGACTGATCCTGACTGATCGTCAAGATCAGTATTGTGTCTAAGAGCTATTGATTTTTATTCACCTAGCATTGTGTGTAGACATTTTTCTTGTCTAGCTAGTTTTTGCTGCAGTGTTGATTGCTGTTGTGTGCTGGTAGCAATTAACTCCTTATCTGGAGTTTTAGGTTTGATATTTTATCAAGTTACTTGTATTGTAGGAAGATGCTGTAGAACCTTGGTATTTTTTCACAGAGCACAATTTGCAGTCTGCTGTGCTTTGATTGCCATCATGAATTGTGAAATATGATTGTAAGGTTTATCTCAAATTCACATAGTATTGGATATTGGTATCATAACATTTTTACAGTGGCAAGTATGAGTAAATGAGCAAAGTATCAGATTGATACCCGTATTGATGCATACGCAGTCGGGTTTATTTTAAATTCTGTGATTTCCATGAAATGACTAAACCATGAACAGTGTACGATTGTGTACAATTACTTGATTGTGTATGTGCCCCTTTTTATCTCTTAGTTATTAGTTATTTTCTAATTTTGTCTTACAGGCAGCCTTTAACAAGCCGTCCTGACTTAGTGGGTGACTCTGGGTTTGGTAAACCTGGTAGCTATCTCTCCTCCTCTCTGCCTGATGTTTCATCAGTTGATTGTAAGTGTAGTTCTACCTCAGCAAACATGGATGCAGCAGAAAGCAACATTGGATCACATGGTTCCAAGGAATACGTGTCCTCCCATGAAAATGTAACAGAACTGATTGACGCACCACAGGCTGAGTTGCTAGATGGAGCAGACTTAGACTTTGAACTGGATGCCTGTATGGCAGTTTCTGGACAGAATGACTGCAACGTAAATGAAGATCTTGGCCAGTTGGAAGCGAGGATCTTGGAACAGCCTGTGATGTTTGCAGAGTCGATTGGTCAGCGGGTAAAGAGAGTGAGGGAGAAGACCAGAACTGCAGATGGAGACGCTGGCACTCTGAACTGTGACTTTAGTGATTCTGTAAGGAAAGCAAGCCAGGATGATTCTGAGGATGATTATACTGGGGATGCTGTTAGATTGAATACAGAACAGCTCGATTTTGTTGGTGACTGGCCCTCTGAAATCCTTGAACAGCGCAGGCAACGGAGTCGGAAGCCAGCATCTCAGACGGTGAAAAACCAGAATGAGGAAATGTCAAACTTTGAAGAAGACACACCTAAATCTGACAGTAAATTTGTAGGACACTTTAATTCTGACACCCCAAATAAGACAGAGTTCCAGAGGCTTCTAGATCTTCTTCAGGGAGACAATAACCAAATTACCCAAGAAACAACTCAGGACTTTCTACCCTTAGGTGATGATGGGCATCAGTCAAGCTTGGCAGCTAAGGCTCAGCCAGTACTCCCTGAATGTGTCCTTGACTGGAAGTCTGAAAGATCCAGTGATCCAGGAAAAAGCAATTCTCATACTCCTAGCCCCATCAAAGGACTTGGAGCCAGTCAGTCTTCCAAAAGGGGTACAAAAGAGGCATGTACAGATGTACATGCTCCAGCAAATGGGGTATTGGGTCTGGAGACAGGTTCAGAGCAGAAAGATAAACCAAACTGTAATGCTTACCTGTCCCTAAGCTCAAGAGGTGAGGTGGAGTATAGTCCTGAATCCAGCCAGGAGAGAAGGAAAGTTCCCAGTCGGAGGGCAGGAAAATCCTGCAAACTGGCACTTACATTCACGCAGCAAAGCCCTTCGTCTTGTCCTCATGCTGGGTCTCCAGTCACCTCACTGCAGCAGACAGAGCTGAATCCTTTACCAGAACTGCTTTTCACAACATGCCCCAGTGCCTTTGCCCAAACAGAACCTCAGGACTTTGCCCTCCTGTGGCGAATTGACCAGCAAAAATGTTCTAAGCCAGAGTCAGACAGCCGTACCATGGGAATAGTTATTTTGGAGGGAAACCCTTTGCGTTTTGTTCCAAAAATAAATAAAGAGAAATCTTCTGAGCAGCAGGTGATACCATACCGTGTGTGTCATGAGAAAGGCTCACAGGTAGAGGAGAATGACTTGAGAGAATTACCATTCAAACAGCACAGCCTGGAAATACTTAGTCGCCATTTTAAACATGTTCCCAAGGAGACTCTGGAGGACTTGTATGAAAAGTGTCACCAGGATATGGAGTGGACCACCAACTTGCTACTTGATTCAGGCGAACATCTTTGTAGGGATGAAGAGGAAAATGTTTCTGATCATCAAAATGCAGAAGGATATGATTTAGTTCAGGGTACTAAGGAAGAAACTTGTGATTGTCAGGTGGCAGGGGAGTTGCTTGAGCCAAAAATAATATGCACAAGAGAGACAGTAGTAGAAGAGACTGGCAGCAATTGCTGTGAAAACCCAGCTATCGTAGTACAAAGTAACACCAGCTCTACTATGAATATTGTTGATCGGGAACCTGAGGACAGTAATGACCAGATGATCAAACTTTTAGCGCATCAACCTGAAGAGCCAGATCAAAATGAAACACTTGAGTGTGTGCCTGGACCTTCCATTGTAATACATCCTAATGAACCTGGAGAGAGTAAAGCTCTAAAGGATTCTTTACATCCAGAGTTAGAAAATGAAGTCTCGCAAACTGAGGTATTTGAGAAGCATCTTGATGGAGGATTTAAGGATGAGGTAGAAGACAGAGAGACAATAAAAGAAGTAAATGCCATAATGCTGTCACAGCTTGAAGAGATGGAGCGCAAGAAGGAGGAACAAAGAAAGGAAAGAGAAAAAGAGAGAAGGTGTCAGAGGAAAAATGGGCCAATGAACATTCAGACACTGGAGCTGAAACTAACCACAGAACTTGCCCTGCAGCTCACTGAGTTGTTTGGACCTGTAGGTATCTCCCCAGGTAATTAGCCCATACTGTCAGTGCTTTAAATGACCCATATCCTATATGGGAGAATTACAGACTTCTGTGAAATTCAAAGAAACTAAATAGACTACAGTCCTCTCCAGAAGTATTGGAATGACATGGCCAATTCTTTTGTTTTTGCTATACATTGAAAACATTTGTGTTTGAGATCAAAAGTTGAATATGAGACATTAGAACAGAAATTCAGCTTTCATTTCCTGGTATTTACTTCTAGATGTGTTAAGTAACTTGAAACATGACACCCTTGGTGGCAGACCATCCAACTTTACGTGAGCAAAAGTATTGGAACAGATAGTCTTAAAGTAAGTAACACTTAACATTTGGTTGCATGTCCCTTGCTTGCAATAACTGCATCAAACCCACTGGCATCACCAAACTGTTGCATTCTTCTTTTGTGATAGTTTTCTAGGCTTTTACTGCAGCTTCTTTCAGTTTTTGAGTGTTTTGTTTTGTTCTCCTTTCAGTGGATTTTCTAAATAAGGTGTGTACATGCAACAAATTTCTGATTAAAACATTCCAACGGTGGAAATTGGAATTTGCGGACTCAGATTATTGTCCTGGCTTGCGGCATTTACATGACTCAATTCTAATGAGAACATTGCCAAATTCAGATTAATATCGGAATATTGCTGTGCACGTAGCTATTGTCTTGCTACATGATGAAGTTCTTCCCAATTAGCTTGGATGCATTTCTCTGTAAATTGGCAGACAGAATGTTTCTCTAAACTTCTGAATTCATTCTGCTGCTACCACCATGAGTTACATCATCAATAAAGATTAGTGAGCCCGTTCCAGAAGCAGCCATGGAAGCCCAAGCCCTGACACTACTTCCACTGTGCTTGACCAGTGAGCTCATATGGTTTTGGATTATAAGCAGATTCTTTCTTTTTCCACACGTAGGCCTTTCTATCACTTTGGTAAAGGTTAATATTGGAACTTTTCTAGAACTTTTGTGCCTCATCTCTGTATTTATTTGTGAATTCCAATCTGGCCTTCCGAGTCTTACTGCTGATGAGCGGTTTGCATCTTGTGGTATGGCCTCTAAATTTCTGCTCTCAAAGTCTTCTCTTGAATGGCAGGTTGTGGTACCTTCATCCCTGCCCTATGGAGGTTGTTGGTGATGTCACTGACGATTGTTTTTGGGTTTTTCTTCACAGCTCTCGCAATGTATGTCATCAACTGCTGTTGTCTTCCTTGGCCGGCCTGTTTAACATTTGATTGTTACCATAGGTACCAATGGTATCTTTCTTTTTCAGGACATTCCAAGTTGTTATATTGGGCAAGCCCAATACTTGTGCATTTCTTTGTAAATTGTTCTGATCAATTTTCCCTCTTTTCTCAGCTTTAAAACAGCTTGCTTTTCTCCCGTAGACAGCTCTCTGGACTACATGCTGTTTTATCCTTTTTAACAATAAATACAGTCTTGACAGGCAAAACCCAGGGCTCAAACTAAGAGAAGATATTCAAAGCTATTAATTGTTTAAAAATCAATCTAACAGTGCACAGCTGGGCAACAAGAAACACCTGTCAGTCACATGTTCCACTAATTTTGATCACGTGAAAAATGAGTAGGTTCAAACAAAAGCTCTAAGTTGTTCAACACATCTAGATGTAAATATCAGAAATGAAAGCTGAAATATTATGAATCTCATATTCATCTTTAGATCAAATAACTTGCCGTTCCAATACTTTTGAAGGGGACTGTATATGGACAAAAGTCTGTGGACACCTAAGTATCACACCCATATGTGCTTGTTGAACATCCCATTCCAGATTTCGTCCCCCCTTTGCTGTTATAATAACCTCCACTCTTCTAGGAGGGCTTGGGGATTTTCCCTTTCAGCCACCAGAGCATTAGTGAAGTCAGGCACTGATGTTTGGTGAGGAGGCCTGGGGTACAGTTGGCATTCCAGTTCATCCCAAAGGTGTTCAGTAGGGTTGAGGTCGGGGCTCTGTACATGCCACTCGAGTTCTTCCACTCCACCCTTGGCAAACCTTGCTTCATTGAACATGCTTGGGCCCCTTAGTTCCAGTGAAGGGAAATTATAATACTACAGTCATGTCAAGTCAAGTTGCTTTATTTTCGTTTCAACCATATACAGCTAGTACAGTACACAGTGAAACGAAACAACGTTCCTCCAGGACCATGGTGTTACATAAAACAACACAAATCTACATGAGACTTCACATTTCTACATAAAGTGCATGTGCAAACGTGTGCAAACAGCAAAAGACAGTATGATAACTATTAAAATAGTACAATAGGCACAGTAAGAGACAGTGCAGTGCCGACAAGTACACAGTTCTAGTGTGAAAGTGTCAGATATAACAGGTAGTGCAAAAGAATAACAATATAATAAAATGCTGTGAATGTAAACATAACAACTATGACATAGTATTCAGCAGATAAGCTTATACCATATGCTTACACAGTATTCAGAGACATCCTTTATAGTTGTGTGCTTCCAGCTTTGTGGCAAACAGTTTGGGGAAGTCTCAAATATGGGTGTGATGGTCAGGTTTCCACATACTTTTGTCCATATAGTGCATATACTGTACCTTAACTTCTTAAGATGTAACATATTTGTATCTTGTGGCACCAGGAAACCAGCTGAGCAGCCCACTGTTGTATTACATTTGGTCTTTTAAAATGAGAAGGCTTCAATTCCAGCCTAGTTCCCCTGAAAGTGGCATACCACTGTTAAATTAAAGATGACAGTGCACTTATTAACTTCATTGACATTGCATATGGGTGACAAATTAAAGGACAAAACAGTGGCTCTGTTAAGCTATGGGGACATTTATTTACATGGTTTGGCTCCACTTGTTCACTTTGAGTGAAGCATCTCAGTCCAGTACAGTTTCAGAGTAGGGGTGTACTGCAGTGACACTATCATTACCTATTTAGTTTGCCAAATATCCGTATCTGCATCTGTATTAGGACTTAAACCTGAAGTGGTTGTGGCCTAAACTGTATGTTTTTTTTTGTTTTGTTTTGTATATCAGTTAGTTACATTATTGCTCAACTAGGGATGTGTGCAGGACTGTTTATATAATCCAGCTCACATAGGCATTATTTTGTAATTAATTTAGTTCTATTTCCTAAAATATAAACAAACTAGTAGCCTAATTTAAACCACCATGGCCCTGACTAGGGAGTTACTAAGGATGCTGTATATGCATCGCATGGTCCTTCTTTGCCCTGCGAGTTTCATATCTGACTGCTTACCTGCATGAAAGTAAAAAAACTTCTTGCTCAGTTACTCAGTCCTGATGCATACCTCTAGTCTCAGCCAGATGCCCTCTGAGTCTTTCTAGCAAGCTTTTTAGAAATGAAAGAATAGTGCATCTCCTATTTGTATCTGCACTTATATTGTTAGAACACATCCATGAAGTCCAAACAATGTATTCATATTTGGTTACATCCCAATTACAGAGGCTTGTAGAATCAATCCCTTACAATCACCTTACTAAGACACTTTGCTTTTGATTTCTTTTACATAATTTGTCACCCGCCTGTAGTTTATTTTAAATAATATGCAAAATGTCATATGAAAACAGAAAGGAGGGGGAAAAATATGTAAAATAAGAATACAAAGCAGCATGTTTAAATGATTGTATGTCTGTTATACATGACGATAGGTGAGTTTTCCCCAGAAAACTGCTCAGTGCTGATGGACCTAAGCTTAGCCAGACTCCTACATCAGAAATGGAAAGAAACTATCCAGGTAAATTATATAGCAGTCAATCTATTAAATATAAAATCTGCTGATTTGTAATGTACATGCACTTGATAAAGTAACAACATTGGTACAAACACTATGGTGGCACAGACCAGTCAAATTAATAAAGGTTTCATAAAAGATTAAATGGAGCAGGCAAAAATTACTTCAAGAATGTGTTGTGTTGTTTTTGGATAGGAGAAGCACAGACAAGCAGCTCTCTCATATCACCTACTGCAAGAGAGTAAGTCTAGATATTTCTGGACATACATGCTTGTGTAGAATTGTCTCTAGCTCCCAATGCTCTCTCACTGTTTTTATTCTGCGCTCACCCAGGTTCTGTACACTGGGGTGAGTCACAGCCAGCGGCGGCTGGGCTGAGGGACTCGGCTGCTCATTTTCTCATTGCCACAGATGGCTATTCATCACTCAGCAACCAATCAGGTGTCCAAGAAGGCTTTCCATTCATGGACCACTGGAATGTGTCCCGTCCTCCAGTTTCTCTCAGGGACATCATGCTTGAAGAACAGGTGTTGCAGGACAGTTTAGAGAAGGTAAAACAATCAAACAAACTCGCAAGTAATAATTCATTTCTTTTGAAACATGTAAGCCACTGTAGTATAATCTAAAATATAGACAGCTTTTCACATACATCAACACCATCTTGTGTATGGTTTCTGTATGTAGTCTAGGCTAAGTCGCTGGGATCTGGACAAGAAAGATGGAGCAGCCATAGTGAAGGAGAAACAGCTCTTTGCTCTCTTCCCCACCATTGACAGGCACTTCCTCAGGGACATCTTCAGAGACCACAAGTATGAGAAGAAAAAAAAAATTAGCTTTATTATTTCAGACATTATTTCAGTACCAAGCACCTCATACCTGGTTTTTAATTATTGATTTACCACAGTGCTGTTGAATTCTTGATTCTTGATTTGGTCAGAATTTGTTGACTAATTTTCTGTAACAGCAGCTCTGACAGTAGTTCCAGCTATAAGATTTATATTAATGCACTCATTGTAATACATTATTGTTTCTATAGTAACAGCTTACGTAGAGACTTGTATGGTGGGTGCTTCAGAAAAACAGATTTAAAAAAAAGAAGTGAGATTTTCTGTAATTTATTTAACATTACATTTTTGGAAGGAGTCTCCAGTGCCAGCACTTTGTAACAGTTGGAGGTAATTTTAAGTTTTTCTACACAGGAAAGTTTACAGGTGACTAACATTTTAGTCAGAAATGAGTCTACAATGTTCACAGGAATTTACTTACATTGGGCCTCATTTATCAAGCTCTATATGAGCGGATATATTCGTAAATTGTTCATATGAGCATTTATACAAGACATTTTGTAGTCATGAAAATCCCGTAAATTTGGAAAAGCCGTCGTATTCCTACTTGTGATCCTAAGTGTGTGTAAATTTACACATAAGGAGACTAATGTGAACCTTGAGTGATCGCTTTCAAATCATATAATTTGCAAAGGAGTTACTGCATTTTAATTGCTTATATTTTCTAAACCCGTTGTTTCATGTTAATGGTTTTGAAGAAATATTAAATATGAAAAAATAAGACTAGCTGTTGAATTAAGAAGAAACTCCGCCATATACTGTAAAAAGAGGATGGGCTGGTCTGTACATATGGTAGCCATAAGCCAAGGTGGTGCAAATGGCACAGTTGATATTAATGGAAGAGTTAGCAAATGCTGCACATAGGAGGGAACAGAACTTTCCAGAGGATGTATGCTGGCTTATAAGTTGGTTCCATTTGCCATGGAATCTTCTTTTAATGCCATGCAACTAGGAGTGCAACGGATCATAGATGATCCGTGATCCGTACCGACCAGGCCCCACGGTTCGGCACGCATGTGATTCGCAGATTAACTGTTAAGTTTAACCATCATAGAGTGAAAGTTTGTCATTTGCTGCTGTTTTGTCTTGCCAATTTACACATTCAAGCAATTTTAAACCATTCACGCGGAAGAGAACTCGAATTGGGACTCACCGATCTGATTCCTCTTTTCATGTCCCTTTGCGCTTGAATGGACACACACACAAAGTTATGTTAAAATACCCGTTTGGCAAGTATTCTGGTAAACACAGTCGGTTAACCGAAAACGTAAACAGCTGAGAAAGAAACAGGATGTGTGTCAGTACTGGGTCCGTGCATTTGGTATTAAAGAGACAGCAGCCTATAAATAATTTGCTTCTGTCTGCTAATCAAACAACACCACAGCTTTAACAAAGATTAATCTGCATGCAACTTATGCAGTGAGCACTATTGTGCTATTTTACACTTAATTATTACATTTCTGCACCTGAACACTACTGTTACTGACTTCATTTGTAACTTTGTTATTCATCTATGTCTGTAATTGTGTAATTGTTCTTGTTTTATTACTGACTTTATTAGTTAAGCTAGTAGTTTTGCTGTGGTATAGAAGTACTTAAAATAAGCTTTCAGTAATAAATGAAAAGCAAATAAAAAAAAAAAAGTAATAATTTTTTCCGGTCCGAAAAATGATCCGATCCGTGACTCAAAATCCGTAATATGATCCGAACCGTGAGTTTAGTGATCCATTGCACCACAACATGCAACACTTTAGAGCCAGCACTTATTCGGCTGGCAAAAAGGTCCTGTGTCATTCCTGTGTAAATTTTGTATATCCTTGGATTTCTTGCTACTGGCACATTTTAAAGAAAAATAAGTGACCGATCTGGTATGCTTCAACGTACAATTAGCCGTATACTCCCTAGTCTTCTGCGTGTGATTATCCAGCTTCTTTCAGACTACATTCCTCCAGTGGTTACTGCATGTTAGTACCTCATGATGCATCTGTAAAACGTTTCTGGCATAAAGAGGAGAAATTCAGCTATCCAATTAATATACAAGCAAGCTTTATTTTCACCTTTTCACATTTGCTTTAAACTAGAACTCATGTCTCTTAGAGTTGCTGCAGTGTCCTCCTCTGCTCTGAGCATAGGGTCCTGCTTTTCCAAGACAAAAGAACAAGTAAAAAAAACAGAGTCAGTGAGGACTCAGTTTCTCTCCATATTTAGGCCTTTTCAGGTGCTGTTACTTTGCTGGTTATGCTACTAAATGATGTTTTATTCTTGTAGACGTGAGTCAAAAGTACTCCCACTTCTGCGTCTGAGAAATTGTTCTTTTTTGGCTGGTTGGTAGTCATTTTGCGGTTTCCGCTCTGTGAGCTTTCCACTCTGTGAATTTTGTGAGCATCACTAAATGCAAATCAGCTGTGCCATGCATGTGTCGGGTAATTTACAGGTGATTGGCATATATCAACATTTCTTAACATACACATACAAAGAATACAAAGAAAATCAACATAAATCTGAAATATTTAGCTCGATTTTAGGTACTAAAAATTACATTGGTACATTGGTACACAATCTTACTAATAACATTGATAAATAAGGCCCAATGTCAGGAATGTGTTTCAACGTATCTCTAACATTAACGTATTTGAATACAGTTACTCTCTGGAGCAGACAGAGCAGTTTCTACACACACTATTGGACGCTGAACCTGTGAGAACTGTAGTAGCATCTGAATCTGTCCAGGAAAATAATGAGAAGTGTAGAACACCTAGCAAAGAGAGGGTAAGGACACATGCAGTGTTTTGATAAAGGGCTTTCTATTTCAATGTATGCAAGACAGTGTAGTTTTTCATCCTATATTACACTAATAAAAGGTTTGATAATGATTGTTAGTTGCATTGATAGATGTTTCTTATTCATGTTGAACCCTATTTTAACTTGATACTTTTTTAAAAATTTATTGGACTTGTTCCTTCTCTTATATTATATCTCTTTATGTTATCATCATCATCATCTAGTGCTTTACCGATACAGGCTTTATTCAACAGAAATGAATTACTGCGTGTTTTATGTTCCATGTTGGTTGCCAGAAGCAGAAGAACGAGACAGACGCAGCACAGTTCCAGGACATAGAAGATCCGGAATACGAGGACTTTCGTACAGAAGCTATGCTTCAAAGACAACGCCAGCAGGAGTGTTTTGATAAAGCTGCCGAAGCCTACAGACAAGGGCGCAAAGACGTGGCCAGTTTCTACGCTCAACAGGTCTTATACACACTCTAGTGGAGGAACTATATGACATGTTTGTTATGCCACTACAATGCTACATTTATAACACTGCTTTGGAAGTGCAGTTATTACAGTGTTAAAACTGGTAGCCTATCTTTTTTTTTCTATCTTATTTTATTGTAATATACTGTAATTAGATTTTTACCCAGTGTAGTTTTTCCTGTAAAAAGTAGGCTACTCGTTTGAAAATTCTTTACCATTTTTAGCGTAACACTAACAGCAAAACTGTACATCACTGTATCACTAAAACATACACTGTTCTACTGACACACACATGATTCGAAGTATCTCACATGTTATTTGTGTGTGTGTGTGTGTGTGTGTGTGTGTGTGTGTGTGTGTGTGTGTGTGTGTGTGTGTGTGTGTGTGGGCGTGCGCGCACCTGCAGGGTCACTTACACGGCCAGAAGATGAAGGAGGCGAATCATCGAGCGGCAGTGCAAATATTTGAACGTGTTAATGCTACACTTCTGCCTCAGAATGTTCTGGATCTGCATGGGCTGCATGTCAGTGAGGCTCTGCTTCACTTGCAGCAGGTTCTTGCTAATAAAACCTCAGGTGAGTGAAACACACACGCTGGCACTCAGATCTTATGCATGTACTATCAGACCAAGAACGTTTACAATTAACTCTGAAAAGTTGGAAAGTTAGTATTTAATTGTACTTCTTTAGTTTTTTAGTAGGATTGAGTGTGCACCTGTGTTGATTTTATCACAGTTTTGAGCTTTGCGCTTGTGTAATAGACTTCCTGTTTCCTGTTAGAATGGCAGCAGGGCTTGTGCCGGCCCCAGCTGTCAGTCATCACAGGGAGAGGCAACCATAGCCAAGGAGGTGTGGCTCGCATCAGGCCTGCTGTTCTCGACTACCTCAAGAGCCAACATTACAAGTACAGACACACACACGCACACTCTCTCAATAAATATTGTGTGGCTTTCAGGCACAAGTCTGAAACAGAATCTCATTCACTGATCTTCTCTCTTTCTCTCAGGTATACAGAGCCTAAACTGGGTTTGGTGATCGTCATGTTGCATTGTGCTGATTATTAGCTGCTGCTATGAAATGACAGAATCTTTCTTTCTTCCTACCCATTTAATACTGCATACACTTTCTTTCTTTCTCTCTCTTTCACATTTGACCTTATTTTCATACATTTTATTTTGTTGCACTGTCTAACTCTCTTTGCCACTTTGCTCGTTCTCTCTCTCTCTCCGCCTCTGTCTTTCTCTCTCTTGCTCTGTCATATATGTATATATCATACTGTAAACTCTTTGTTTACAGTTTACAAATATTGTAAATATTGTAAAAAAAAAGAAAAAAAAAAAAAGAAAGATTGGTTCTTATATCTGTGTAGAAAATGTGCGTAAGCTTTGAATACATATTTGATTCGATCAGTGAATTAATGTTAATGGCCACTCTGAGCAATAATGATCTGTCCAGTGGTTACTGGTATTAAGCAGGTAATAGTTTTTTAGTGATGCTTTTGTAAGTCATTCTTCTTTTGAACAATAAGACAAGGCTGTCGTGACAAAATAACAAATTTTACTTTTCCTGTTTAAATGCAACACAGTAATATCACAGTTGTTTAATATCGGTCAAATACTTGTGGACCAAGCCTGTAAAATCAAGCTGCTTGATTTAAATTTTATTGAAGTCTTTTCTAGAGTTTACACTTTAGAAGGATTGGATTATTATTTTTTTTTTTGCGTGCGTGCGTGCGTATGTGTGCATGTATGTTTTATTTTAGTTAAACTGACACCTTCTATCATACTAATTTTAGTGTGTAATCTTAATGCAGTGTTGTTCAGTGCCAGCTTTAGTTCTTCACATATTTTTTTTTCCCTGAAGAAAGACATTAAATAATTCCTCAAAGGGATAATTTAGTGGAATCTGATTGGACAGCGAACTTGAACACAAGTATACTGACAAACAGAAGCTGATTGCAGATCACCTCTCTAAAGCTGCCTGATAATTACTGAGAAAAACACACGTTGTGAAAAACAAAGTTGAAGTTTTTGGATGTTTTATGAATAAGTGGTCTTGTTACCTTTGCAGCTGTTGTGGTTTTATTACAAGTCTAATTTTATATTTTGTAATGATGCTTGTGTCATTACTTTTCAGATTTGTATATTTTGACGAATAAAATCCGTTCTTTGTATTTAGTTGTGATGGTCATTTCATTAACAGAAGCTAAGATTAAAGAAAATCTTTTTTTTTTTTTTTAAATACTAAACTGTGCTCATCAACACAATATTCAGTCCTGCGTTCATCTTTCTAAATTCTGCTATCTGCAATTTCTGCAGAAATCGTTGGTGGGGGAAAATATAACTCAGCAGCTTTTTTCTGACGTTTATTTCTATCTGCAAAGGTTAGGTTTTTCCATGAGGTAATTTTCACATGGCTGCAAATTAAAGTGAGGATCTTTTGCTCCACCAGGGGATGATATATGAGCATTTCTAAATCACGTGTCCTTGTTAAAGGGCCACATCCAATGTTTTTAGCATTTAGCACGCTTTCATAACCTCTTGTACATTTCATGTTCTGGAAATTCCTGAGATTGCTATTCCAAAACTTTTTTTAACATGATTATAGACAGCAGCAAAAACCGATTATGGTCTGAAGCAATATCCATTTGTAAAAGAAAAATTGGAAATACAAACACAAACAATAAAACATTTAACATTTTTCAACACTGAATCTAAGAAAGCATGCAGTTAACCACTTGAAACAGAAAATGTTAACCCATCTCCAAGTCTTATTTATTATTTTTTTTTTTTACAAAGTTTCTTTGCTGACAGGCTGCTAATGACATGAGGGCACTGATTTACTAAAATTATTTTCAAAATTTTACTTATTTTAAAATTATTTTAATCATCTACATTACCCTATAATTTGTGTAATTTTGCACAGAAGAAACCATGCTTTTTTTTTTTTTTTATTTAGTTAGCCCTGTGGAGATAGACATTACACATGAGCTGAATAATAAATGAATAATAAATTCCTCAGCCTATAAACTACTTCCTTACTTATTTTACAATGGCAATGCATTCATAACACACAAAACAGCGAAATACTGAAAAATAAATGCCGGGCAAAATGTTTTCCAAAAGCTAAAATCTAGAACAGTATTCAGTTTAAATTTGGGAAGGTCCAGCTACGTAAAATTCCTTACTTACAAAGGTCCTGAATAATGACTGAACAGTGACAACAGTTAACTTTTAACACATAACTGTTAGTGATCAGTTTATGGCTGTAAATGAGACCTCAATCTCAACTGGTTATGTTTTGTTTCATAGAGGTGTTGACTAGCACTACAGACTCTGAACAGAGGATACATCTGTTTTTAATTTGAAGCAGAAAATAAACCTATACTTCTTTATCCAATTGTAAAAGTTGTGTGTTTGGCATTAAATTATTATTATTTTTTTTAAACAAGCCATGTCTTTGCTTCACTAATCAGACCTGAAGGGAAAATTTAAAAGTAAAAATCTATGAAACCCTAGTTTTCTAAGCTAATGACTTTAGCCTTTAAGACCAGCTAGTCTGGTCCAATGAGCTGCATTAAGCTAAATATGTTACGTAAAGTAGGTGCATGTTATGGGATAGTCCACAACAGAGGATCTGCTACAGAAGCTGATCTGGTTCATGCTTAGAAAACTAAACAGCTAGTTAAAAACTATGGTCTTTTTTCAATATGTATATGACCTCTGCTGCAATTCTTTTTAAGTGCTCAATTTGGTCCACTGAAATACTTTACTGAGTGTGCATCTGGACTGCAATCCTCCAGTTGACAACTGATATAGAATATAGTGAACAAGACAGACTCAAACAGGGTGAAAGTTTGAAAGAGTTTAATATAGTCCAAAATAAAAAAAAATGTAAACACAGAAAAAGTCAAAAAGGTTTCACTAGAACAACAAGGAAGAACACCAGGGTAACTTACAGAAGGCATAAAGAACTGGCCTTAACACAACTAAACACCAAGCAAGGAAACTAAGGAACAAGTCAACTTAAATACAGACAGGGAAATGAGACAATAAACAGACAGAGGGAAGACAACATGGGGGAAAAATGGGGGCTTCTATTGGCCAAAACAAAACATGACAAGTCCAGAATCCTGATATGTAAATCATGGTGTCTCTCAATCAGCTCGCTCGCTCCCTAGGTGGTGAATCAATATATCGTGTACACGAGTCAGGGCACCGGTAAGGACCCTGGCTCACTATACACTGGGACACTGATGACTCAATTTCTGGCAACATGGCTATGAACTTGGGTTGTAAAATGTCACCAAAATGAAAAACTTAAAAATATTTACGTGTTATATGTCATATAAATTTGTTAGCTTAATCACACGCTAGCTAGTGTATTTTTTTTTAAATCATTAAACACTTGAAAGTCTTTAGACTCAAACAAACCATATATAGAACATCAAATACAGTTAAAAATCATTAATGTAAGTAATCATTTGAGAGCTACAACAATGACAACAAGCTACTTACATTTGTAGACAAAAGTTGGCTGAGAGTTCATCCACCATTTCTCTCGAGCTGAGAGGCTTTCGAAAATATGATGTCATTTCCAGTAAGAGAACACAGTGAGCATTGATGCTCACTGGTTTTTTGCGGTGCATTGTGGGATTTTTTTTCCAGTGCACTAGGAAGATTTTGCAATTGAGACAGCCCTTAAAATGGCCGACTCCCTGATCAGCGCCCTGACTACTGAACTAGGGAGCTGACTGAGACACACCGTCAGTCTCATTCTAAGGTTACACACGACAGGAAATGCTTGGTTTATCAGTCGTTATAAGCTTTTGCGCCTTTGTGCCTCTGACACATAGAAACATTTTTAAACAACTGCTAACTAAATCTCTTACAAGGAAGAGTATCAAGCTTAAGCCAAAATGTTTGTTTCTTTAACAGTTGAAAAGAGAACAGGGCAGTTATAGACATTGGGCCCTTCAGTAAGGCCCAGTTTATATGCTGCTTCACTTTTAATGTATTTTAGATACATATTTGCATACAATGAGCACATTTCTCTTTTTGTCAAAAAACCTACTGGAGCAGACAGTGAAAAAGCACAGAAAATAAAGCTTGCAGATAAGATTTGTCATGCACCACACAGCGGATGCAAGGCGGTGTCATGCACAATTTGACACACACACACACACACAAAAAAACCTTCGCCCCTTATTTCACTTCCCCTTAATTCTGCGCAGAGGAGGCCACATCTGTTCTTCGAGCTTTGTTTAGAAACTCATAAATAATTTCTAGTAAAGATTATAATTTTTTTTTAACAATACCACTCATATTTGAATTTAACATCAGAGATGAATTTCTTTATAGAACTTTTTTTCTGAGAACGCTAAGAATGTTAGATGCGACTTCGATCTGGCAAACTCGAGAGAGTGAAAACTGGTGAGAAACTTTGTTAACTTTGATTACTTTATAATAGAAATTGTAATATAGTAGTAGTTAATGTAATATTGAGTTTTGTATTAAATTGGATTTTACAAAACTACAAAATTTGTTTCTGGGGTGTTTGGTATTAGTTTTGGTTTTTGTTTTTTAGTGAGGATGAACAGAGGCCTGTTATGAATGTGACTTAAAATGTCTGGTGATTACGTATATACTACTCAATTTACGAATACAGTTTATTCTGTTTTTAAGAATATGAACACAAAGAATACAAACACAATAACAAGAAATACTTTTTAATTAACTTTTTTAATTTCTTTAAATTTAAAAGAATAATTTTTTTTGCCTATTTATGAAAAAAAAAAAAGATTTTAGGAGGACTTCACAAGGAAAATTTCTCTTCTTCTATATTATCTTGTCTATTATCTTGTTGAAGACCTGAGAAATTTCTATGCCAAGTTAATTCAGCACATAAAATAAACAGAACAGGTTTTGACATGACAATAAGATCTTACATGGAGGAATATTAACACACTTCTACCTGTTTATGTATTTCTGCCATTATAGTTGCAGTGCTTATGTAACTACATGTAATAATGCATATGACTTAAATGTGTAACTTAAGTATATTTTGGTTAGGTAGTTTTAAGTAATTTCAAATACACCGGTAATTTGGTGCCGCCAATAATGACCCAGCACAAAATGAATTTTTGATGCATCTTATATTGGGAAAAGTGGACTGAAACGGTCCGATTTCTGGAATTGCTAATTTCATCTACTGCTTAGCCCTATCATATATTTACATGCATCATATTTTCTTATATTCACACACATAGTATTATACTTGCATATATTACATACATTACATATATTATCTGAGAGGACAATTTCACTATACTTTTTTAAATTTTTCAAGAAATTGTAAGACATTAGATTAATTACATTAACGTAAGACATTAGATCTATATGAGGTTCTGAGAAAAATCATGATTGATTTTTGAAAGAGCTCTTTGCATCACCACACAGTAGAAAATGCACATCAGGTTTATTGAATCGATTTATTGGTGTTAGAATTTATTACCTACATAAACGAGTGAGCCTCAAAGCACTTCTTCCTCAGTCAGTGTTTGAAAGATATCTTTTCTGAAAGATATTTTGTCTTTGGAAGGCCATGAATATGAAGATGCAATCATTTATGTCATGTTTTTTTTTTCTTTAATCTAGAAAATAAGAGCAATTAGCAGGTGTTTTGGATGCAGGCCAAAGAAAAGTGAAATTACGAGAGACCTACACTGTGCCACCACAGCACTTCTCCATTGCTTATGCTGTTTCTGAGAAAACCACTTTTCCAAATTGATCTTCATCCTATGACCGAAACAAACACCTCCCGATTGGACACCATAATGGCCTGCTTTGAATGTTACTCTGACACAAAAGAAAAGCAAACTTCTTGATCTTTACATGAACTACAATTCGTGACTTAAGGTACCACTGATATTCATTGTGTGGCACAATTCTCACCTCACAATGAAAACTTTTGCACCCCTTCTTCTCCCTTGAGGACTTCTAACCTGGACTCCAATCAGAAAAAAGAAGCACAAGTTCTCACAGCTGCAGAATGATGAATGGGATGACCGGGACTTCTGTGAAGTGCGTACTCGTCGGCGACTGTGCTGTGGGCAAAACAGCATTGCTGGTGCGCTTCACGTCTGAGACATTCCCTGACAGCTACAGGCCCACCGTCTACGAAAACACTGGTGTAGATGTCTTCATGGATGGCATCCAGATCAGCTTGGGTTTATGGGACACAGCGGGGAATGACACATTCCGGCAGATCCGCCCCATGTCCTACCAGCAAGCTGATGTAGTCCTGCTGTGCTACTCAGTGGCAAACCCCTCCACACTGGCTAGCATCCAACAGAAGTGGATAGCAGAGGTGCGAGAATATCTGCCTCGTGTGCCTGTCCTGGTGGTGGGCACTCAGACAGACCACCGGGAGATGGGGCCATATCGTGACCGCTGCACCACAGCATCAGAAGGCAAGAGGGTGGCTCATGAAATTCGAGCTAAAGGGTACCTGGAATGCTCTGCACTCATTAATCGTGGCATTCAGCAAGTGTTCGAATGTGCTGTCCGCACGGCTGTCAACCAGGCGCGCAAGCGAACACGCCGGAGACTCTTTGATCTGAATCCGTGCCACATATCTTGAGGACCAACTAAAATCTGCATCGACTAAGAGTTACTCTAACCCTTTAAGAAAGCATCTTAGATCACATACTCAATCCAGCCATGTTATTGGTACACAGTCATATTTACTCCATGTGATTTTACAGTAGTGGTTAGTAAGGCTAGCGAACCCTTTAACCAAGCATCTTAGATCCAACATTCTCAAAGTGGGCTCTGGGGTCCCCCAGGGGGGCAAGAAGCATAGGCAGGGAGTCCATCCCTGTGGTGTTGCAAATCACAAACCACCATTATCCAATTTATTGCATTTATTATTATGTTTTATAGTTACTAGCTTTCTTGACTGGTCACATGAATTGAATGAGTTTAATTCAAACCTACAAATCTCTAAATCAAGTAGGCCTGTTAATAGTTTCAACTTGAATCTATCAGTAAAAGGTTAAAAGTGAAATAAAACAAAATATGTTTTTTATAAAATGTCTATGGATGTTTCAGGAATAATAGGCTTTTTGACTCCATTGTTTATACAAAATATTACTGTCCACGTTTAAAATAATGTTCATGAGAAATATCCATTCTAAGGGAGTTTTTCACAGTTAAAGGGGTCCCTGAATATTTTGACAGCCCGTCTTAGATCTCACCCTCAATCAAGACATTTTAGTTGATACAACTCTATAAAAGTAGTTCAAATGAATGCGCCAAAAACTCTTTAACGTCAGTCCATAGCAAATCTCTCTGTCTCTACCTGGCACTCAGACCTACTGGAAAACCTTTTACCAAGAGTCTTTGGGCGAGGCTTTTAATACATAAACAATAGTATTTATTTTATATGATTTCACAGTAGAAATCCTATTTTAAACTTATTTTATTTCGTTCTAACGCTTAATGTACTGTTCTTCCTAAACATTGTGTCCTAAGTTTATAATTCTCTTTGCCAACAAAGAAAATTGATTTTTCTATCTTTCCTAGAAAGAACAGAAAAAACTTTTTACCACAAAAACATACAACATAATATTATATATATATATAATCTAAAATATAGCTTTTATATCCAAAATCTAAAAGCTATAAAGGACTTCTATCAGACACTTGTGCAGACACTAGTAATGTGTTATAAATGCGTTCGACAGTATGCCAGTGAACGCTTTGTGAGTGTACTGACATATATATGCTGGACAGAACAGTTAATTGTATCATGAGGCATGAGGGTTTGCATTTTTGGATTATTAGATGTTAAGCTATGTAATGATGCAGGGTTTTGTATATTTGCAAGTTTTGTTGTAAATTGTGCTTTACTTTTCACACTTTTATTCGGAATCACCCAAATTACAGATGTAAAATGGTCAGTATATTCTCACTCCTATGACTCATTTCTGTAATTACAGTCTCAATACTAAAATGGAGTGATATGTTGGTACTAACAAATGATATGTTTATCATTGACCTCACCCTTCTTTTGTCACATTTAAATCATTAATTATCATTTTACCACAGTTTAATAAACAAGTGTTTCTCATCTCATTTGTTCTTCATTCATTTTAATATGCTGTTATTAGCAGAACAACTGCAAACACCATGTTAATCTATTAATAATATTAACCTATTAATAATACGAATCATGAAATGTTATGCTTGTGTGATTTTATATATATATATATATATATATAAACATCTTTAGATTTATCAGAAATATCATGTGAACATTCTGATGACTATTAAGGGGCAGCAAATAAATAGTGACCCAAAAACTGCATTATATTTTCTTTTTCTTTTCAGATGTCGGAAAATATAATAAGAGATGCAACATTTAGGTGTAATTTATAATACACGTAACAATTTCTCATAGTGATTGTGCCATGTATTGAACAGAAAAACTTGTTCATTTGAAATTGCTTTTTTTTTCTTTTTTTTTTTATTTAAACAAACTATATAACATAATATATATCAAATATAATAAGTTAATTCACATGTAGGATGTGCTAAGAGATAATTTGGCTCAGTCCATGCTTGACTCTCTTGTGCTTAATATATAATACATACACTTCAGACGTGACAGATAAGATTCTGTGTTATGGATTAGAAGCTGTGCTAAATGTGTACAAGTGTGACTTCTTTTAACTTCACTAACATTCCGATAACCATTTTACATCTGTAAATATTTTCTTTTTTTAAATGAGGTTGCCCTATTTTGCTGACATGTAACTCTATAGTGTGTCTCTGCACAGCCCAGACAGCTCACAATTTCTGCAGAAGTGCAAACTGGTGTGTAAAATAATGTGTATATGTACGCAAGTGTGTATTCAGAGGATATTATGAAACAACCAATGTGTGCATACTTGAAATCTCTCATGAGTGAAGTGTAGGCACCTGCCCATTTATCCTGTTTTTCATGTGTGTATTGGTGCATGTGTGTGAAAGTTTCACAACAAAACACAAAAAATATGCTCCTTAATTATGGCACCAAACATGTATTCACTACCATAACTAACCATACATTATCAATCATCTGTCTCCATTTGAAATCTTTCTTTAAAGTTGGTTTCAAGGTAAAGCACATACTTCTGTTTGTGTCAAATTTATAGCAAACTTTATTTTAAGTTAGCTTGACAACATTGTCTAAACAAAAAATGCATATCTATACTGTATAGAGATGATTAAAAATGATATCAATTTATATTTACTAAGAAACTTTTAAACATGGGATGCTAATAGACGCTTTTTAATATTATAATTCTATATTTTAGGCCCTTGTTATGCACTTTTGCTTGAAAATTGATCATTTTAGCTTTTTGTTACATTCAAGTAGTCTTTAAACTGTATGGATGTACACATTGTAGGAAAAATTGTTTGATGAAAACAACTATATGTGAGTTTACTGCATAAATGATGTGGTCTATGGAGATGGTGGCTTAAAGTAGATGCTTTTAGAGAACTGTAGGGGGTACAAACCCCAAAACCACTTCCCAGAAGGAGCTCTCAGCTCTCTCACCACCTTCTGAATCCTACACAGCCTTCACTGAGATGGTCTGATCCTTTGTGCTTCACGCATAAACACAGTAGTGAGAAAAAGGTACCATGAATGCAGTTGCCACAATGTCATGAATCTATCTCACTTACACACTATAGTTAACAGGCATTAGTTATATGGCAATCTTGAGAACATTTTAAGCCATTTGGTAAAAATGCATATGATAAATATATCACTTCTTGCACCGTTTGGCAGGCGAAAATATACGACCTATAGTGATCATTGCAGAAATAAACTACTGCTAAATGATCCCCTTTTTAGATGGCACTTATTTTTAGCCTTATTCTTATATTTCAGTGAACTAATACTTCTGTATAAAATATTACTGTAATATAAGTATCAGCATATTAATCTATACTATATATACTGTATATTTGTGAAAGATTGTTCTTTTTTTGGCAGTTTTGATATGAAAAAAATGGGAATTTTGTTTTTATATGGGAAAGGTTTTTCATTTATTTTTAATATTAGCATGATGGCAATTGATTTGTTTACATATTACATTACTTATTTATTATTTATCGTATACTATAATATAAAATAAATATATATAATTACTATTCTTTTATACTTATTAATTATTTTTCCTTTATACCTTATGCATTTGTACTCCTTATTTCTTCTTTACAGTCACTGTGTAGACCAGAGTTATACAATGGTCTGGCTTCTTCAAGATGGTTGGACCCATAATCATACTGTGTTTCTTTACTCTGTGTCATATGTCAGAGGTTACTGCATTGTGGTGTATAGAAGTATTACACCAAAGCCTAAATTATTCCTCTACCACTCCTGGTTTATTAATAAAGATTTTCTCATCCCCACAATTCAGTACAATCATAAGTTGTTTTAGAACATTATTGCTTAGCAGCAATGTGTGTATGTGTGTGTATGTGTGCATGTGTGTTTGTGTGTGTGAGAGAGAGAGAGAGGCACACACACACACAGAATGATGGCTGGAGGTTTATGACATGACTTGAACATTGCATACATCAGTTCAGCGGTCTGCCTAGTGAACACCAGGGTCGGTGAAACACACAACCAACCACAAGCCTCTCTGTCTCTCTTTCTGTCTGTCTGTCTCTCTCTCTCACTCGCTCTCTCTCTTTCTCTCTCCAACAGGAAACACCTGCAGTGAGCTCTTACCACACAACATGCTCGCTCACACACACTACTAATCACAAACTCTGTCACAAACATGCACAGTTGTAATTGTGACAGTTGAGCAGTTGTGTCAAAGATTATGCATTATCAGTTCATTATCAGTTCTACATCATGCATCCATACATATGTACAACATGCAGGTATATAGTGTAATCAAAGCGCTGTCGTACCATTGACACCTGCCAACATGGAGCAAAAGCAAGAGGCTTGACTCTATGTAACTGGTAACGTTAGTTTGAGTCATGTTGCTGTGTATCTGTGCAAAGAGGCCAGTCTATACCAGTCTAAATGTGGTGCATTTAGTGTATTATGTTAGGCTTTATTTCACTACTCCCTAATTCTTCTTTACAGTCTCTCTGAAGTCTTGAAGACCATGTGGCCTAACCCACAATCATCCTTTTTTGTGTCATGTGTTAGAAGTGACAGCAGTGGTGTGTCTTTAAATATTACACAAAGGTCTGAATAATTCTTTGTCTGCTTCTGGCTTCACAAAGACACTTCCGGTTTTCCATCTCCCCACCATCGATCCTTCTTGCGTGTATGCAAGAATTTTTCCACATTTTTGTAGCGATACAGCCTGGAACTGAAATGGACCTAATTGAGATTTTTAACCAAAGGTCTCTAATTGTCTTCCCCAGTTCCGTACATATTAGAACTACTTTTGGTTGCAATTACAGCTGCAAGTCCTCTGAGCTATGTCTCTATCAGCTTTACACATCTGGATTTTCACATACTGCACATTTTGCACATTTTCACCAGTTCTTCTTATCAAAATTGCTCAAGCTCTGTCACATTGAATGAAGAGATTGAAGTCTTGCCAAAGATTCTCAGTCAGATTGAGGGGCTTAGACTGGGCCATTGTAACAAATTTAGGTTTTTGGTTTTGAACCAGTGTGACTTTGGCAGTATTCCTATGGTCATTGTCCTGTTGGAAGATGTAAAGTCTCTAAGAGTGGCAATGCTTGTATTTGTTCCTTTGCTTGAATGACTGGCTGCTCTCCCCACTGTGTTTGGGTGTGTTCTCTAATTACATGCCGACGTGATGATTGGCTACCAGCAGGGGGAGCTGTCAATATAACGAAGACCATGATGGAAAGTAGGAGGTGCTTTTGCTTGGTGTGGGTTTTTGGCACCTTTTGTTCCCAAACTTCCCTTGAGTAGAACTGGCCAGGCCTGACCTGGTCGCTCACACTTTGACTGGTAGATTGTGTTGTCTACCTCGCAGCTGACTGTTGTCTACCTCGCAGCTAACTGGTGTGTATAGGTGATAGCCTGGATGGTGTTCTCAGGCTGATGAGCTGTGTTTGGCTTCCTCCAAGTTTGGTACTTTGTGTCAAGGCCACAAAGTCTCATCAGACCAGAGAGCTTTTTTCCAAATATTTTCTGAGTCTCCAACATGCTTTCTTTTTCTTTTCTCAAGCCCAGCTTGGTGTATTGTGGAGGCTATGGTTGTCCTATGAACAGCCTCTCCCATCTAAGCTGTGGATCTCTCAAGCTATTTCAGAGATACCCTTGGCCTCTTGGTTGCTTCTCTGACTAATGCCCTTCTTACCCCGTCACTGACTTTAGGTGGATGGGCTCCTTTAGGCTGAGTTGTGCCATATTCTTAACATTTTGCAATAATGGATTTAATGTGCTCTGTGGGTTGTACAAGGTTTGGCATATTTTTTATTACCAAACCCTGATTGACACTTTCACCAACTTTGTTGTTGTTTTGGTTTGCTGACAAACTCTGGAATCCTTCTAGTAACAGGTATAGTTATACTGAGATCATGTGACATTTTCATTGCACACAGCTGGACTACGTTCAGCTAATTATGTGACTTCTGATGACAGCTGGTTACATCAGAACTAATTTAGGGGTTTAATAGCAACAGGGATAAATATTTATGCAATTGAAATTTTACCTTTTTTAATTTGTAAATAAATCTGTCATATTGAATGATATAATTGAGTATAATAAGTCCTATTGATTGATATGTCATATAATATGATATAATAAGTCATAGTGAATGATATAATTGAATGTTAACAGTGAGGTTGTCCATACATCTTCATTGGTGATTTTGAATTAAATGTTTATTTTAATTTCATTTTAGACTAAACATCTATAATTAGGACAGTTATCACAAGGACCAGGATTTATGCAGAGTATGAAAAATCTTCAGTGAATCAGCTGTGAAATGAAATACCTCTAAGCAGCACTTTAATCAGCTTGTGGACAAACCAGTGAATGAAACAGCACCCCCACCATGCTCAGACAGTGCTCAAATAGTGGCTGCTCTGTAACCTTGTATGTTATACAATCTTCTACTATTTGGTTGAAAAAAATGTGTGATTATGAAACACCGTTCTCATTTCTAAATAGTTTATGTCTAAGGTCATGGTGTTTACACAATCAGCAATTATAAACTAATAGAAATTTATGGCAATCCTGTAAACAATTTACTTCTGTGGAGAAATTGAGAGAAAAAAAAACAGCCTACAAACTCTCCTCATTATGATAACTGAAAGGCTTTTTAGAGCATCGTGGGAAATGTAGTTCACAAAAGCATCTTGCATGGGGGGGGGGGCAGGGGTGGCAGTGAGTGAGCGATAGATTGTGAGTGAATGAGGTAGAAGAGCATGATGACTTGAGAAGAACCACTTCCTGTCTCACTTGTCTGATCTCTCATCTCAGAGCCTGCTATACTGTGCGTGTGTGTGTGTGTGTGTGTGTGTGTGTGTGTGTGTGTATGTGTGTTTAACTAAGATGTAGGCAGTTGAGGGGGTTGTGAAATATGAGTGGGCTAAAGTTTAAGCAATTTCATCAAAGAGACCTCAAAATAACTGACACAAACTAAGCAGTTCAGCAATTCATACACACCATAAATAAAACAAAGAAGATCTCTGTAGTTGAATTTGGTGGGTAAAGATATGTGTTACTGCTTGCATTTGAATGGGACTGTGCCCTCTAACTTTCGGTTATATTTCTAGTGACTTGGCATTTAAAAAATTGGAGAAATAATTAAACTGTTGGCTAACATTTTACAAGATATATGAACTGGAATCAGTGATGTAATTTAAGATGAATTGTGTCATAGTGCTGGTATGGAACTTAGGTCCGCAAAAATCCAAAATAATCCAGTTTAAGACATTTTTAAACAGCAATGTATATGCCTTTTTAGCTTTGAAAGACGGGGAGGCTTAGCCCTGTTAACCCATTTATACCAGCCGCCCCGGTCTGCAGTGTCTTGACATGAAAACCTAACACTATTATTAACGCTATTACTCTTTTTATATTTGTCCTGTGTTACCTGCTGTCTGTATGTTGCTCCCCTCATGTTCATAGTTTAAGTTTTGTATCCATAGCTCATGCTTAAACTCCTGGTTTTTGTAGTGTTTATGTTTGTTTGTGTTTCACTTGTAAACAAACCACTTGCACTTGCATCTGACTCTCGAATCCCTGACATTATTTAAGTATGATTATGTCACATGACATGAAGAACCAGTGCAGGTGTTACTGTATGTTGCCCTGTGAACACTATCCTTAAGTAAAGTGTTACCAGATATTGTAAGACGAGATAAAATCCTTTTTGCTGGAGGCTGTGACTTAAACAAATACTGTACATTCAGTTTTACATTGTTCTGAATACTGTAAAATGTGGTGGCATTTTTGTGCAAATGTAACCCTGTGTTTGCAGTACATGATTTCACCTGGTTTCCTTAGTTACTCAGTGAAAAATTGTGTGTGTGTGTGTGTGTGTGCTATGTGATACCTCAGGTCTTGTTTCACAGACACAAGGAGATTGACATTCAGGCCTTGGGCTCTGTTTGTAGTGTGCTGTAAAATCAGCCTCAACCTGAGCACTGTGCAGGTAGCGCACTCCTAAACCTGTCTCAGTCTTTAAGAGGCCTCTTTGGCATTTTTTTTTTAAAATAAAAATCCTGTCAGTACAACGTGTAGCCACTACTGAGGCGCCAAATAAACAGCATTTACTTGTTTTGGTCTTTACAGCCTTATTTTAGTATTAAAAGGAAGATGAAGGTCTATGTTCTTGGGCTTCTTATTAGTATGCGATTCCCTGGTGAGTAATGAGTATCATACTTATTTTATATATGCATGAATGTGAATTATGTATTTTACTGTGATTATTGTGCACTCCTGAACAATGTAATATGTTATGAAGTTGTCATGCTTACACATCCTCTTTTGTTATCAATCTGTGTGTAAAAAAGCTTGTGTTTATGTGCAATTAGCTTCATAAAAAGGTACTATTTAGAACACTCTGCTGTAGTGTGCTACATAAGTTGAAAAATCCATGAGGGTTCTACTAACATATACAGTTGTGCTCAAAATTATTCATACCCCTTGGACAAATCAATACTTTTGAATTTTTTTTCATTTATAAAAACTACTTTGGCGAAACTTCCATTGTATTCAATGTATATTAGTTGCTATGCACAGCCCCACATATGTGTTAGCTAAACGTTATTTGTATACCAATAGATATGGCCAGAGATTCTCTTTTGAGCCTGTTCAAAATTAATTATACCATATTCCCAATCTCAGAAAAAAATCCTTCTTTTGTGAAAGTGCACATGGTTTCACACTCCAGTGATTATAATCAATTTAATCAATTTAGGTCTAATCAATTAAGGCCTAATAATGTTAAATGGTAACACCTGCTCTGTAAAGTATAATTAAGGGGGCAAAGCTTTAATTATTCTCAGTCACTGTCACCATGGCCAAGAAGAAAGAACTCAGTCATGATCTTCGTATGCGTGCTGTCAATGCCCATAGTGGAGGCAAAGGCTACAAGGCCATTTTGAAAGAACTGGATGTCCCTGTATTAACCGTACAGAGTATCATCAAGAAGTTCAAGATGTTCAACACTGTCAAAAACCTGGATGAGCATGGTAGGAAGCGCAAAGTATCCTCTAGAGTCACTAGAAAGATCTGCCGTGATGCAAAAAACAACCCCCGTATCACCATCAATGCTCTAACAGACCGTTCAGCGAATTCTGCATCGAGGCGGTCTCCATGGACATCGCCCCAGAAAGACACCACTCCTTACCCAGAGACACCGGGATGCGCGCCTGGCCTTTGCGAGGGGTCACCTAGATAGAGATCCGAACTTCTGGTCATCCATCCTCTGGTCAGATGAGACTAAACTGGAGCTCTTTGGACATATGGATGTTGCATATGTTTGGTGTAAGAAAGGAGAAGCCTTCAATCCTAAGAATACTATCCCAACGGTCAAGCATGGCAGTGGTCACATCATGCTATGGGGATGCTTCTCTGCCAGTGGTACAGGGAACCTTGTTAAGATAAATGGTATCATGAAAAAGGAGGACTATCTCAAGATTCTTGATGAAAGCCTGGTGGCGTCAGCACACAAGCTCAACCTGCCAGAGAAATGGACCTACCAGCAGGATAATGACCCGAAGCATACGGCGCGAGTGGTCAAGCAATGGTTCAGGGACAACAACAGAAATGTTTTGGAGTGGCCAAGTCAGAGCCCTGACCTGAACCCAATTGAGAATTTGTGGAGAGAGTTGAAGGTCCGAGTCAGGGCTAGGAAGCCTTCCAATCTCCAACAACTGGAGGCTTGTGAAGGAAGAGTGGGGAAACATTCCGCAGCAGACCTATAGAAATCTTGTGGAGACCTACAAGAAGCGTTTGCAGGCCATCATTAAGAACAAAGGCTTATCTATTGATTATTGAAACATTGTAATATAAAGGGTATGAATAATTCTGAACGTGGTGATTTTTGAATATTTGTCAATAAAAACCCATGAAATGTCATATTTCTTGAAATATCACATGTTGTTATTCTGTCAGTTGTTTGTCACATATTAAATATATGAAAGTATTATAAAACTCATTCATCACAGAAGACAACTCAAAAACACTATAAAAATACCAAGGGTATGAATAATTTTGAGCACGACTGTATATATATATATATATATATATATATATATATATATGTGTGTGTGTGTGTGTGTGTGTATATATATATATATATATATATATATATATATATATATACACATATACAGTGGATATAAAATGTCTACACACCCCTGTTAAAATGCCAGGTTTCTGGTGATCATCATCAAAAATCATTTCAGACATTTTCCCACCTTTAATGTGACCTATAACCTGTACAACTCATCTGAAAAACAAACTGAAATATTTTAGGGGGGGCGAGTAACAATAAAAAAACAAAATAATGTGGTTGCACAAGTGTGCACACCCTTAAACTAATACTTTGTTGAAGCACCTTTTGATTTTATTACAGCACTCAGTCTTTTTGGGTATGAATCTAATAGCAGGGCACATCTTGACTTGGCAATATTCTCCCACTCTTCATTGCAAAAACGCTCCAAATCTGTCAGATTACGAGGGCATCTCCTGTGCACAGCCCTCTTCAGATCACCCCACAGATTTTCAATCGGATTCAGGTCTGGGCTCTGGCTGGGCCATTCCAAAACTTTAATCTTCTTCTGGTGAAGCCATTCTTTTGTTGATTTGGATGTACGCTTTGGGTCGTTGTCGTGCTGAAAGATGAAGTTCTTCTTCATCTTCAGCTTTCTGGCAGAAGCCTGAAGGTATTGTGCCAATATTGACTGGTATTTGGAACTGTTCATAATTTCCTCCACCTTGACGAAGGCCACGGTTCCAGCTGAAGAAAAACAGCCCCAAAGCATGATGCTGCCACCACCATGCTTCACTGTGGGTATGGTGTTCTTCTGGAATTATGGCCAAAAAGTTCAACCTTGGTTTCATCAGACCATAACACATTTTCCCACATGCTTTTGGGAGACTTCAAATGTGTTTTTGCAAAATTTAGCCAGGCTTGGATGTTTTTCTTTGTAAGAAAAGGCTTCCGTACCCCTTAGCCTAGACATATGAAGAATACGGGAGACTGTTGTCACATGTACTACACAGCCAGTACTTGCCAGAAATTCCTGCAGCTCCTTTAATATTGCTGTAGGCCTCTTGGCAGCCTCCCTGACCAGTTTTCTTCTCGTCGTTTCATCAATTTTGGAGGGACGTCCAGTTCTTGGTAATGTCGCTGTTGCGCCACATTTTCTCCACTTGATGATGATGGTCTTCACTGTGTTCCATGGTATATCTAATGCCTTGGAAATTCTTTTGTACCCTTCTCCTGACTGATACCTTTTAATAATCAGATCCCTCTGATGCTGTGGAAGCTCTCTGTGGACCATGGC
>CM041002.1:10114590-10137113 GCA_022985145.1 Pangasius djambal | reverse complement strand
TCATCAATTTTGGAGGGACGTCCAGTTCTTGGTAATGTCGCTGTTGCGCCACATTTTCTCCACTTGATGATGATGGTCTTCACTGTGTTCCATGGTATATCTAATGCCTTGGAAATTCTTTTGTACCCTTCTCCTGACTGATACCTTTTAATAATCAGATCCCTCTGATGCTGTGGAAGCTCTCTGTGGACCATGGCTTCTGCTGTAAGATGCGACTAAGAAAATGTCAGGAAAAGCCTACTAGAACAGCTGAACTTTATTTGGGGTTAATCAGAGGCACTTTAAATGATGGCAGGTGTGTACTGACTCCTATTTAACATGAGTTTGAATGTGATTGCTTAATTCTGAACACAGCCACATCCCCAGTTATAAGAGAGTGTGCACACTTATGCAACCACATTATTTTGTTTTTTTTATTTTTACTAAAAGATTTCAGTTTGTTTTTCAGATGAGTTGTACAGGTTATAGGTCACATTAAAGGTGGGAAAAGTTCTGAAATGATTTATCTTGGTCTCATTTTTTTACATCACCAGAAACCTGGCATTTTAACAGGGGTGTGTAGACATTTTATATCCACTGTATATATAGAGTTTTCAGGGCAAATATTATGCCTTAGACATCCTGATGCAGAATACATATTTAGTTCACAGTCAGACTGTTTGCCTTCCTCCCTTCATTTTTTAAAAGACATTAAAGGTTTATGTAAATGCATAAATGTTATCATGAAATTAATGTGTTTATATCACAGCACTGTTGAATTGATCAGTCAACAGGTATCAATTAAATTTCTATAAAAACTGCTCTGCCAGTAGTTCTGGCAGCAAGGCAAATCACAGGTTTATATTAATGTGCTCAGACTAATATGTTATTGTTTGTACAGTAACAACTTACAGAGTGACTTGCATGGCTGACACTCTACATAAACAGCTTAAAAATGCATATGCACTTCTTGAAATAGTGAAGTTATCTGTGAAGAGATGTTTAATTTCTGAGAGGAGTAACAGTAACAGCCATCCATGACTGGGAGTCCAAGAGAGCAAAACTGGCCATGCTCTCTGGGTGGGAGGAATATCATTACTCTCTCTCTTGTAAATCAGAATGACACTAACCATTTGTGGGTGTCTGCAATATATGTGGAAGAGGGCAGTTAGCACTTAGATCTGGGTTTGTTCAGCTGCCCTGTGACACAGCATGAACAGCAGTTCACAACAGGCAATGGCTGGCTTCACATGTCTCGGAGGAAGCTCATGATAGCTTTCACCCTCCTAGGTTTGAAGCTATCCTGTGAGAGGGGAGAGGTAACTAGTGGATGGGATATATCAAATGACCAAAATGGGAGAAAATTAGGTAAAAATTTGTCATGCTATTCGTTGAGGAATTAAAAATAATCTTTGGCAAATTTCTGTGTTATAAGAGGAATAAAACAGTTCAGGATGTGCTGTTATCAGATAATAATAATAATAATAATAATAATAATAATAATAATTTCACATGAATAATAGCTTTCATGTGAAAACTGTAATCAGTTTCCTGGTTACACAATTGCACTATTTGTTCATGTAGTACACAGTTATGGAAGGTATTTATATATAATCGCACTATCTGTTGTCACCCAAATTCAATTCAGTTTTTTATTTGTATAGCGCTTTTTACAATGTCATTGTCTCAAAGCAGCTTTGCACAAACAAAAAAGTAAGATGAAGTGTGAGAGTGTGTCTGATGAGCAAGCCGAGGCGACGATGGCAAGGAAAAACTCCCTGAGATGGAGATAGGAAGAAACCTTGAGAGGAACCAGACTCAACAGAGAACCCATCCTCATATGGGTTAACAGGAGTGTGTGTGTGTGTGTGTGTGTGTGTGTAAATGTGTATTTGTGTAGTCCATAGAAAACAGTTGAGGCGTCTTCATGGCAGAATGAGGTGCCGCCGGTGGACAGGTCCAGAGTGGTGGTGTTTGGGCGGTGGGCATCTGGAACACCGGCAGCTCAGGGGTGTAACTCGGAGAAAGAGAGGGAGAGCGGTTAGGATGTGGATGAGGATGTGTTCCCTTTTGAGTCTGGTTCCTCTCGAGGCTTCTTCTTTATATCATCTCAGGCAGTTTTTCCTTGCCACCTTCGCATCTGGTTTGCTCATTTGGGACAAATTCATACTTTTACAATTTATATTCTGAATGTATTTATTTCTGTAAAGCTGCATTGTGACAATGTCCATTGTTAAAAGCTCTTTGCAAATAAAGTTGAATAATAATATTAATAATAATAATAATAATAACAACAATAACAATAACAATAATAATAATAATAATAATAATAAAAACTTTGGGGTGGTAAGAATATCTTAGCTTTGCTTCAGCCTGCATCACACCACACTGTCATTGATTATTTTCCTATGACAGTACACCCTGTTATGTTTTACTCCTTACTTAACTTAGTCTTTATCTTGGCTATTGCTTAGCTGTCTTTCAGGATGTTTTTTTTTCATGGATAAAACCAATTTAGTCTTCATTTGAAAATAAATTGTGCCTTCACAAAAATCAAAACAGTTAACTTGTAATTCCTCAAACTTAATTCCTCAAGTTTGTAATTTTGTTTCTCATTGCATGTACACTGTCAGGAGGATCCTAATTTCTTTGTTTCTCGTTTTTTGCATGTCACCTCTTATAATCTATTCATTATGAAAACAAACTCAGTGTAAAATCCATCTGCCCTACCTCTCGTTCATTCTCCATCACTCATTCCCTTTTACTGCAGTGGTGCTATCTGCTCAAGGCCACTACGCTCAGAAGCTTCTGAACAATCTGATGGAGAATTATTCTAAGGCGCTGAGGCCCGTGGAGGACACTGACAAGGCTCTCAATGTTACATTGCAGATTACACTCTCGCAGATCAAAGATATGGTGAGGTCACCCCCACCCCTACACCCCTACACACATACGCACATGCACACATCATAAGCAATAACTGCACAGAGCTGGCTTGGCGAGATGGAGAGAAAACTCTCAGATCTAACCATTCTCTGATATTGAGGTCAACAATGATAAACACAAAACACACCACCTACAACATACCTCTGGCCTTCTTGTGGTCGATGTACAGTATTTGTGCATTCGCTATGCCCTTCTGCCTGAAGTGATGAAACCACAGACTGTATATAACAGATTTTAAGTCATAATTCTGTCACAAACCTTTAATTCACTGCTTAGGCTACAGGTTCATTTAATGGCCAACTCAAAGGATTAATCGGTTGTTCCTCTGAGGGGAACTTGAAAGGTTGTATGTACAACCCTATAACAGAGTTTGCTTATCAAGAAAAGTTCCAAGTAGAACTCTGTCTCAGTCAATCTCTTATTTTGTGACTATGTGCCTATGTAGCCTTTACACATTCCGTCCGCTTTATTAGGAACACCTGTACACCTGCTCTTTCATACAATTAACCAATCATTCAATCATGTGGCAGCAGTGCAATGCATAGACTCATGCAGATACATGTCAAGAGCTTCAGTTAATCTTCACAGCAAACATGAAGAAAAATGTGATCTCAGTGACTTTAACCATGGCATGGTTGTTGGTTTGAGTATTTCGGAAACTGCTGATCTCCTGGGCTCTCCGGGGATCTCCTGGGCACAACACTCTCTAGACTTTACACAAAATTTGTGCAAAAAACAAACAAACAAATAAAAAAATCCAGTGACCAGCAGTTCTGCAGGCAGAAATGCCTTGTTGATAAGAGAGGTCAGAGGAGAATAGCCATGACTGATCTGAGCTAACATGAAGGCTACATTAAAATAAACACTCTTTACGACCATGGTGAGCAGAAAAGCATCACAGATTGCACAATACATCAAAACTGGACAGTTTAACACATTGCCTGGTCTTTTTCTAATCTTAAACTGTCCATTTTCATCGAGCCTCATCATTGCTGCCTCACAGCTCCAGGATACCCTTTTCGATCCTGGGCTCGTGTTATTGTCTGTGTGGGGTTTCACATGTTCTTCCCATGTCTGCATGGGTTTCCTCTGGGTTCTTCTGGGGCCGTATTCACAAAGCTTCCTAAGCCTAAAAGTTGCTCCTAGTGATGAAATTCTAAGAAAATTCTTAGAATTATGACGTTTTCTTAGAATTTCCCCTTAAATTTAGGACTAAATCTTAGTAGAGATAAAAATGATTCATGAAACATCTTAGCCCTAAAAACAGTTCCTAAGGTAAAAATTGTTAAGAGTAGAGAGGAGGACTTTTAAGAGGCTTAAGAGTTTCTATAGCAGAAGACAAAATGGCGGAAAGAAGAAATATTCTCCAAACACTGTACTTCTGTCCAATTTGGTTTTCTTGTTCGTTTACTTCCTTCCATCTCTCTTTTTATCAGCCAATCACAGTCCTTGAACTGCTGCATCATCCCTAGCAGCGGGGTCAACCACACCTCCTCACTAAGACAAAGGTTTTTGTACTTTCCTTACTCAGAGTTGCTCTGAGAAGTTTCCTAAATCACTTTTAGTCTAGGACTCCCAGCTAGCACTTTTTAGGCTAAGATAGGAGCTCTCTGAGAGAATTCTACTAATTACTAACAGCCCCCCCTTAAACTGGTTACGTGGTGAAGATGAATGAATTAATGAATGTGTTTGAACTTTATGTTTTTAGAAATAAAGCATTATACCTCCCAAACTCTTTTCACTTATGGTTCATTTTCACTGGAATGGATTTACAGGATTCATTTGCACTGCACATTCCTTTACAGCCTTCAAGAAATACCTGAAGACTCAGATCATCTGTGAACACTTGAATGTTAATGCTTGATCCTTCAGCACTCTCCCTCTGAGTGTATGAATGTTTATCTAGATGTGTTTTTATTGACTCTACTGTTATCTGATGAGATGATAGAGGCTGCTTGTGGTTTGGGTTGTTACTTGACACATCAGTGCAAAATATTGTGCGTTTTATCATTCATAGTTTGTCAGATGGCTATGTGACCAGAATCTGTAGAGTAACTCCAATTTACTTTCAATTTTAATTCTATCTCTGTTGGTAGAAGATTAATTCTACCTCACCTGTATCATTTTTGCCTTGTTTAAGCTATCTTTGAATTGCAAACTGGCTTATATCTTTGGATAAATTAGTCTAGCTTGTGAATGAATGGAAATGTTCAAATTTTATTTATTTTTTTTGCAAAGGTCTTATTGGCAACAAAGATTGTAAAAGAGAGGACACAATGACATATGACTGTGCAATTTGGCTTGCTATTTAAAATTCATTGAGTGTATTTCCAGCCATATCAAACTCAATCAAATAGTAATCTACTGATCTAACCAAGAACTCTCCACCAGCTGGGTTTGGTTTCTTAAAAACCCTGATTAGGACAATGCTTCCTCTGTTCTCCAGTGAATTTCCCAAAAGCACTGTATATTGTCTGTTTGGTTTTGGCATGAGAGTAGCAAGTTGAAAATAAAGTGTCTAAAAAGTAAATATAATTTAACTGGCAGCAATCATGCACCTTATGGTCTTACACAACATCAGCCACAGTCTAACTTTCTTGTCAGGTCAATGATTTGTCTGACAGATGGAACAATATCATTGTTAAATAATCATGTTATCTTTTTCAGAACAATGAACAAACTGTCTAGTACTAGGAGTACTATGTTTCAGGCAGAAGAGACAGCTACAATTGTAGGTAATGCTTTAATTTAAAATGGCAGACAGCAAAAAATGCAAAAACACTTAGCTCAAACATTCTCAAAGACAGACAGAAGGTCAGGGGATTCACTAACAGGATATCCAGGGCAAAGGCAAAATCGCAAAAGCCAGGGAAACGATCTAGATCAAAAACCATGAACATAGATCACAGGCTTGGTATGACAGATGCATAACAGCACTGAGTGGATACTTCAGGATGAATGGGAGACTTGTGTTATTATATAGTGGTGAGTGGTGAATGTGTCCAGGTGTGTATATTCAGTAATCAGGTGACTGTGAATGTGACAATGAGTGAGAGGGCTGGGTGTTGTAGTCCTTGGTGGCCATACTTTTAGGCCGGCCCAACCCCCAAGAGCTCAATCCAGGAGCAGGGTTCTTTTAGGCCTACCTCATGGCTGTGGCCCAGGTCTCTTTGGGTGTTGGGCATGGAAATCCTTGCAGAGAAGGATATCAAGGATGTCACATGCTGTGATCCAGCATGCTGGGGGGAACCCCTTCTGCTAGGAGATCTGAAATAATGGGCTTGAGGTGTGATACGTGGAAGAAGGGGGTGAGGCAGCAATGACGCGGTAGGGCTAACTTATGTGTGACTTCATTGATACACTGGAGCATTTTGTATGGCCCAATGTAGTGGTGAGGTAGCTTTCTGCAAGATGTGTGATCTTGACATCCATGGTGGAGAGCCAAACTCTATCACCAGGCTGATACTGGGGAGTGTCACCATGATGTCAGTCAGCAAACTCTTTGTTACTCTGGGCCACATGCTCTAAACATTAATGAGTGCTCTCCGACACTTGCTCACTCCACCTGAAACCCTCACCCACTGCTGAAGAATCAGTGGGGTTAGTGTTCCAGGAAAATAAAGGATGTTGGTAACCGAGGACACATTGGAAAGGAGTGATCTGGGTGACTGAATGTCTCAGTGAATTTTTGCATGCTTGGCCCATGGAAGGAAAAAAAGACCAATCCTCTTCATTGTCTGCGCCAAATGACCTCAAGAACCTGCCAACTTCCTGATTAGCCTGTTCAGCTTGGCCATTGGCTTGGGGGTAATTTCCAGAGGTGAGCCTGAGGGCCACTCTTTACATTTCCATAAATCTCTTTCAGACCCTGGATGTGAATTAGGCTCCTTGGTCACTAACAATGTCCTCAGGTATGACAAAATACCTAAACATGTGTCCAAAAAGTAGTTCTGCAGTTTCAAAGGCTGGATCAGGCAGAGTGATTTTTGAAAAGTCTAGAGTAAGCTGTGACCAAGGACATTGTGGGGTTGGCAATGGTACTAATTTTCCAGAGGGCAGAGTTCATGGGACCTTGGCTTCGGCACACCTGAAACAGGAGAAGATTATTTTTGTGAATGTCTGTGATCATATTTGGCCACCAGTACTTATGGTGGAGCAATTGGTAAGTTTTATGAAAGAACTTAAAGAACTCCTCACCCCACAGATTTCAGCACGTCCCCTCCGCTCCACAAACACTCATCGTCTCCTCCCCCCTAGGACTAAGACCCGCACCATTGGGGATCGAGCCTTTTGCGCTGCTGCTCCTCGCCTGTGGAATGCCCTCCCTGAACATCTGAGGGCTCCACAAATGACTGATAGTTTTAAAAGGGGTCTAAAAACGTATCTTTTTAAAAAGTGTTTTAATATTTAGAGTTTAAATTTCTGTGCTAATCGCAGTTGGCAGCTGGTTTTAATTGCTGTATATATTATGACTCTTTTCTGTAGCACTTTGAGATTTTCTTTAAAATGTAAAGTGCTTTATAAATAAAATGTATTATTATTATTATTATGAATGCTGACCTGTGGGCCTAGGTGACAAGTCTCATCAAAAAATGCAGCTGAACCCTTTAATAAACCTTCTATAGGAATTGGATAAGGCATTTTCCACTCATCCTGTATAGATGAGGTTGATACGGATGAGGTTGTAAGCACTGTGCAAGTCTTATTTGGTGAATATTTAGGCTTCTCTGAGTTGTTCCAGGGCAGATGGAAATAGTGGTAGAGGAAAACTATATTTAATAGTGATCTGGTTTAACCATCTATAGTCAATACAGGGAGACCTCCTGAGACCTCCTCCTTTTTTCTCAAAAAAGAATCCAGCTGATGCTGGTGAAGTGGAGAGTTGAATGTAGCCCTGAATGAGGTATGTGCATTGGTGTACTCCCGCATAGCTTGATTTTCTGTGGTTGAAAGTGGGTAGATGCGATTTCTGGGAGGCATGGTTCCAGGCATGAGGTCAATAGCACAGTCATAGGGATGATGTGGAGGTAAACCGCTGGCTTTGATTTTGCTAAACACCTCTACATTTTCTGGATATTCAGATGAGATTTCTATATGCAGGGGGAGTTGGGACTGTCAGTGGAGGTTGAGTCCTTCAGTGCTGAGGGTAATTGGAGACAAGTTACATTGTGGTGACCAGCTGATGATCGCTCTCTCTTGGCTCAGGAGAAATGGGGATTGTGTGTCTGGATCCTGAGGAAGATGAGGACTATGGGGTATTTGGATGTGATGATTATGAGAAATGAAATGGTCTCGTGATGCAAGGTGCTGACTTGGAGTTGGAGGGGCCTGGTACAAGGTTAGGCACCCTCGTCCTATGGGGCCTCCATCCAGGGCTTGGATGTGAAGAGGGTTTTGCAGCGGTTGGACATGGAGGTTGAGCTTCTCGACAATGGTTCAATATACCAGCTGAATATCTTTTTTGTCGTTGCACAAGTACAACAAAACAGGATTTGCAACTATATGCTATATAAGAAATAATAAATAAACAATACAATAAAAAAGAGTATATATATTCTATGTGTGCAACTGTAGCAATGAAATAACATTAGAAGCAGTATAAACAGTATGAACAGTGTTTGGCCATAATAGTGCAACAGCTCATGCAGATGGCTGCAGTTGCTGGTAATGCTATTATTAAAGATGGCAGATAGCAGACAAATCCGCAAACCAGGGGAAAAAAATCACAAAAACAAGGGAAACAATCCAGTTCAAAATTGTTTGTCATTATTATTTCTGGCACAAATCAGAAATCACCAAAATTTGATTGGTTCGGGGGATTTATTTTCTGTTGATAGCAAATGTCTGCATTTTTCTTCCTCTCTTTGTTGATAGGATGAGAGAAATCAGGTGCTGACCACATACTTATGGGTCCGGCAGGTCTGGCATGATGCATACTTACGCTGGGATAAAGATGAGTATGATGGCCTGGAGGTCATTCGCATCCCTAGTGATCTGGTCTGGAGACCTGACATTGTCCTTTACAACAAGTAACACAGTTTATAATCCTTACACAAGATATAAAGTAGCTTCTATCAAATGAATAGAAGCTATAAACACATACTGTATATAATATATTTTTGGTAGCAATAATTCAACAATTTAGAATAAAACAATACAACAGATAAAGTAGCAACACAGATAATCAGGATTCTGCATAATAAAATTATGTTTCAGAGTTATACAACCTACACGAAGGTTGAAATTTCAGAAATATAGATAGTACATCTCATTCAGGATATTTCTTTTATTTGAGAATCCCTAAACATGCTATAATAATATGTAAGGCATTACTGTAGCTATAAAGCACCAACTCACTCTTAGACATCAGTAATAACAATGCAAAAGAAAAAAGCATAAAAGAAAAAAAACAAACATAAATATCTAGTAGCATATTTGTGTTATATCACTCACATACTGGTAGAGCATAAAAAGTGATTCCATGATTGGGATGCTGTTTGTGTCCACCTGATATTACATATACAAATATATATAAAATAAAGGTAAAGACATGTAACCACAGGGAAAGTGTCCTTCACAACAACCTATGTGAATGTTTCAGATAAATAAATTAGAACATTAATGAAACCACTACAGCACTGAGAAAGCACCTGTCTTACACCACTATAACTATACTCTACCTTAGAAAAAATAATCAATAAAATAAAAAATATCATTTTTGCATTACTATTTATTATTATCTTGCCTCATCCATTTAACTTCTCGTACTTGAAACATCTTTCTAACCCTTTTACTTGAACACATTCACCCCTATGAAATGTTTGTAATATTCTACATGTTACATGTTCAAAAGGAAGGTGCATCACCAAAAAAAGTTTTTTTTTGTTTATTTTCATTGATATTGTGATATTGACTGATGAGATCAGTTTGAAAAGATAACCCTGTTCCCAAATTGTAGAGGGAAAGTAAATTATCAGTTAAAAAATAATTTTAAGTAAACCATTAGAATGTTCTCAATATCCTCATGTGATTAGCATGGACCTTAGTTAAGCACATTGTATTTGCTTATGGTATCCTAAAAAACTCAATCCTACTTTTGCAGTTAATTGTCATTGGGCCTCATTTATCAAGCTGGATACGAACATATTTATTCATAAATCATTTTTATGATAATTTATACAAGAAATGTGGTATTCCTGAAAATTTTCATTTTCTACTCCTGCTCCTGAGTGTGTGAAAATGTACACATCAGCAGACTATCTAATGTAAACTTCGACTTGATCGACTTCAAATTATACAATTTGCATAGATTACTGCACTTTTATATATATGGTTAAATTGCTCATTTTTATTACATTTACAGCATTTAGCTGATGCCCTTATCCAGAGCGACTTATAGAAGTGCTTTGTAATCTCTATAAAAATTATCCTCATGCTAGTTCTATAGGTCAGGGACTAAGAATACCATCGAGAAAATGTTGTGAATCCCAGTCATATTATATTATTGGCATTAACTAAAGAATATGATATATTAAGAAAGCAAGCCAAGACAAAACCATAAATTAAGACAAATAAAATGAATCATTCAATTATTACAAAAGAAATGTCACTGTATAAGCAGAGGACAGGCTGGTCTGTCTGCGGATAGCCTTAAGCTGTAAACAAATGCCTGAGCTGATGAAAGATTATATACTTGCTTATTTTTATTAATATTATACATATATTAATAAATATTTAATTAACATAGAAGTAAGTCAAAATAACTTCCATTTCGGCCTTTACTCTCATAATTAATTTCAAGTCAAAACAACTTCCATTTCCCTGATCTTTCATAAAAATGAGATTAACCATTTTAGAATGGATAAATGCATGTTTTCTTTGATTCAATGTTTAAAAAAATGATTATAAATTTTCATTTTCATTAAGAGTTTCAGGGGCTAAATTCACAATCCTGGAATCACTCACATAACAGTAAACCATTATATCAGATTTTCTCATCATGCAAACATGTTGTAGTATCATTATAATCACATAAGAAGCATTCTGTTAAATTAAGTTACCATATGTAAAAAAAAAAAAAAAATGGGAACATATACATGCAAAATATCTGCATTGCTTCCTTTCTCTTTTTCAGTGCTGATGAAGAAGACTCATCAGGCCCTCCTGACACTAATGTAGTGTTACGGTACACTGGTGAGATCACATGGGATGCTCCTGCAATCACAAAGAGCACATGTGTGGTGGATGTCTCCTACTTCCCCTTCGACAGCCAGCAGTGCAACCTTACTTTTGGTTCCTGGACCTACAATGGCAACCAGGTAATATGTAACAGAAAACACACCAACAAATCTCTGCATAGATACACACTACAGACATAGGCTATGATGTTGACAATGCGAAAAACTATTTTGACAGCAAAAAATTACTCGGCTTTGTAAATATGAAACAAGAGATTTTTAGTGCCTGTTAGGAAGAGTACATATAGCAGTGTTCAGTATATCTGCCTCCATACATAGCATCTGAATTTCTAATAATGAACATGGAAAAGCTATATTGGAAGCACTTACATATCTCACCATTGGTTTAGTGAATAATCTTATGTAGATACTGTAGATTTGTACTTAAAAACTGCTGCTGTAATCCTAAAGACTATCCTGTGCTCATCATAGAACACTTATTCACAATATGCTCATACTGAACATCTTTTCAACACACTTAATTATTGACTCTATTCTTCTACACCTGTATACTGTAATGATTTATCATCCACTATCCATGGATGGGTTCTTTTTAAGTCTGGTTCCTTTCAAGGTTTCTTCCTTATGTCATCTCAGGGAGGTTTTCTTTGCCACGGAGTTGCCTCTACCTTATCTAAATATCCTTCCAGATTTCTGTAAAGCTGCTTTGTGACAATATCTATTCTTAAAAGTGCTATACAAATAAAATTGAAATGAATGGAAAATGGAAACTGCTGCACACACATATATGCACATATATACCCAGAATTTTCGTGTGTTACCACAATCTGCATATTTCATATTGCATATGTCATTATTCTTCTGCCTCCAATCACTCTAGGTGGACATCAACATGGGTGGTATGGAGAGTGGTGACCTCTCAGATTTTGTGGAGAATGTGGAATGGGAATGTCATGGCATGCCAGCTGTCAGGAACGTAATCATGTATGGCTGCTGCTCAGACCCATACCCAGACATCACCTACACTGTGCTGCTGAAACGTCGCTCTTCATTCTATATCTACAACCTGCTCCTCCCCTGTTTTCTAATCTCCTTCCTGGCTCCACTTGGCTTCTACCTCCCAGCTGATTCTGGTGAGAAGGTCTCACTTGGAGTCACAGTGCTTCTAGCTCTCACTGTCTTCCAGATGATGGTGGCTGAAAGCATGCCACCATCTGAGAGTGTGCCACTCATTGGTGAGTTTGGGGTGGAGTGTTTATTTTTTATAAAAGTAGTTTTTGTTTCAAATGGTGGAGAAATATTACATCATATAAATATGGCCAACATTGATCTTATCAACAGGGGAGAGAGAAATGTCATTCTTTCTACCCTGAGAGTAGGGCCAGTTATGCTCTCTTTGACTCCCAGTCATGGATGATGGTGAAATGCCTTCACTATAAGGCAAACATTTAGTTGTGCCAGTTTTAAGTGATTAACCTGTTAATCACTTAATACTTTTGAGTCTACTTAATACTTTTGAGTTGGCATAACTGATAGAAGTCCAGTGAGTGAGCCACTGTAGTCACAGAGTCAGTGTCTGGGGCCAGGGTTTTGTACGTAACACCTCATCCTCAAGCTTACAACACTGCGTGCTCAAAAGGATTATAAAGGTGAAAAAGCCTTTAGTTCCATAGTCAATGTTGATTAGGATTGGATTTGGATTGATAGGATTTAATTTGTCCATGAATATCGCATAATTTCTGCAAAGAAATTATGCAAAGCTTATATCTTCACCAGCAGACCTGATTTTCAATATCACCCATAACCATTAGCAGCCATAAGTCCTTGTTACTAGGAAGAGCAAGAATGGCTTTATGGTGCATATGAGGCATATGAATAATAGTGATATGCATATTTCTCAGGACTTATTATGATTTAAGATGGAGGCTAGCCACAGAACCCATGGCTGAGAGGTGACAACAAGTAGGCATTAACATACAAATAGGTGACAAAGGAAAAAACAATACTATACTATACTATAAAAACAATCCAGTCTTTGTCTTAGTAAGGTCCTGTGCCACACTGAGCCACCAGAAGAGCTTTAGTGCTCCTTGGCACAGATTCTACAAGCCTCAAACTGTACTGGAGGGATGAACATCATTCTTCCCACATATATGCCCTCAATTGATGTTTGGCTTTACATCATTATCCTCATCAAACCTTCAGTGAGCCCTCATGTCCTATGGATGGGGTGGAGTCATCCTGGAACTATCCACTCCCTTCAGGACAGAAATGTTTCTTCATAGGATAAAGGAGTAACGTTGATTTGTAGTGACAATTAGGGGACATGTGGACCCGAAGCATGCCAGAAAAATACCCTCCTGAAGCATACAGAGCCACTGGACCCATTCAGCGTAGGAATCAAGCAATCAGGCCATTGTTTTAGTGCTCTTCAATCTACTATAACCATATTCTTTTCCAATGCCTTCTCATCTCTTCCATGGTACAACTTGGCTTCTACCTCCCAGTGCATTTGGTTTAAGTGTTTATTAGTATTATTAATACTTATTAGAAGGATTTTTGTTTGATATCTCTGTTCTATACCTCCAGTACTGTAATATACCTGCCTTTTCCATAGCTCTAAATCCATGTCTTTTCCATAGATCAAAGATCACGTTATTCAATATTGCATTTGAATATCCTATTGAGCCAGTTGAGCAGTTTTTATGATTGAAGCTCCAAAAATATTTTCTTCTTGCCATCTTGATCCAAAATCAAGGTCAACTGGGCCTGCTTAGCATTCTTATATATGCCACAGAGCATGGTAGAATATTAATCTCTTAATTGTGTCTTGGAGTACATTTGTCTGGAAAGATCTGTAATCAATGTTTCTCCACTAATTTATTGAGGTTTTTCCTTCCGTTTTTCCCATATATAGATGAAACACGTAAGATGATTTTAGGATTTAAGATTTAAGTACTTAAAATGCATGACCCTGGCATGTAAAATATTTAATTACAATACTGGAGATTTTTATAAATGATGTAAAGTATAAGAGCACAAAGTAGTAAGAACCAAAAACTGGAGCCTGCTTCATCTCATTATGTTAATATGTACATTCACTGATGTGCTTATTTGTTGCATGGTCTTATGTCACAGGTAAATACTACATAGCAACAATGACAATGATTACAGCCTCCACCTCACTGACGATCTTCATCATGAACATTCACTTTTGTGGTGCAGAAGCCAAACCGGTGCCCCACTGGGCCAAAGTCCTAATTATCGACTACATGGCAAAGATTTTCTTTGTGTATGAGGTAGGGGAGAACTGCACTACTCCTCAAAGTGAACATGGCCTACCTTTTGTTGAGGACCCACTGGCTAGTCTGGAAAGCTATGACTATTTCTCCAGTTTTTACAGCAATCACCTACATGATGGGTCTATTAATCAGTATAACAGGTGTAATATCTGTGGCAGAGATTGTCACCATGCCAGAAATCACCAGTCAAATGGCTACCATTTCAATGCCCTGCACATGGCACATATGCCACCACAGTTCTCATCAAGACAGAAAACACACCAGCCCAATTACATACACCACATTGGGCGAGATGGTAATGAAGTTAACCTGAGGGAGGAGAAACTGAGACAAAGTGATCTCTCTATTCCTGAAAAACTCAGCGGGTTCACTTATGAACATAGCACCAGCTATCAGCACAATAATGAATACACCAAACCATACACAATGGAAGACTACAGTAAAAAGACCAGCACAGAAGAGTGCACATATGTATGTGCTCAGCACCAGAAAGTGGTGCAGAACATTGAGTACATTGCCAATTGCTTCCGGGAGCAAAGGTCAAACCAGGCCAAAGGAGCAGAGTGGAAGAAGGTTGCTAAGGTAATGGACAGGTTTTTCATGTGGGTGTTCTTCATCATGGTCTTTCTCATGAGCATCCTCATCATGGCCAAGGCATCCTGAGATCATGTGATACTAGTTGTTTTCAGATATTGAAGACAGGAGTAATGTGGAGATACACAATCCATTCCGAAGCAGCTTAAAACAAAAAAAAAAAAGGTAAAAAGTGATGAAAACTGATATGTTCTTAAAGCATTACTAGTAGAACACTACTAACTAGTGCTACAGTAAAATGTTTATTTTTTAATCACAGAGAATGTAAGAAGGATCATGCAAAATTATTAATGGAATAGAAACCATATCCTGTAGAACTGGTGAGAAATGAGTGATGGATAATTGGTGTAAACTGAATTCAAATTTGCCGCCTGACAGCTCTAGGTTCCCCAGTTTGATTCTGAGCTCGGGTTACTGTCTGTGTGGAGCTTCTTTGTATGTTCTTCTTGTGTATACAATATGTGGGTTTCCTTCGGGCTCTCTGCTTTCCTCCCATATCCCAAATGTCATGCCGCTAGGTGGAATGGCTACTCTGTATTGCCCCTAAGTGTGAATGAGTGTGTCCCATTGGATCCACCATGACCGTGATCAAGATAAAGCGCTTACTAAAGACAAATGAATGAATGAATGAATGAAAGTATGAAAAATCATACTATCCTATGTATATTTTAAAGACATTATATTAAACAGTTATTAAATGTATACATTAAATTGTTTCTTGTTTTTCTCTGGATGTACATATAAACATATTTCACATTCACATACCTATAGATTTATATTCCTAAAAAATTACACTGATGTGCACCAGATATTAAGACAAATGCACTTTTTCTTTTGTCTGTTCTGTTCTTTCATTCTGTAAATCCACTCAGAAATAATGTGCACATTTAAATCTTAATTTAATGCATTAATAGCAAAGTGAAGAATGTTTCTATGTGCTTGTGAGGAGTAAGACAATCTGTTGGCATGGACATATAAATAATATATAATTAACCTCAATTGTACACACTCATCAATAATGTATAAACTAATTAACTGATTGAAGTATATTTACAGTCCTTCAATGTTGAGATGAAAAAACACTGTCCATACACAAACACTCAAAGACTAAAATTTAAAATACTAAGACTAAAATCACTATGCACTACTCACTTCTTCCTTTGACAGAGAAGCATTAAGCAGAAGTGGCTGTTCTACTTACTAGTGCACAGACTGCAGACACTGAGCACTCTAACGTTCACACCACTGTCTGTCTCCTGAACACTTAAACCTTCTGCTGTCACCACCATGCTTCACCGTGGGTATGGTGTTCATTTGTTAATGTGCTTTTTTTTGCACCAAACATACCTTTTGGAGTTATGGAATTATTACACCATTTGGAATTGGTCTCATCAGAGCATAACATATTTTGACCAATGGTTTGGGGTGATTATTTGGGCTTGGATGTTTTTTGTGAGAAAGGGCTTCCATCTAGCCACCCTACCCCATAGCCTAGATATGTGAAGAATCTGAGAGGTTGTTGTCACATATGTAATCAGTACTTGTCAGATATTCCTGCAGCTCCTGTAATGTTGCTGTTGGTCTCTTGCAGCCTCTCTGGTAAGTTTTTGTCTTGTCCTTTTATAAATTTTCTAGAGACGTCCTCTTCTTGGTAATCTCACTGTGGTGCTCCATTTTCTCCACTTGTTGATGATGGCCTTCATGGTGTTCCATGGTACATGGTATTTGGGGTTAATCAGAATCATTTAATCAATGACAGCTGTATGAAAATTACTTTTGAACATGAGATTGAATGTGATTGGTTCATTCTGAACACAGCCACATCCCCAATCCCCCAAGTCCTGTAAGTTGCGAGGTGGGGCCTCCATGGATTTCCATTCTGATGCTCAAGTGCCCATTGTAGCTGCTTTCAGCGGCAGAGAGCGGTTGGCACAGGCACTCTGACTGGTCTGCGGCTATGCTGTCATATACGCAGCAAGCTGCAATGCACTGTGTGCTCTTTCTATCATAGCAAGCATTAACTTTTTCAGCAATTTGTGCTACAGTAGCTCTTCTGTGGGATCGGACCAGATGGGTTAGCCTTCACTCCCCACATACATTAGTGAGCCTTGGGGGCTGATGATCCTGTTGCTGGTTTACTGGTTGTCCTTCCTTGGACCACTTTTGGTAGGTATGAACCACTGCATACCAGGAACACCCCACAAGACCTGTCATTTTGGAGATGCTCTGACTCAGTCATCTAGCCATTACAATTTAGCCCTTGTCAAAGTTGCTCAAATCCTTACACTTGCCCACTTTTCCTGCTTCCAACACATCACCTTCCAGAACTGACAGTTCACTTGCTGCCTAATATATCCCACCCTTTGACAGGTGCCACTGTAATGAGATAATCAATGTTATTCACTTCACCTGTCAGTGGTTTTACTGTTATGGCTGCTCGGTGTAAATACCTTGCACCTTTGTACATTTATTGTACTGATTCATTTAACTGTGTAGCTTAAAAAGTACTGAAGATGGAGAGTGAATTAAAATTAATTATATGTTTCATATAATATTTTTAGAATAGAATAGTTTTGTTTAGTCCTCAAGCTCTCCCCAAAAAAGACAATTTAGCAAGTCACTTCATTTGCATTGCTAATCTTTCATCCTGGGCATTCCTTTGTAATCCTTAGCTTAATCAATTTAACTATATTTCTTTCTATTGATAATTTAGAAGAACATTTAATAGGGTTTTGGGGAAGTGAAGTGACTTGTGGCCAAGTATGGTGACCCATACTCGGAATTTGTGCTCTGCATTTAACCCATCCAAGTGCACACACACAGTAGTGAACACACACCCGGAGCAGTGGGCAGCCTTTTTTGTTGCGGCGCCCGGGGAGCAGTTGGGCCTTGCTCAAGGGTCTCACCTCAGTCGTGGTATTGAGGGTGGAAGGTTCACCTTCGGGTTACAAGTCCAACTCTCTAACCATTAGGCCACGAGTGCCCCCAGTGTTTAGATATTCACCAGGCCCATAACCACAGTGTTTGTGTGCCTGGTGAATATCCATCTCTCCTTGAACTTTCAGACCCCTGTCACCACTACCTTTACATGCTGCTCTCAAACACTCATGTTTCAACAGTCCTTTCAGTTCAACCCGCCCTGTGTTTGCATGACACTTGATTGAGTGAGTGTAAGGTAACACATGACACATAAGATTGGAATTCCTGTTGTCCCTAAACCCTTAAAAAAAAAAAAAAAAAAAAAAAAAAAAAAAAAAAAAAAAAAAAAAAAAAAAAAAAAAAAAAAAAAAAAAAAAAAATATATATATATATATATATATATATATATATATATATATATATATATATATATATATATATATAAATATATATATAAAATGTGTGTGTGTGTATATATATATAAAATTGCATGAATGATAGGTGTACAGGTGTTCCTAATAAAGTGCTCAGTGAGTCTATACTATATACACTGGACATTTGGGTTTGAAATCAAAATATGAATATGAGACGATAGATCAGAATTTAATTTCAAGCTTTTATTTCCTGATATTTACATCTAGATGTATTAAACAACTTAGAACATGGGACCTTTAGTTTGAACTCACCCATTTTTCAATTGATCAAAAATACTGGAACACCTGACAGGTTCAATTCAATTCAATTTTATTTGTATAGCACTTTTAACAATGGACATTGTCACAAAGCAGCTTTACAAAAATATATATATTCCAGATATAAATTTTTAATTTATAAATTTCTCCCTATATTTCTTCCCTTAACCCCATCAACATTTTCTAATCTATCAAGGAGAATAGGTCGTTTACCACTTTAACCATACAATTCATGAATGTTATTCCTATGTAGGTATGAGCATAACTGCTGTGCTACAACCTTTTCTAGGATCTTGGAGGTAAATAGGAGATTTGATTTGTTGATTCTGAAGTTGATTTTGATGAGGAAATTAGTGAAATTATATCTTTCGAAGGGGAGTAAAACATTCTAATCACTGATCTAATATAATTATAGTGTTATCTATAGGGTTAGTTATCGCACTGCCTGACTTTAAATTTATCTTTTGAATTTTTTGCCTGATATTTTCAATTTTGCCATTGAAAAAATTCATGAAGTCATCGCTACTACATATTGATGCTGTGCATGTATCTGTGGTGGTCTTATTCCTAGTTTATTTTGCTAAAGTATTAAATAATAATCTAGTATTATTTTTGTTATCTTCTATTAGGGTGGAAAGATACAGTATGTTGATCTAGCAGCACTAAGAGATTTTCTATAGCTCAGGAGGCTCTTCTTCCATGCTGTTTGAAATACTACCAATTAACTTTGATGACATTTACGTTCTAATTTTCGAGTGGTCTGTTTTAAGGTGCGTGTGTGATTGTTATACCAGGTTTCTAGTTTTTTCTCTCCAATAATTTTTCTTTTTAGTTGAGCTGCATTATCTGTAGTGTAGTGGAATGGTGACTCTAAGCATTCAGTTGCCTGATCAAGTTCTGTGGGGTCAGACAGTGATCCAATCATAGTTGATAACTCTGGGAGTTTATTGCCAAAACTCTGTGCAGTAGCTGACGGAATATACGTTTACGTTTGGTTGCGTGGCAAGGTGCATATTTTATGACTAAGACACATTTTAAATGAGATGAGATAATGATCTGAGATAGCTTCAGACTGTGTAAATGTCACTATATTTTCTATATTAAATCCGAATGTTAGCATTAGATCAAGGGTGTAACCACTTTTATGATTGGGTCCTATTACGTTCTGATTGACCCCTACTGAATCTAGAACTGACATGACTGTTGTTCTCAAAGGATCTTCCGGATTATCAAAATGAATATTAAAGTCTCCAACAATTAATGCTTTGTCTAAAGAAACAAAGAAGTTTGAGAAGAAATCCGCAAATTCACAAAGGAATTCAGAATATGGCCCTGGGGGTCTGTAAATAATAATTAGTGTAATTGACTGGGTTTGACTTATTTTTTGTGGCTACATATGTTATGTTAGTATAAAGAACTTCAAACGCATTGAATTTATGTCTAGGTTTTGGCGTGATACCTAGATTATCAGTATAAATAGTGGCGACACCTCCTCCTCTGCCAGTTAGACGAGGCTGATGTCTGTAACTGTATCAGGGAGGAATAGCTTAATTTAATGCTACATTCACATTTCTGTTAAACACAGTATATTAAACTCCTGATCAGTAATAGTTTCATTTACAATAAGTGCTTTAGAAGCAAGAGATCTAATATTTAACAGTCAATTATCTATAAAGCCAACATTGTTTTCAGAGCACCACCTGGACATCCAGCAGTTCAGTGACCATAACCTGCCAGAGCATACTACTGCATTGGGTATCGCCTTTGCTAATTTACACACCTCCACATTGTTACTCTTAGTAACCTCTGACTGATGAAGGCGTATATCATTAGCTCCTATGTGAAAAACTACCTTTGAAAGCCTATGCTTGCCTAAGACCCTAAGATTACCTGCTAGGTTGGACGCCCAGGGTCCCGTTATACAGTACACCTAACTAATGCTGATGTTGCCCCTAGAGGCTTAGTTAATTTAATGTGCCTTATGACAGAGTCTCCTATAACCATAGCTCTTTCAGGTCTCTCAGCAGGTGACTCACTGTGGAGAGCAAACCTTTTAGACAGGTGAAGCAGAGAGGAGTGGTGCTCCCGTGAGCCTTAGCATTAGCTGTGGCTTTGCAATTATGCTGCTGAGTCATCACCCATTTGCCCCAATGTGAGGGCTCTAATGCTGAAGTTGCTAACTCCACCTAAGGCATTGTTGGAAACTTTCCCCGTAAAGACCAGGAGACTTGGGTATATCTTCAGCAGGATTCTTTATTGAGAACGAGCTGGTCGGTCGCTGTAGTCATCAAGTCTAACTAAGGCTATGATAGATTAGAGTTTTATACATTTCAAGGAGGACTGATACATGAAGGTGGAGACAAGCATGCAAATGCACTACAGGAATCGGCTGGTTACCCCAGCCCTGATCTCATCAGCATAACAGTGTCATTCAAATGCATGGATACTAATCCAATCAGCCTGACAGTGTCACCCATACCTTCACATTATCATAGAGACAAAGGCACAGATGGGCCTTGAACTTAGTTTTCACCTTTAACTTAGGTCTCTACACAATTGTCAGGAAGTACATAAAGACAAAAAGGTTACTGTTTCAGACACCTGGGCTGGCTGACTTGATTTCCTTAGAATATCATCTTTACCTCAAAATGTAAAACACAATGTGCATAACCTAGTTTTAACATTTTATAAATTTGTAATCCAACAGCATCCAGAAATATCTCTACAGAAACTACACTGCTCTGACTCTCACTAACTCTCTCTAGCGTCTGGATGCGCACCTCTAATGCTGGAATCTTCTCTGTCAGAGAGCTAACTAATATACACTTATCACAAATAAAGCTATTACTAATGACGGAGGACATCTGACATTATCACAAAGCAGCTTTACATAAATCTGGATATAAAACTTTAATTTAAACTTATCCCTAATGAAAAAGCCAGCGGTGACTGTGGTAAGGAAAAACTCCCTAAGGTGACAAGAGGAAGAAACCTTGAGTGAAACCAGACTCAAAATGGAACCCATCCTCATCTGGGTGACACTGGATAGTGTGATTATACAGTAAGTCATTCCACTTTTATAACTGTATACTATAATGTCAAGCAGTGCTAAGTCTGTTAAAAGGAACTTGAGTATGCACATCATTAGATTTAAATTTAAGTTTCTTGTATCATACTGAACCTCAACTGTAACAACAATTTCTAGTCTATCTAGAAATATGCTATGATCTATGGTGTCGAAAGTTCAAGCAACAAAATCAAGGAGACACAACCCTGACCAGAGGCATGTTGTAGGTCATTATCACTTTAAATAGTGCTGTCTCAGTACTGATAGATCCTGACTGATAGATTTCATGAATGTTATTCCTACGCAATTATGAGCATAACTGCTGTGCTTCAATTTTTTTAGGATCTTGGACAAAAAAGAGAGGTTTGATATTGGCCTGTAGTTAGATAGCTGACAAGGGTCATGGTCAGGTTTTTTAATCAGGGGTTTAATAACTTCTAGCTTAAAGGATTTAGGTACACAGCCAGGACTGAGGGAAGAACTGATTATTTTTAGAAGAGATTTGTTGATTGTTTCTGGTATTATCTGTTTGAAGAAAAATGTAGGTAAGGGATATAGTACTCAAGTTCATTTTGATGAGGAAATTAGTGAAATTAGTTCGGTCTCATGAAGGGGAGTAAAACATTCTAATCACTGATCTAATATAGTTATATTATTATCTACAGGGTTAGTTATCAAATTATCTGGCTTTAAATTTATAGTCTGAAAAGGGATCTAGTGCACAAGTTGATTTTGATGAGAAAATTAAAGTAAAGCATTCTAATAGCTGATCTGATGTGGAATTCACAAAGAAATACAAAGATTACTCTCTACTAAAGTAATGGAA
>CM041002.1:10098741-10114490 GCA_022985145.1 Pangasius djambal | reverse complement strand
GGAAGAATGGTCAAAAATTCCTATAAACACACTCCTCAACCTTGTGGACAGCCTTCCCAGAAGAGCTGAAGCTGTAATAGCTGCAAAAGGTGGACCGACATCATATTGAACCCTATGGGTTAGGAATGGGATGGCACTTAAGTTCATATGTGAGTCAAGGCAGGTGACCGAATACTTTTGGTAATATAGTGTATGTATGTGTGTGTGTGTGTGTGTTCCTTCCTTCAGTCCAGTTCTAGGTATTGAGGAGTCTGATGGCATGAGGGAAGAAACTATTGCACAGTCTGGTTGTGAGGGCCCGAATGCTCCGGTACCGTTTACCAGACGGCAGGAAGGTGAAGAGTGTGTGAGAGGGGTGTGTGGGGTCATCCACAATGCTGGTGGCTTTGCGGATGCAGTGTGAGGTGTAAATGTCCAAGATGGAGGGAAGAGAGACCCCGATGATCTTCTCAGCTGTCCTCACTATCCGCTGCAGGGTCTTGCGATCTGAGACAGTGCAATTCCCAAACCAGGCAGTGATGCAGCCGCACAGGATGCTCTCGATAGTCCTTCTGTAGAACATGGTGAGGATGGAGGGTGGGAGATGTGCTTTCCTCAGCCTTCACAGAAAGTACAGGCGCTGCTGGGCTTTCTTCGTTATGGAACTGGTGTTGAGCGACCAGGTGAGGTTCTCTGCCAGGTGAACACCAAGAAACTTGGTGCTCTTGACGATCTCCACGGAGGAGTCGCCGATGTTCAGCGGAGAGTGGTCACTCTGTGCTCTTCTGAAGTCAACAACCATCTCTTTGGTTTTGTCCACATTCAGGGACAGGTTGTTGGCTCTGCACCAGTCTGTTAGCCGCTGCACCTATGGTGCATATTGCGAAGTTTATATAAGTTTATTTAAGACGGTTATTTGACATTTTTTGGAAGAAGTATCCAATGTCTGCACTTTGTAACAGTTAGAGGTAAAGCTGTATCTTTATGTTTTCTGACATGGGAAAGTCTTCAGGATAAAGTCTTTTAACTTTGAACGTTTATAGCTGCTATAAAGTAAGTGATAAAAACTTGTTTTGCAATCATTCCACAACATTAAATGTAACTACAGTTGGATAAAAGGAAATAAAAAGGTTATTTTTCTTGATTATTTTCCTGTAACAGCACACCCCTTCATGTTTTAGTCCCTTTTTAATAGAAGAGGTCAAATCAATCTTAGATGCAGCTTCAATGTAGTAATTTCAAGAACTAAATCATACTTTCTCATTATCTTTATTTTTACTCATATTTATTTTGTCCTTTTAAAATCACTGTGATTGGATTTCAGAAAGTCATAGACTGCATCTAAAGAAATAAGATTTCAGGTCTTATTTTAAAGTTTATGACAGTGCATTAGGGCCACTGTTTAAAAAAAAATAAAAATGCAAAAATTTCAAGAATGACACTGTAATATTTTGAGAAAAAGGTCATAACATATCAAGAAAAAAGTACGATATTATGAGAAAAATAATAATTTTTTTTTTTTTTTTTATGTCATAATAGTATGAAAAAACTGTACAATATCAGAGCAACGTTGTCTTAAAATGAGGGATGTTTAATGAGGGGTGATTATATTTTAGCATTGGTTTTACAAATAAAAAAATACAGATAGCAAAGACCAACATGCATTACAGGTTATATGGTTACACAAGCACATTATTACAGTTAAAAACAAACTCTTTGGTAGGTTCCAAATGACACCAGCCCTGAGCCTCTGTGATCTAAAGTGCCTGAGAAAGAGGCCATGGAAACCGGACATTTTATCTGACTTTGGAGCTTTATTCTCAGTTTATATGACACCTCACATGCTGCTACTGAACTAATTATGTTTCAATCAGTCATTTTCCCCAGGTCAGAGACTTTGTTTATTTAGTCAAATTTTTGGGAGAATTTATAAATTATTTATACTTATAATACATTTATTTATTTATTTTTAAGATATTTGTTTACAATATTAAATTTCTCTTCATAGCAATTTTGATTTATTTACATTTATACAGACAAAAATGCACATTGTTTTGCATTGTTTATAATTCAGAAATAAAAAAGGAGTCTTTTCAGTCATAATTTTTCTTCATTCATCTGGTTCAAAATATTTTGAGAATTGAATCAAATAGAAATTGTGAAGCCAATACCGTGTATCAAATCGAATTGTGACAGTGTATTGTTACACCCCTAGTAGGCACCCTATTGGAATATTTGGAATGGAATGTTTTCTTCTTATTCTTAGTTTGCTTTCATGAAATTTGACACAGTGATAGAAGACACACTCAGCTACCTTCACAGCAGTTTTGGTGTATAGCAAAGTCCTCCAGCTCCACCAATATGGCAAATTTGGACATACGTTCACAATAATAACACCTTAATGTCACAGAAACGTAATTCCACTTTTCCACTCATTCTTTGGGTCAAGTCAGGTTCAGTGGACTCCATGATGTTAATTTCCACAATATTGGACTTTCTGCCACTTCTTCTTGTACAAAATTTGTCCAATCGTCTCTAAATTTGGAACACATCATTGTGTTCATTGGTGTAATGAATTTCTGATTTGTCAAACAGGAAGTTGGTCACTTTGTATTTTAACAAAGACAGTTTTTTCTCTTCTTCCCCTGCAAATTTTATCCACTAACCATGAAATTTGGAAGATAGCATCGGGAAACCATCTGGAATACAACTTGTTTCTCAGACTTTTGACATGATGGGCATTTTCTCATGAGAAATTTGACAGCGAATTCACAAAACAGGAAATGAGGGCATATCTCAGCAATGCTTTTACGCATTGACAGCAAACTTATCACAGATAGTTAGCAACATGTCCTAAAGTTAACAAACAAGGTTTGAGTTCATTTGCAACTAGGGAGGGCTACTGAAAACAGGAAATGAGGCAATATTTCAGCTTCAACTTTTGTACATCTTGGGAACAAGCGCTGATGGTACCAATAACTTCTGGTCTTGCACCTCGCTAAGAGGTGGGGTCAGAAAGTGCTTGGCCCCTTAATTGGTGTTTGCAGCTATATTTAGTACTAGAACTTTGAAATGGCTATGCAAGAAATTTGCATTTATTTAGAAGAATGAGCCATGGGAACTTCAAGTAAATTATCTCTTTTGTTGAAGGAGAATTTGCAGGCAGTGGTCATCTTCAAGGCTATCTTGGTTACATCTGCAGTATAACAGATGCAACTCCGGGGTTCTCAGTACAGTAATCGGGCCTCCAATGCATTCTCAGTACTGAGCCGAGGCATATGAACTCTTACGATAACTTAAGGCTTATGACGGGTCCATATGCCTTGGCTCAGTACCGAGAATGTTGGAATTCCACTCCTTCGGGATTGATATTTTGATTTTAATTCTCATTGTCTTCCGTGAAACTACACACAGTATGGCAAGCAGATATGCAAGCAGATATAACCATCTATCACCTTGAAGGTGACCACTGCCTGTGATTTCTCCTTCAACAAAAGAGACAAAAACTTCACCAAATCCCCGGTGTTCTGCATTTTACCACACATATCAGAATGGTCCTCTGATATGCACTATTTTATCACAGTATTATTATTGTCTAAATATTGCAACTTTTTCTCATAATACCAGATATTATGACTTTTTTCTTGATATGACTTACTTTCTCAAATATCACGACTTTATCCTTCAAATCTTATACACACACACACACACACACACCTATCTATCTATCTATCTATCTATCTATCTATCTATCTATCCATCCATCCATCCATCCATCCATCTATCAGTCAGTCAGTCAGTCAGTCAGTCAGTGGCCCTAACCCTAAAACGCCGTCATAGAGGTTTCATGTCATCCAGTGCTGGTGACATTATTTTCACAGTAGCGCTTCTTCTTCAGTCAAGTTATACACATTAATGATGACGTGTCGCTCCATAGACGACATCTCGAGAGACTCTTTTTCCGGGATTACTCGTTCGAATAATGCGCACGCGCATTAACGCGTCACAACCGTGATTTATTAAAAGTGTCAAATATTTTCGTTACACCGGATATGAAATAATGATTTCTACCCACATTGAATCTCGCGAGATCTCACTGGCTACCCTCTACCGCTGCAACGAAACTAGTTGACTGTTAAAATAAAAAAAAAAAAAAAAAAAAAGCTTTGATCTTAAATCCGCATTCGCGGAGCATGAAAAGTTGACAATTTGGACAACTGTAAAAATAGCTAAATTCACACTATATATTTATTCTCGTTAGCAGACAATAATATACACGACTTATGAATCCAAAAGACAGGAAGCAGCTACAAGACATGATGGATTCAAATATGTCTAAACGTTACGCAAATATTGTTTATCAACAATTTTTTTCACACCGGAAATAGACGTGGCAAATTGAACGGTTCCTGGTGTTTATAGCTACGGCTGTTCAAATCCAAGAATTTTTGAATCGACTCTGATTTTGATTCCTGGTGCTGGTAATCGATGGAGTCGATTCCAAGAGTGGATTTCACACTAATTTTTCAAGCTTCATATTTGTGGCTTGTGTCTGAATTAAGCGGCTTTAAATGTCAACTTTCCAGTCAACCTGAAATGCAGTAACTGAGGGACATAAACTCAGCCTACATTCCCCATAATCTATTTATCAGCTGCTTTGGATTTTATCTTTAATATACTTTAGCACTTGCGATGATATTTTTGTTAATTGGATTTTTAAAAAAACAAACAAACAAATGTTACTTTCTTTGATTTCTCCACGTTACAATACAGTGAATGAAGCAATTAGCGCTACACTTGTTCTATGGCCAAATCAGGTTTATTGTGTGGAATCGACTCCTTAAGCTTTGGTATCGACTCTTGATTCCCAGTGACTGGAATCGGAGAATCGACTCCATTTGGGCTCGACTCCCAGCCCTAGCTTGAGGCAGTTGGTTAGCTATATAGCAAGCACTGCAGTTGGATTTGTGTCTGAGTTGGAACTACGAGTCAGTCACTGTCATAGTTAAAGTGCTCTCGCATCTTCTTTGTGCTCCGTCTCGTTAACTGTCCCATGTCGCTATAGCAGACCGGATAAAGTGGCTAGTCGGAGCCATGAGCGGGGTTCGCCTGTGTTTGGTGTGTTTTGGAGCGCTGCTGCTGTTGTATGTCGGAGCTTCTGCACATCGCGGAGCCTCGCATTTATTCACAGATGAGATCCCCTTCAAAATCAGCTGGCCTGGGGAACATTTCACTTTGGTAAACCAATTTGCACAAATTAGCACTGTTGTCAAAACAGTGAAATGTTTTTCAAGCCAGCTAAGTGGCTAACACAAGGACGTATTGGTTACATTACCATGTTTCGTATTTAATACTGCTGAAACTCATTTACAAATGACGTTATATAGCAGTAATTTTAAATGGACAATTGTTACAGCATGACATGCACTTCATACATTAATTCATTTATATTTATTGTATTTATTGTCTAGTTCTCTGGTTGTGCCCTTAGTTCCGTGTTTGATGCGTTTCACCGTTGTGGATCACGTGATCGCTGTTATTCGGCATGATTAACACTATTCTGAAAGTAATTTTGTTAACCTGCTCTGTCCTCCAAAGCCAGCCTCCGGAGCCCTTTATGAAGAAGATGACTTCCTTATTATGACCACGGCAGAAAAGGAGAAATACAAGTGTTTATTGCCTTCTTTGTCTAAGGGAGATGAGGTAAAACCTTTTACTTAGTTTCATTCAGTAATGCCATCACAGGGCAGTTTATCAGATATTGAGAGGTTTCACTAATGCCTGAATCAACTAAGAAGCATAATCTGTGCTGAACATGGCAGATTATGACAATTGCAGATTGTCAAAGTTATCACCATCTGAGCCATATGCACATTAAAGCTGATTTACTGTGGCACGATACTTGACATAGGAATCATGATTTTTTAGGGGGTAGAACTGAGATCACGATTCTCACATACAATTCTTTGACCAAGAACACATGTTTATTTACTAAAGCTTATATTACTATAGCACACTGTTGTTGTTGTTCCTTCAGCTGCTCCAGTTAGGCGTCGCCACAGTGGATCATTGGTCCACATGTTTGATTTGGCACAGGTTTTACTCTGGATGCCCTTCCTGACAGAACCCTTGAACCTGGGGCCACGGTGGTGAGGGCCTTAGCCGTTAGACCACCAGGGACATTACTGTAGCACGCTGTGGTACCTAAATTATCGTGGTGGATGTTTGAGTGAACACTTATCTGTATTTTGAATTACTGATTTAATGGCACATTTGTACTGCAATAGCTGAAATCCTGGGCAAAAAGTTTTTTAGTTAAGAGCTCAGCGATACCTCTGAAAGTTGAAAGGAAACCAGCAATGTAATCAGCTGATTTAGTAATTAGTCTTGTGTCTGTCCTTCTGACGATAGCAACTCAGCCGCTTGTGAGTGAAAATCCTGATAAATGAGCTCTAGGTGTAACGTGTCCCTGGCAGGTTTTGAGTGAGACTGCACCATTTTAAATAGTTGCCTCAGTGCAAATGTACAGTCAGTGCTGTTCTTGAATCATATTGCATTGAGAAATGAATCAAGGTCATGATTTTAATGTGCTACTTGAAATCCGATAGCAGATGTCCAGAGAGTTTCAGGGGAGAGTAAATATTTAACGCATTTACATTTACTCTCAGTTGTAGGATATGTTAAGAGTCATTTTGTGTTCCTCTGCCTGGATTTTTTTGGTTCGTACAAGCAAATGGCCTTATGGTGTTATAATACTGATTCTGCTCTGTGTTGTGATATTTTAACTTGAGGCTACAGATAAGATGTTTTCCTGTTATAAATGTTTTTGTAATATAGTGCCAGTGACAAGCACAAATCAAAAGTTTTTTTTTCTTTCTCTCTATACACTGGAACCATGATACATGTTTAGTTTTTGTGTATTTGAACATTTGACTCCTTAGAACTTTTCATCTAAAAAGGGATAAATTCACAATATATTTTTTGAATCCATTTATTTCTGTAAAGCTGCTTTGTAACAATGTCCATTGTTAAAAGCGCTATACAAATAAAATTGAATTAACAAAAGTTTCTTAGATGATAAATGCCTTGTCCTGCCTTGTCTGGTGATAATTGTTCACAAAGTCGGATTCATTTAAACTTCAATATAAGTCATAATCTCACTGTTATCAAAAATAAATAAGATGATATATATTTTTTTATTTCTTCTATAATACGGAGTCACAGTCTCTCACTTTGTCTGTGCTTGCTTCCTCCTGATCTTTCTTATTTGATCCCTTTTACACTTAATAATGGTCTTTTCATCAGGATGAAGAGAAGGAGTATATGGGACATGGTCCAGCTGTTCTACTTGCACCGTTATTCAAACAGAGCAGCTGCTCATACAGGGCAAGTTTCACATCTCAGTTTTCATTATTTTAAAATCATTCGATTTTAAATTTTCCATTTAAATTTCCATTTTCGCAATTTGAGACCTTTTCAGGTTTCAGGCCAGCTATGACATAATTTGTCTACACTGGTTTGTGTCAGTGCTGTTTCCAGATTTCAGGGATAAAGTCTTAATATTTCTAGAATAAAGTTGTAATATTTTGATAAAAAAAAAAGTCATAATATTTCCAGACAAATTCTGGAAAAGTCTGAAAAAAAGGTTAGGTTATGAGAATAAAATCATAGTATTGCAGTCAGGTCCATAAGTATTTGGACAGACACAATTTTTGTAATTTTGCCTCTGTACACCACCACAATGGATTTGAAATGAAGCAGTCAAGATGTGATTGAAGTGTAGACTTTCAACTTTAATTCAAGGGGTTTAAAAAATATTGCATTAACTGTTTAGGAATTACAGCCATTTTTTTTTTTTTTTTTTTTTTTTTTTTACCTAGTCCCTCCATTTTCACAGGTTCAAAAGTACTTGGACAGTTGACTGATGAGCAGTTTCATGGCCAGGTGTCACTTGTTTCCTTGTTATTTCATGACAGATAAAGGCAGTTTGCATTTGGTAGCTGTTCATGGGAGAGCTCAGCAACACCAAAAGGCCTGGAAGACCACGGATGACAACTAAAGTGGATGATTGCAGAATTCTTTCCTTGATGAAGAAAAACCCATTCACAACATTCTAGACAAGTCAAGAACACTCTGGAGGACATAGGCGTATCATTGTCAGTCTACAATAAAGAGACACCTTCATGAATGTAAATACAGATGGTTTACCTCAAGATGCAAACCGCTAGTAACACTCAAGAACAGAAAGGCCAGATTAGACTTTGCTAAGAAATCTCTTAGAAAAAGCCTGACCAGTTCTGATGCAAGATTAACTTGTACCAGAATGATGAGGAAAGTATGGAGAAGGAAAGGAAGGGCTCATGATCCAAAGCATACCATTTCATCTGTCAAACGTGGTGGAGGAAGTGTTATGGCATGTATGGCTGCCAATGGAAGTGGGTCACTGGTGTTTATTGATGTGACTGCAGATAGCAAGATTTTTAAGTGTATTGAGTTATACTTTCTGCTCAGATTCAGTCAAATGCTGCAAAACTGATAGGGTGGCGCTTCACAATAGAGATGGATAATGGCCCAAAACCTACCGTGAAAGCAACTCAGGAGCTTCTTAAAGAAAAGGAAAAGGAAAGAAAAGGAATGTTCTTAAATGGCCAAGTCAGTCACCTGACCTCAGCCCAATTGAGCATGCTTTTCACTTACTGGAGACAAAACTCAAGGCAGAAAGACTCCCAAACAAGCAGCAACTGAAGGCTGGGCTGACAAGCATCTCAAGGGAGGAAACTCAGCATTTGGTGATGTCCATGGGTTCCAGACTTCAGGCAGTCATTGACTGCATAGGATTTGCTTCCAAGTATTAAAAATAAGTCTAATATTTGTGATTGTTAGTTTGTCCAATTACTTTTGAGCCTGTGAAAATGGAGAGACTGTTTTTTTAAAAAAAAAAAAAAAAAAGCTGTAATACTTAAACGGTTAATTTCTTGAATTAAAGCTGAAAGTCTACACTTCAATCAAATCTTGATTGCATCATTTCAAATCCATTGTGGTGGTGTACAGAGGCAAAATTATGAAAATTGTGTCACTGTCCAAATACTTATGGACCTGAATTCAAACAAACATTAGTGTGTTAAAATGAGGAATGTTGAGGATTTGGTGAAGTTATTGTCTCTTTTGTTGAAGGAGAAGTCTCAGGCAGTGTTCGCCTTCAAGGCTATCGGTGGTTACAACTGCGTGCCATTTTAAAGAAGGTGTGTAGATGAATGATAGTCAAAATGATCGATCCTGAAGGAGTAGAACTTCAGCTTGCTAAGCGTCGAGCCCCTAATATGTTTTGTTATATGGACTTCTACGATAAACTTAAGACTTGTGGAAGTCAGTATGCCATAATACATTTAGAGCTCAATTGTTTTACTAAGTGCTATGGAGTTGCATCTATTAGGCTGCAAACGTAACCACTGATACCTTTGAAGGTGACCACTGCCTGGGATTTCTCCTTCAACAAAAGAGACCATTTCCTCTATGGTCATGTGGTACTTTCTTTTATATAAACGCAATTTCTTGCACAGATGTTTCAAAGTTCTAGTTGAAGCTGAAGACTTTTTCTCAAAATCTTCTATTTTTTTTTATTTATTTTTTTAAACAGTGGGCCTAAAAATACCATCGTAGATATGTACCATTTAGTAATACTATTATTATTATGACTGTTCTCAAAATATTGTGACTTTTTAGTCGAAATAGTACAATTTTATTCTCAAATTATTATGACTTTTTTACCCCTCAAATCAGGGGAAATAATAAATAAATAAATAAATAAATAAATAAAAAATCTAAAACTCTTACAACTTTCTGTATTTCCCATTCTGGTATATTTATATTCTCTCATTCTCTCTCTCTCTCTCTCTCTCTCTCTCTCTCTATATATATATATATATATATATATATATATATATATATATATATATATATATATATATATATATATATATATATATATATATAAATAAAAAAATGTTATATAAAAAAAAATCAGATGGGGAGGACAGATGATAAATTTGTTAGCCAGCCCACCAGGCAGGTGAAGGCCCCAGTCCCATGTTTTGGTTCCCTTGGTTAGGCAAACGTAGCTAACATAATGTAACAATGTATGGCCAGCTGGTCAGATAGTTAATTGCATTAATATAGACTGAGTGACATGACCATGTATATGAATTCCTGGGAATGGGATGACTGGGTAGTCATAGTCCTTACCCTCTCCTGAAGTTTTTGGTGTAGAATATCATGTTTAATAATTGTGACTAAAAGTCACTGAGTTGTCAGCAATGGTTTTGGCTGTATGGTGTTCTCTCCTCGCATTACAAGTAAAAATGTTACACGAGTGTGGCTAACATTGTGACAGCTTTTCTTTTCGCTTTCTTTGTTTTGTTCTTTTCTTTTATTCTTTCTCTGATTAAAACTTACTTGTCCACCAGGCAACTTCGAATAAAGCACTAAGTCTGGACATAAAATTTGTTCATTCTTGATGCCTGGGCTAGTGATCTGTCCACTCCTGTTAAAGTTTTTATAAAAAAAATGATTGAGCTTCTAGATATTCAACCATAATTTATTTTTTATATGTGTATAATGTTACATTTTTTCTGTTCTCTGTGTTTTGAGTGTTTTATATAGTTACTTCATTTGGGTTGTTGTAGTTTGCTGATAAGTTAACCCTTAATAGTAAAATTAATAATGAACTTTCTTATGCTGTTTGTCTTTAGTGCTAGCTGTAGATGGGGTCTTAGCCATGTCATTTTAATATCTTGGCTTGTTGTTAAGCAATAAAACCTAAATATCCATTTCTTGTTAATGACACACTTTAATTTGTGACCATCATAATATACTTCCCTTTTCAGTCATATAATAAGGCCTCTGTTTGTTGCAGATTGAGTCTTACTGGTCCTATGAGGTGTGCCATGGTAAACATGTGAGGCAATATCATGAGGAAAAAGAGACTGGTCAGGTCTGTTAGACTGTTCCAATTCCCTTTATGGATAAAAGCCAAGCACATAATGTAACAGTTTTAAACAGTTTTGAAAAACTTACCTAGTACAATGACCTACTAAACTGCATTTATAGAAATTATGCAGCTGTAATGCTGATTTGTTCTGGGCCTGCAGAAAGTGAACTTACAGGAGTATTACCTGGGGACCATGACCAGCAAACACACTGATTCTTTAGCAGGTGGCTTCTTGTTGTTGTGTTGTTGTTGTTGTTATTATTATTATTATTATTATTATTATTATAGTTTTGCTGATGCAACAGATTTTTCAGTTTAGCTTCAGGGTTTAAAATATATTGCATGTAATTTTTATTTATTTATTTATTTTTTTAATAAAGTTTTTAAGCATATGAGATTTTCATATGCTTTGTCTGCTCCTCAGATTCAGAACCTAGTAAAGCAGGGGATGCTGCCAATGAAAGACAAGACACCAACACTGAGGTATGTGAAGTTCCAATTAGTTAGGTTAACCAACTTACATGTGAAAAGTCAATAGTCTTTCCACACAGTATTAGTGAAGTCATTTGTTTATTGTTTGTTTCTGAATAAATATATAAATGTGTTGGTAAATATTACAGGTGCCAACTAAAAATATAGAAGGCCAGCTGACCCCTTATTTCCCGGTGGAGATGGGGAATGGGACCCCATGTGTGTTGAAACAGAATAAGCCTCGTTCTACGTCTGTACTGTACGTGTGTCACCCAGAGGCAAAACATGAGATCCTTTCCATTGCTGAGGTGACAACCTGCGAGTATGAGGTGGTGGTGCTCACACCACTACTCTGTGCTCATCCTAAATATAGGTAAGTAAGAGCAGGGAGTAAATGCAGCCAATAAACATGAGACCTAATATCAGGCTTCTAATGCCACCTGCAATTGTATTTATATAATTTTATATACTCACAATCCACTTTAATAGGAACACCTGTATACCTGCCCATTTATGCAGTTATCCAATCATTCAGTCATGTGGCAGCAGCACAATACATAAAATTATGCAGATACAGGTCAAGAGCTTCAGTTAATGTTCACATCAAACACCAAGAATGGGGAAAATATGTGATCTCAGTGACTTTAACCATGGCATGATTGTTGGTGCCAGATATACTGGTTTGAGTATTTCAGAAACTGCCGATCTCCTGGGATTTTCACACACAACAGTCTCTTTACACAGAATGGTGCAAAAACCAAAAAACATCCTGTGAATGGAGGGTCTGCAGGCCGAAGCACCTTGTTGATTAGAGAGATCAGAGGAGAATGACCAGACTGGTTTGAGCTGACAGGAAGTCTATAGTAACTCAAATAAGTACTCTTTACACCGAAACTAGACAGCTGATGACTGGAAAAAGACCAGGTGGTGGTGGTGTGTTTTTTTTTTTTTTTTTCTTTTTTTCTTTTTCTTTTCTTTCTTTTTTTTCTTCTTTCTCTCTTCCCCTTCCCCCCCTCTAATCTTCAACTTCGTAGTTTCTGTGAGCCTGTGTCAATTATAGACTCAGATTCCAGTTCTGGGCTGACAGGAGTGGAACCCATGTAGTCATCTGCTGTTGTAGCCCATCCACCTGCTTTTCTGCTGACCACAGTTATAAACAGTGATTATATGAGTTACTATATCCTTCCTGGCAGGTCGAACCAATCTGGCCATTTTCCTCATATATACAGTTAGGTCCAGAAGACACAAGTTTTTGTGATTTTGCCTTTATACACCACCACAATGGATTTGAAATAAAACAGTCAAGATCTGATTTGAAGTGTAGACTTTAAGCTTTATTTTAAGAGGTTCCACAAAAATATGCCATTTACCATTTAGGAATCACAGCCATTTTAAGCCATTTTATATATATATATATATATATATATATATATATATATATATATATATATATATATATATATATATATATATAATTACACACACACAGCGAGAGAGAGAGTCAGGTCAGTCAAGTATTTGGACAGTGATACAATCTTTGTAATTTGCCTCTGTACATCACTCTAATGGATTTGAAATGAAGCAATCAAGATGTGATTGAAGTGTAGACTTTCAGCTTTAATTCAAGCGGTTTAGCAAAAATACTGCATTAATCATTTAGGAATTACAGCCTTTTACATAGTACCTCCATTTTCACAGGCTCAAAAGTAATTGGATAAACTAACACTCAAATATTAGGATCATCAAAATGGCTGTAATTCCTAATGGGTTAATGCAATATTTTTGTTTAACCCCTTGAATTAAAGCTGAAAGACAAACCACTTGTCAAAGTACCAATTAAACAGTTTATTTTACTCTACTTCATGCAACAGTAGCTCTTTACTGTCTGTGAAGTAGTTAATTATCTTAGAAGTTTTGCTAGTCTTTATTCTGCAACAAGCAGTTCCACAAAAAAAAGCTTTTTTTTTTTTTTTTAAAATATACATGTGTACTATTAAATTGTGTAACAAAGTTGAACATTTCTAGAGGGAGGTTTCAGAATTCTGGTCTTGACTGTAGATTGAGTCAGTAAGGGATTTGCTGTTTATTACATTATTTTTTTATGCTTAGTTTAAGGCACAGTTTTTTTTATTTTTATTTAAAAATGCAGGTTTTTTTCTATTCTAGACTTTTTTTTTTTAAGCATTATGCCTTTGTCCTGTTCTTGTTACAAAATATTCAGGTTCAGGTCATCGCCAGTGAATGCCATCTTTTGCCAGGCTCTGGCAGGCTCTCCACTCCGGCCCCACAGGCTCTCCCAACTGGACCAGCAGCAGGAGGAGCTGCTTAGGCCACACTTCACCCCTCCCACTGAGCGAGAGGTGAGAGCAACACACATGCAACATTCACTACATTTAGGTTATTATTTCGCTTGTACGTGTACTATCATACTTTCCAGTTTGTCTCTCACATTCACGTTAAAGCTTTGCCTGTCATGTTCCCATCGTTAAGGTGTATTTTCTATGTATTGAATTGTAACGATAGTGAAGTTTAGATTTTTTTTAATGTGTAAGATTTAAATAATGGCCCAAACACCACTTCACATTCCCTCTGGTATAATCAGAAGACCCCATTTTTAGGCAGATGGGCCTTTTCTCTTTTAGGAGGACACATCACCTGTGCGGGAGGAGGCGTTTACTTCTACCCACAAACCCATGGCAGTAGGTGGACACACCCAGGTGACAGTGGGCACTACCCACATATCTCGCCTGACTGATGAGCAGCTCATAAAGGAATTTCTGAGTGGCTCATACTGTCTTCATGGGGTGAGGCCTTTCAGAGTGTTCATATAATCTTTATTCAAGAACTTTATTTACATGTGAAAAGGGAAATGATCCTAAATTATGTTTTTTATGGTTTTCTGCCTATTTTAGTGTTTTATCTTAGTAGAATTGCTACTTTTTTTCCCCCTTGATAAAGCCATGATTCATTCATGACCCTGTACTCTTCTGTTCAGGGTGTGGGATGGTGGAAATACGAATTTTGTTATGGAAAACATGTCCATCAGTATCATGAGGTGAGAGGAAAGAGAATGTTTTGTAAATGAAATAAGCATACATTACATGCTAGATGACATACAGTTGTTTAGATCTACACTTTGGGTTTTGAATTTGAGCAAAATAGTAACCATGCAATTACAGTGCAGAACGCTGCTTTAAATTGGGCTTATTTACATCTGTTGGTGAACCATCTAGGAATTAAACATGTATTAGTTCTCTCTTTTCAGGGGATAAGTTGATGCCTTATTAGTTCATGACAAAAAGGCCCTGAAATAAACAGGAACTGAAAATGATTACATTTCAAACTTGGCAGAACATTGTCAGCAAAAATACCCAGTACCTATTATTGTCTATGGATAACAGATTTCAGAGGGCCAGTGACTGCAGAAAAATACTATTAATAGTAAACATCTACAGTTTATGTTCATTATCTATGTGATAAGAATATATTAATATAGTGATAAGAAAGTATAAAAAAGGATTATATGGTTTCTATATGTAATTTATATGGTTCTCCCTGTGTGACTATATGTACAGTCAAATGAAAAAATATATATATTTTTTTAAAAAACCATCATGATTATTATTTTGTCTCATATTCACTATACTGGACTACAAAACAACAAAAATTGCAAATTGCAATTAATTGTCAAATTACTTACAGACTGTACTATATTATTCAGTATTTTGAAAAGGTAATTAAGCTATGCTAATGAGTTCAACCCAAGAAAATAAATGGAGAAAAATGTTTGTTTATGTGAATGTTTATGTAAATGTTTATCATAAAATGATTTTTGTGAGTGACCAAGTCACTTGTTTTTATGTTGTCAGGACAAAGAACAAGGGAAGAGTATTGTAGTGGTGGGCAGTTGGAATCATGCTGAGCATTTAGAGTGGTCCAAGAAGAACGTGGCACGCACCTACCAGCTTAAAGAAGAGGGAATCCAGAAAGTGAAGTATGAAATCTGTGTATGGCTCTTTCAGGTGTAAATATGACAGGTTACTGTGTTATGTAAAGAACAAAAAATTTGGGGGTGTGCAGTTATGGGAATATAATCAATCATGTGGTGGTGCATAGATTAGATTAGATTCAACTTTATTGTCATTACACAGTATGAATACAGAGTAACGAAATGCAGTTTAGCATCTAATCAGAAGTGCAAAAAGCAGCAAGTGCAGTATGTACAATATAAAGTGTGTATAAACAGTAAAGGGAATGTACAGTATAAACAGTAGTAAATAAACAGAATGTACAGTTAAGACCTGTTATGTAC
>CM041002.1:10062765-10098641 GCA_022985145.1 Pangasius djambal | reverse complement strand
TTAGCAGAGTTAGTTGCCACCCTGAAGATGATTATTTTCCGGCAGTGTTAGTTCCTGCTATCACTTAAGCTGTAACAGCTATAAACAGCCATGGCCTTACCAGCCTATTTCCCCCCACCCTCTCTCTTGAGCTTAGTAAGACAAAAATCTGCAGCTTGTCATGTTGCCAAGCAACATGAAAAGCCCTCCATCCTGAAGACTTTCCTGTGTCAGTAAACTTGAAGTTACAGCTTTACCTCTGACTGTTACAAAGTGCTGGCACTGGTGACTCAAAAATGATGAATAAGAATCAGAAATATTCACTGAACATGAAATGTACTACAAAGCGGTGACAAAGTGCTGCTGCGAGTCAAAATGGGGTCTTTTACGTGGCATTTCATTATATAGCCCGCATAATTTACTTTTTTCTTTTAATAACAATGGTGAACTTTCATTTAAGTACGATGGAAAAAATGTGCAATGAATGTACAATTAATATTTTAACAATGAATTAAATCATTATTTTTGGAAACCCCAGCAGAAACATAGTGCCCTCTACAAAGCGTGTTGTCTACAAGGGTTATATGGATCAGTGGCAATATAAACAAAAGCATGTTTGTACAGAAATATGATAAATTTCTTTCTTCAAATATGGCTTGTTTGTACAGAAATATGTTGGCACCATATTTGTAAGTATGGCAGTGTTTAGGGTGGTCTACTGGATCAAACCACTGATGGACAAAAAACCCTCAAACAAATAGTCCACCTCCTATCATGTTAATCAACTTGGCTAGAGCCCACATCGCATAAACGTAAAAAGTTCTTGTTCGCACAAGCTTTTTATTTTGGACCTAAGAAGGCAGTGTTTAGGTCAGGCTGCTGAAGTAAACCATAGATGATAGAAAAAAAATGAATTTGTATAATTTAAGTAAAGTTGTCTCTAGCCTGCAAAAAAACAAATACTGTGCATTATATTCTTATTAGTAAGCTTATTTGTATATATGTAGAACAAAGTGGGCCTCAGTTGTCAAGCTGGATATGAATGGATCTATTCGTAAAATGTTTGTACAAGCATTTACACTAGAAAATTGGTATTCATGACAAAAAACATTTGTATCCTGCTCCTGAGTGTGTGTAAATTTGTGCATAAGAATAACTTGGGTAACCTTGAGTGACCTTGAAATCATATGAGTTACTGCACTTTTATATACGGATTATGCTCTCAAGGATAAATGGCTTATGTATTTGAATTGCACACAAATTTAGTGAATAATTTGTGAACCCAGTCACTTCATATTAAAGGTGTTAAATGAATAAATATTAAATTTTAAAACAATAAAGCAAGCAAACAAAAAAAATCCATAGGTTAAGACAAATATGCCCAGTCAATCAATTAAGAATGCCACTGTATAAGTTGGTTCCATTTGCTACAGTATCTTCTTTAAATGCTCTGCAGCACTATTAGAGCCAGCACTAAGTGACACTTTGCTTTGAATTTATCTTAAAAAAAAAAAAAAAAAAAAAGGTTTCCCTGCATGGTGTGCCTGGTGTCCATGATCACATATATATTTTAACATTGACAGTTATTGTTATTTTAGCTGTCTATCACAGGATATTGGAGATGAAATTAAATAATGAATATGAGCTTAAAGTGCAGACTTTCATTTTTAATGTAAGGGTGTACGTCCATATTGGGTAAATGGTGTAGGAATTACAGCACATTTTATGTGCGTCCCCCCTTTTTTTAAGGGACCAAAAGTAATTGGACAAACTAACACAATCATAAATTAAATTTAAAGTTATTCACAAGTATTGAAATCTAGAACCCACAGATATCACCAGATGCTGGGTTTCTTCGCTGGTGATACTCTGCCAGGCCTTTTTCCTGGCAGTTCCTGCTTGTTTTTGGGGTGGTTGCCTTCAGTTTTGCCTCCAGCAAGTAAACTGCATGCTCAATTAGATTCAGATCATTTGCCTTAAAAAGTCTTGGGTTCCTATCAAAGTATGCTGCTCGTTATTGTCCATCTGCACTGTGAAGCACCATCCAGTGGGTTTTGAAGCATTTGGCTGAATCTGAGCAGATAATATAGCCCTATACATTTCATCAATGGCAGCCATACATGCCCATACCATAATGCTTCAGATCATGAGCGTTTCCTTCCCTTACTCTTCTCTTCCCATCTTTCTGGTAAAAGCTGATGTTTGTCTCATCTGCCCATAGGATGTTCAAGACCTGTTTTTGTTTTGTTTTACCAATCTTATGTTCAAGACCTATTTGTTTTGTTTTGGTTTACCCATCTTAGGATAAAACTCTGTATTGACTCTGCTGATACCTTCTCTTGATTGTTGTCTTTGATACAGACTTTTACGCCTACCTCCTGGAGGGTGTTCTTGATCTGGCCAACTGTTGTAAAGGGGTTTTTATTCACCAGGGAATTCTTCTCTCATCCGCCAATATTGTTTTCTGTGGTCTTCTAGTGTTCCTGAGCTCACCTGTGCATTCTTTCTTTTTAAGAATGTGCCAGATAGTTGATTTGGCCACACCTAAAGTTTTTGCCGTCTCTCTGATTGGTTTGTTTTGCTTTGTCAGCCTAGAAATAGCTTGCTTCAGTGTCACTGACAGCTCTTTTGACTTCATATTGATTACAACAAAAGATTTCAAATACAAATGCCACACTTGAAATCAACTCTAGACCATTTACCTGCTTACTTGAGTGAAATAATGAGGGAATAACACATACCTGGCCATGGAACAGCTGAGCAGCTAAATGTCCAATTACTTTTGGTCCCTTAAAATGGGGAGACCACATATAAGAAGTGCGGTAATTCCTACAGCATTCACCGGATATGGATGAAAATACCCTCAAATTAATTCAGTTAATTAATTGTTTAATTTCAAGTCAACATGCACAGGCGTGTACGAAGAGAATCAGCATTTCCAAACCTTTTGTAAAACCATCTGTGATTTGATTATTATTATTTTTTTTTTTTTTATTTGGCTTACGCAAGCATTTACATGCAACTTTACTAATGGACTGATAAAGATTGACTAAAAGTTTATTTAATTCGAATATGTATTCATATTTGGTTACATCCCTAAGAGGTAGAAATGGCAGCACTGTTAGCATGTGCTGTGAATTCTGGCTATATCTGTCCAAATCATAATTAGTCTCATCTAGACATCTGCGTTGTTTTTTTTTTTTTTTTTTTTTTTTTTTTTTTTTTTTTTTTTTTTTTTTTTTTTTTTTTTTTTTTTTTTTTTTTTTTTTTTTTTTTTTTTTTTTGTTTAATCCTGCTTGTGCCACTACTACTTTTGTTTGTACCTGCCTGTGATATTTTTTAACAAATTTATTTGGTTCTGTTTCCCAAAATATAAACAGAGAAATATTAACAAGTGGCCTAATTTAAATACCCATGACCCTAATGAGGCAATTTAGGGACTGCCACGTGTTGGTTACTGAACCTGATCTTTGTTCTGCGAGCTTCATGCTTGAGCATGCACTGTAGGAATATGAAAATGTCCCAGTCCACTTGCATGACTGTTTTGTTGCTTCCTGCAGGACCTAGCTTCAAAATACGTTGGGGTTTTAGGGCCACTGTTTAAAAAATAAAAATATAAGATTTTGAGACTTTCTTCTCAAATATAGCAACTTTTTTTTTTTTTTTAAACAGAGGCCCTAAAATGCAGTTGTATCAAATAGATGCCCTTTCTGGCAAGTTTTCTTAGAGGGGGGAAAAAGTCCCATTTCTATCTATTTTTTTATTGGGTTATACCCACACATTAATGTAAAGCTGTGATTTGCCAGAAAATTAATCACCACCACCTGTAATTAGAAATCTGTGTATGTGTATGTAAGCAAAAAAAGGCATTATATATATATTTCTACATATAATAATGCATTTTTTTTGCTTACTTGTAATATTCCAGGGTGGTGTCCCACTTCTATGGGCATGGAGATGTGTGTGACCTCACAGGGAAGCCAAGACAGGTCATTGTGAAGCTCAAGTGAGTCACTTCAGTAATCAGTTAAAAAAAAAAAAGTGTTAGAATACAGTGAGAATTTGTATGAATGCTGCCATTCTTTTACTTTCAGGTGTAAGGAATCTGAGTCTCCTCATGCTGTTGTTGTGTATCTCTTGGAACCCCAGACTTGCCAGTATATTCTTGGGGTAAGAAGTTGTAACTCGTTAATATTCTATAATAAAGACCAATGCTCTCTAATAGGTTTTTTCTCAGATAAATGTAAAAAGAGCAATGAGGTTTTGAACTGTGCTTTTCTTTGTGTATCTTCTGTTCTTTTTTTCCTCCTCAGGTTGAGTCTCCTGTGATCTGTAAAGTCTTGGACACAGCCGATGAGAATGGCCTTCTCTCTCTCCCTAGCTAGAAAAAAGACCTACTAGTGAAATGGGCATGTTTTAGAAGCGGAAGAATATTGTAATTCTAGTGAAATGTGCATTTTTGAAGGAAAGCAGAGTGCCTGAACCCAGGAATTCCTCTTTATCCCTTTAAGAAAACTGGGAATTTGCTCTAGACTGAGCTCTGGATGATGTGTTTGTCCTGTGTTGCAGCAGGTGTGTTGTTGAAAGTATGTTCTGTTATGAAAGTTCTGGAATCGGCAGTTGTGGAACTGTTTAATTTCCTGATCTGCTGGAGAATATCACTCTGTTTTTGTAACTTTTTGGCATATTTTAATGACTTTTATTTTATTTAATGCAATAATTTCTGCAGGGTAATATATTGGGTTGTTTTAACTGTTTATTTATTTCTGTTAATTACATGCTTGCTATTGCAAGCATTAAATTACATTTTAAGTAAAGCAAGGATTCAAGAATTGAAACAGTTTGTTCATTGAATATATGGAGAGTTAGAATACAATGAAAAAGTAGTGGAACAGTTACATACTCAATCCATTAAGCATAAACAGGACAATGCAAATGCAGAAAGAATAGACTGTGAACTTTTATTTTGGACTACATTTGAACATACAATATGTTTCATGTTGATACTGCCATGAAATTATGGCAGTATCATTTCCACAATTAAGTGGGCACAGGTGCTTCCAGTCGTACATTTTTTATTTAAAAACAACAAAACTAGATTGTGCTTTGGTTAATTGTTAAAATATTTAGGGTGTGCACTGTGTATATACACACCTAAATGAACGTAGTTAGTGAACTGTGGTTTAATTCAGGGATGTTTGCCTGGGTTTTTAAAACTATGATATTCATGATTTAGGACGGAATCCCATTGTCCAATTCAGTAACAAGACTTGAGCAAATAAAGGATAAATATTTTTGGTTATAATTAATTTGCATAGGATTTAATGTTCTTAAAACTAAAACTTCAGTCTTGATGTTAAATACAAGTATACACCAACAGGCTCTCTTGACCTTACAATTTAGACAACTTGGAAACAAAATTGTTTCCTCTGTTTTAATCAAACAGCCCAGTGGTCCTTCTTGGAAAACATATGTTTAGTGACAGTGAATGGAAATTGACCACCATTATGATATAGGCTGGGTAGAGCCCTACCTATTGCAGCCTTTACTTCCAACAGGGAATTACTGTTCATATTCCAGCAGGTAAAGGTTATAAACAAATGTTGAAGGGTAGTAGATCTCTGTGTCATGTTATGTCAGATATCAGGGATGCAAAACAGATAGAAAAAAATACTTTCTTGAGATCAACTGCAGATGCAGGCAAATTAAATGAAAAACTGGTGGCTCTGTGGGGGCATTTTGTTGGCATTTTTTGGTTCCATGTGTCCTCTTAGAGGGATTCACTGCAAAGCAAACTTATCAAAAATATTTTTCACCCGATGCGAGTCTTTTCTTACAGGATGACCCCACCCCAACCCACAGCAAACCAGGGTTCACTGAATAGTTTGACGAAAATTATGTATATTATATGCATCACATATCACAGTCACCAAATCTCAATGTAACTGAACACCTATGGGAGATTTTGAAGCGATGTATTAGACAGCAGTCTTCATCAGTCTTTGGAAGAATGGTGTTCATCCCTCCAGTATGGTTCTAGGAACTAGGATTTAAACATGTAAGCTGTTCTGGTGGCTTGTAGTGGCCTAGCACTTTACTAGGCTTTTCGTTTAATTTACCCAGTAATTAATTAATTCACCCGTCTCAACATCAGTTAAAATTGTTCAGCATAGCATGCTATAAAAGAAAAATGTAGGCATAACACAATTTTACACTCTGAAAACAACTGCTTAAAACAGGCATTCATTTAAAATGAACATTTGCATTTTGTGTTGCTATAATATCGAGTTAGCATGTTTTGAATGTTATGTTGTAGTATTTTCATCTAGATACTCTGGACAATCTGGCTTAGACATATCATGTATTATATTTGAAACTAAATACTTAGAGTGTAGCTCTCCAGGACAAGTTAAACATAAAGCTGACACAAAATATAATTTTACTTTCATAATGAAGCTGCTAAATGTTTAATTCTATTATTGACTACTTTTTTTGGGGGGGTTAAACAATATATAACCTTGATGAGGACTGACCATTTACATGATTTCACCTTATTTTGATGGGCCCCATCAGAATCTATAGTGAACCTACAGTGTGCTCCATCTCTCCCTTGGTTGGAAAATATTTAGTTCTTCAAAATGAAGTCAATATAGGAAAAATACACTTGCAAAACATTTAATACGACATTAAATGTATAACACTTTCACAAATACTTTATCTTAATGAAAAGACCCATTTGCCACCTTATCAAAATCTCCATGTCAGTGTAAAAATAGAATACCCTTAAGTCAAGGAACATCAGTAACACTTTGTGGATAGTCTGCATTAGCATCAACTCTGTTTAAATGTGCACAGCCTCTCAAAGTCCAGCACTGAAAAACCACAAATGAATAATGTACATTCTCTCATATATCATGTAAGCAAACACTGCAATTCTATTGCTCCAAATATGCTTAGAAGTAGTACAGCATTCATACTGATGGTGTGGGGATCTGATGGGCTGAGGTACTGTCAAAGTCCTGCAGTGCCTCCTGGTGGATGTGATAATGCATGGCCATGAAGCTCTTAGCAAAGCCTGTAGTCTGAGAGTTCACTGGTTTCAGGCTGTTGGGAGAACTGGGTCCAGCTGAGGGACTACTATTGTAGATGCTATAGTAGGGCTCTATGCGGGTGTTGATGGGTGTGGAGGTGCTAGGAGGATGGGATTTGCATTCAGTTGTGGCGTGCATACTTGGCATGCTGTTCCTAGAGTGGCTAGGCCCGCATGCCTGGTCCACCAGCCTCCTCTGCGGCTTTGGCGAGAGCATATAGGCTGAGTTGGTTTCATGGTGTGAGGACTTATTGCGGTTTACCTCCAGGTTTCCCTTGCCCATGGCATGCAAACGGGTCTTGTGCTTGCAGCAGAAGGAGCCAAATGCCAGCCACTGGAGGAAGCAGAGCACACGGCGACGCAACCCAGCACTGTTCCTGGAGTAAACAAATGGGTTTATGCCTGACTTGAGAAAGATCAGAGCAAATCCACACAGCTCGAACTGGTAGTGAACGAAGCTGTTCTCAGGCGACAAAACATCCTGTGCCAAAGCCACACCCATGGGCAGGCAGCATAGAAGCACAGATATGACTATGACCACACATGTCACTACAGCCTTGGAATCCTTGGCTGTGGACAGGTTGGAAACAAACTGACAGCAGGTAGCATGTGTGGCAGCCCTGGGCATGAGGGCCCGACTGCTACTCTTTGTAAACGGGTGTGTCTGAACATGCTGAAGCTTGTTGTAGGTCTGGTTACGATATAGTGAGGGCACCTGGACAGCACACTGTATGCCCTCAAATCCAGCAGCAATGAAGGCTGGAGGAGCGGCTGGGGGACCTGTGGCACCCACCATGATAACAGAACACTTCCGAACCAGGGCATTCTTTCGCAGAGCCTGTGCAATCAGAAGATATGACATGGACACTACACCCACACAAAAAGCAAAATCTGCTAGGTACACATACAACACCACCTTTGCCCGATTCTCTGTGAGACCAAAGTGAGGCAGGCAGGGACCAGCACTCCTGGGGTAGGCTCTTAAGGTGACCAAGGCTGCCAGGGTGAAGCTTGAAGTCCACAGTAGGGCAGTGAGGGACAAAGTGCATGGGAAGGAAGCAGCATGGTTTGGCTGCTGGCCCAGTACCATGCGCAACCGATGCAGGGCAATGACTGCCACCGTTTCCAAAGACATGATGATGAAACCTGAGCTAGTGAGATGAAAGGCAAAGCAGAAGCCCTTTGATACACCACCTCCACTGTCCCCGACATCCAGATAAAGGATGAGAGCAAACATGGGTGCAGTAACGCAGCAGATGAACAGGTCGCAGAAGGACAGGTTCAGGATCATAAAGTCAAAGTTGGTACGGAACTTGCGGAATGCTGGATCAAAGAAGGAGAGGAACACCACCAAGTTGCCATAAGAGCCCAGGCAGAAGATAAGGATGAGGAGAAGAGAGCAGGAGGCCAGAGTAGCAGTGTGGATCACGGCCCAGCCGCTGGTAGGAGTCTGTCCAAGAGTACTATTGAAGGCCTGGCTCCTAGCAAAATCTGCAAGGTCCAACGGCCAGGCAGTGCTGTTCATGGTACAAATGGAGTTCGTTGGTCTTACAGCCTTAGACTACTTTGCCCATTGTGAAGCAACCCCCCAGCAGCGTGTTTTCTCCTGGAGTACTGATAGAACACAGAAAGAAAAACATGAGTCTTCCTCACCAGGAGCTCTCTGAAGATTAATATTAACAAAAATGCTATCCATGCGCAATCTAACCGATGATATATGCCTTTTATGAATTATTTACGAATTATGCTTCATTCGCCTGAGCGATTATATATGGTGTAAGCTGTAGCCTCTTAGTTGTGCTGTAAGACTGTTTAAACTAGCTGTTCTAGTGTTCGCCTATTTTTGACGATTATCTAAACTATATGACATCTGTCTCTTTCATAGATGTATGTGTAGAAAAAGGGGAGTTAATGATTCAGTACGTTGATTCAATACGTTGGAAATACTGTATCGGTTATTTGTACTACGATTATTTCACGCGAACAGACCATTTCATATCGTTCACAACCAACCATCAGCGCCCCTATATCTGATAGACAAATATAGAGTAAATAGAAATGAAGCCCGGAAATATGCAGTTTTCCTCCAGCCTGGACAAGAAGACACCACATCAATGCTCAGTTCGCATATTTTACCCATTTATAATAGCTATATAACGCCATATTTATATGTATCGCTTCTATCAACAGCAGGGCGATTTTTACCTTATCAGTAAAAAGAAATACATAAACAGAAAATGACCTTACCACATTGTAATCTCCCATTTTGTAATCTATACTGTTTCCAGTATGAATGTATATCTTGTAGCGCTAACAGAAATCAACTGTACTGAAATACACACAATGTAGAGGAATAAAAAGCCTGAATATAGCTGCGGCGCGCGCGCGGTAGCTGCAGCTCTCACCGATTGGACCAAACCTCTAAGAGAAGACACAGCATGCGCGTGCCCGTGAAAAACCCCTAAAGTGGCAGAAGCACGACGGGAAACTAACTGTCAGTGTGTCGTCAATTTGATTTACATCAATTTCAGGCCATAATCCAATACTTAAGGACCACACTGTTCTGAAATTCACAAGCTGATGTCTTATTATATCAGAAGGAAAACAGGAAAACATTCCCTCTAGTAATCTCGTGAGGCCATAACCATAATTTTAATACTTGGATGAAAATCCTTTGCAGTCAATGATTGCCTGAAGTCTGGAGCCCATGTTCTCAAAACTAAAATTCTGAGCGTCCTCCCTGGAGATGCTTTGCCAGGCCTTCACTGCAGCCCCCTTCAGTTGCTGCTTGTTTATGGGTCTTTCTGCCTTCAGTCTTTTCTTCAGTAAGTGAAAAGCATGCTCTGTTGGGTTGAGATCAGGCGATTAAAGATTGGCCATTGTGTGATTAAACTTGGCCATTAAAGAATATTCCATTTCCATTTCGCAGAATGTTTTCAGGGTCATTATCCACCTGCACTGTGAAGCGACATCCTTTCAGTTTTGTAGCATTTTCCTGAGTGTGAGCAGAGAGTATAGCCCTATACACCTCAGAATTCATCTTGCTACTTCTATCAGCAGTCACATCATCAATAAACACCAGTGAGCCCGTACCTTCCATACCTTTCTCTTCCCATCATTCTGGTACAAGTTAATCTTGGTTTCATCAGTCCAAAGAATCTTATTCCAGAACATTGGAGGCTTTTTTAGATGTTTTCTGGCAAAGTCTAATCTGGCTTTCCTGTTCTTGAATGTAACAAGTGGTTTGCACCTTGTTGTAAACCCTCTGTATTTACATTCATGAAGGCATCTCTTGATTGTAGATTTTGGCAATGATATGCCTACCTTCTCCAGAGTATTCCTGACTTCTGTTGATGTTGTGAAGGGGTTTTTCTTCACCAAGGAAAGGATTCTGTGATCATTCACTTTAGTTGTCTTCCATGGTCTTTCAGGCCTTTCGATGTTGTTGAGCTCACCAGTGCTTTCTTTCTTTTTAACAATGTACCAAACTGTTGATTTGGCCACACCTAAGGTTTTTGCTATCTCTCTCATAGATTTGTATTGTTTTTTCAGCCTAATGATGGCCTCCTTCACTTGTATTGGGATCTCTTGGACTTCATATTGGTATATGTATGTATATATGTGTGTGTGTGTGTACAGTACTGTGCAAAACCCGAAGGAACCCTTTTTTTTGTACAAACTTTGTTATAGATCTTTATTTTATGACTTCTACATTATTGATTCAGTACAAAAACTTCTTAGAATTCCAAACATTAGTTTTCCAGCACAAAATTAAATGTTACAGAAAAATGTTTTTATGTCAGTAAAAAAAGCAGCAGATTACATAAGAGACACTTTTCAGACAAAAAACATAATGAAGGCTGGGTTTTGCTGCAAAAATAAGAAGCAAGTGTGACAGTCAAAGTCTCCAGAAGAACTGTGGCTGGTTCTGCAAGATGCTCAGTAAAACTTACAGCTAATTTCCTTACAAAACTGTTGTTTGTTCAAGTTGTACCTGAGACTACTATTTTTTTTTTAAAACGAATAATCACCACACCAAATATTGACTTTGTTTCATTTATTACTGTTTATTGCTTTTTATAGTATTGTTTTTTAAATTTAGAAACATTTAATTTCATTATTTTTGAAGGCATCTTTGCTCTACAGCATTTCTTTGCATGTGCCTAAGACTTTTGCCCAGTACTGTATGTGTGTATATATATATATATATATATATATATATATATATATATATATATATATATATATATATATATATATATATATATATATATAAGATGTTGATCCAGGCCTTTAACCCTCAATGCTCCAGGGGTGACTATCATGGCTGGCCCTGTGCTCAGGCCCCAGCTTTCTACAAGCTGGGATATGGAAAGAAAATGACTTTTCCACATAGGAAAATTTTATTGCTCAATGCTTTTTAATATAAGATGAGACTTAACGATAATTCTCACTTCTGTTTCATTTGACTCAAAAAAAAAAAGTCCTTAGACAATTAGACAAAAAACAATTAGACACAACATACTTCTGTAATTAAAAGAGTCAAAATGGATAATATAGCTTCAAAAGCATATTGAACAACGGTCTATCTCTTGCTTTAATCTCCTTCAAACTTTAGACTTGAACTTATTCAGTGGGTCAGTAAAGTAGAGTAGCTAGCATTCAGAAGTACTACAGCTCTTTTTCCATATTTCCATAAGCAACTAAAAGTGTAGCTCTTGTTATTGTATTATAATAGAAAAATCTGTCACAATAATAACGTCACAATAAAAACTAAAAGGTCTATGTTTGTAGTTGCAAAAAAAAAAAATTTACAGGTAATGTACTAATTATTGTGTAATTTTTTTTTTGTAGGACAAACAGAACTAAAAAAGTCTTGCCAGATTTCGGTAATGTTTATTTTCTTTGTACTCACATGCGTATGTTGATAGATGCCAATCACATAAAGTCATAGTGCATTCATGACACAGCTCTTTCGCATTAAGTTATGCCCACAAAACTTGATTAAAAAGGAAAAGCTCACAGAGAGCTGAAATCTGTAATCTGTGTATAAAATTGCAGTAACTCTCCAATTATATGACCGCCTAGTGAGTCTCATATGTACAGTGGGGTCCTGACCTAAAATCTGACCTTTTGTACAAAGCAATTAACATGGTCAATATCACAAAATAGGGACTTGGAAATAGTGCAGAATCTTGAATATTAAATACTCATGTTGAACATTCATTCACTTTCTTTGTTTTACATATTTCAAAATTCTAAAACTTTATTTATTTCCAATTTTAAATGGAAAGAAGTCCCAGATTTTGAATGTGGTCTCAGACTTTTGGACCCCACTGTGTATTTACATAAACTCAGGAGCTCTTGCAGGATACAAGCATACAAATACAAACTGTAATGATGTTCATAAAAAGTCATAAAATTCATCATTAAGATAACATATTTAACTGCCCCAGACATCAAGCGAAGCTTCCCTTAAGTTGGTTAATCACATTTTATTCGCTATCAGGATTAACCAGTTAGTATCATGCATTTTCCTGTTTCTGTTTGAAAGCTCCTAGCCAGCTACAGTTATGTAGAAAAGTATCTTACCTTCTTCCTGATTTCTTCTATTTTGCATATTTGTCACACTTCATTGTTTCAGATCTTCAAACAAAATTTAATATAAGACAAAGTCAACCTTAGTAAACTTCAATTCAATTCAATTTTATTTGTATACCGCTTTTGACAGTGGGCATCGTCACAAAAATAACTAAATTATAAAATTTAAAAAAATTATTAATTTTTTAAATTTATCAAATTATTCCTAATGAGCAAGCCAGAGGCGACTGTGGCAAGGAAAAACTCCCTTAGATGATATGAGGAAGAAACCTTGAGAGGAACCAGACTGGCAACAAGTAGAAAGGAATTAGCGTAGCTGCTATTCATAATATTAGCAAGCACTAAATCAATGTATGTATTACGTGTATGCTTGGCTAAAGATATATGTCTTAAATCTATGCTTGAACTGGGAGACTGTGTCTGAGCCCCGAACACTGTCAGGAAGGCTATTCCAAAGTTTAGGAGCTAAATACGAAAACGCTCTACCCCCTTTTGTAGACTTTGATATTCTGGGAACTACCAGAAGTCCGGAGTTTTGAGATCTTAGGGTGCGAGGTGGATTGTGACGTGTTAGAAGACTGGCTAGATACATGGGAGCTAAACCATTTAGAGCCTTATACGTAAATAGTGCTAATTTATAATCAATTCTAAACTTAACAGGTAGCCAGTGCAGGGATGATAGTATTGGGGTTATGTGATAATCTTTTCTTGACCTAGTAAGAACTCTGGCGGCTGCATTCTGGACTAACTAACTTGTTTATTGAAGACGCAGGACAACCACCTAGCAAAGCATTACAATAGTCCAGTCTGGAGGTCATGAATGCATGAACCAGCTTTTCTGCATCAGATACAGATAAAATGTTCCTAAGCTTGGCAATGTTTCTAAGGTGGAAGAAGGCTGTTTTAGTAATATTGGAAATATGATTTTCAAAAGACAAGCTGCTGTCTAATATTATGCCCAGGTCTTTCACTGTCAAGCTAGTAGTAATAGTACATCCTTCTAAATGCAAGTTGATTATTAGTGTGATTACAAATAATTTCCCTTGTAACTGTATACTATCAACAAAGTGCAATTGTGTAAACATGAACTTGTGAGCAATTTATGAGTATGCGCATTAGAGTAATTTCTGAATTCATAATAGTTTTAACTTGAAGTCTTGCGTTGATGTTATCAACAGTTCATTGATGGAGTGCAAAACCGTTCGTAGTGATTGCAGTCCTAAGGCCATTCAAGAAAGAACATCCACAGCCATCTTTATGGTTCTTGACAGCATCATCCACACTAATCTGATGGTGATCTTTAGGCTGTAGATGTGGAGCCATCCTTAGCAGCAAGTGATTTCATGTGATGAGAACTCCAAACAGAAGTAGGGCATCAGGATGGATCAGGCAGATCCGGAGAGCAGAAGGGGTCAGGATCACTCAACAGAGAGAAGGAGAGAGAGAGAGAGAGAGGGGAGGGAAGAGAGAACACGGATTATTAGGTATGCTCTGATCATGAATGGTTAAAGAATACGACAGTACGAACATCCCAGTTTACCAGAACCCTCTATGCCCAGGAACCCTCCAGATCTTGCCTTTACCTAAGAGAAAGACTATTAACAAAAGGCTTAACTAAAGCCTTAACAAATAGATGTTCAGCCTAGACCTAAACACTGAGACCTTGTCTGAGTCCTGACCACTAACTGGGAGACTGTTCCATAACTGTGGGGCTTTGTAAGAAAAAGCTCTTCCCCCTGCTGAAGCAGCACACTATGCCATGATCAAAAGAAATTCCAGAAGAGATGAGAGAGAAATTTATTGAAATACTGTATACCAGTCTAGGGGTTACATAGCCATTTTTAAGGCTCCAGCTAACTGCAGTGAGAGCCATTATCTCCAAATGAAAAACAGTAGAACAATGGTGCATCTTCCCAGAAGATTGGACAGTCAATGAAAATTGGTGTCATCCTAAGGTGCAGCAATGATTCATCTAGCAAGTCACAAAAAACCTAGAACTATGGACATGCAGGCTTCACTTGCTTCAGATAAGGTCAGCATTCAGGATTTCACCATTAAAGAGAGACAAAAATTTGGTATCCGTCAAAGAGTTGCAAGACAAAACCACTGTTAACCAAGAGGAACATACAGACGTGGACAAATTTGTTGGTACCCTTCCAAGAAAAAGAAGAACCTACAACTACCTCTGAAATAATTTGAAACTGACAAATGTTAATGGCATCAATCACTGTTAATTCCATGTTTAACACAAAGTCAGACATTACTTTTGATTTTTGATTAAACTGAATATTTTACATAATGAACCAAATGAAAGTGTCATGGAAAAAAATATGATACCCTTAACTTAGTATTTTGTTGCACCACCTTTAGCAGCAATCACTGCCAACAAGCGATCACAGTAGTTTACAAGGAGAATTCTGCATCGGGTAACAGGTATTTTGGCCCATTCTTACTGAGCAAACTGCTCTAACTGTCTGAGGGTTGAAGGGTGCCTTCTGCACACTGCATTTTTCAGATCTTTCCACAGATGTTCAATAGGATTAAGATCAGGGCTCACAGAGGGTCATTTAACAATAGTCCAATGTTTTTTCCCAGCCATTCTTGAGTGCTTTTAGTGTGTTTTGGGTCATTATACTGTTGGAGGACCTGCGACTGAGGGAGAGCTTTCTGACACTGGGCAGTATGTTTCTCTCCACGATGCCTTGATAGTCTTGAGCCTTCATTGTGCCCTGCACAGATTCAAGGCCCCCTGTGCCAGACACAGCAAAGCAGCCCCAAAACATGACTGAGCCACCTCCCTGTTTCGCAGTAGGTATGGTGTTCTTTTCTTTGAAAGCCTCATTCTTCTGTCTGTGAACATACAGCTGGTGTGACTTGCCAAAAAGCTCTAGTTTTGTTTCATCAGTCCAAAGGACATTCTCCCAGAAACTTTGTGGCTTGTCAACATGCATTTTAGCAATTCCAGTTTGGATTGTTTATGTTTTTCTTTCAATAATTGTGTTCTTCCTGGATCTTCTTCCATGGAGCCCATTGTTGTTTAAAATGCAACGGATGGTGAGATCAGATAGTGACATACCTTGACCTTGGAGTTCAGCTTGAATGGATGTTTTCCTTGACACCTGTAACACTAATTAAGGTTAAACAATTAGTTTGAAACATGATTAGAATGCAATGATTTCTAATCTTTTTTTAGGGGTACCAAGAAATCGGCCAGGCTGTTTTAGATTATCTTGGTAAAATAAACAATGTCATTTCTCTTCACAATTTTATTGGTTTAATGTATCACATACTATGGGCAGACAACTATTGCTTTTGGTTTAATCACTTTTCAGGAGCAATGAATCATTGTTTCAAAGAACTGTAAGGGTACCAACAAATTTGTCCACGTCTGTAAAGGCTGGTCTAACGTTTGCCTTAAAAAAACTCCTTGATGACCCCCAAGCATTTTGGGTTAATGTTCAGTGGACTTCTGTGTTGAAAGTGTAATTTTTTCGAAGACATGGGTCACGCTACATGAGGTGTAATGCTAACACAGCATTCCACAATAAAAACATCATGCCAACAGTCAAACATGGTGGTAGAAGTGTAATGGTCTGTTAATGCCTTTGTCTTGCATTACACTTCTCTGAAACCATTTAGTGTGATAAATATGCAAAAATAGAGGAAATCAGAGGGTCAAATACTTTTTTACAGCATTGTAGCTACACTTTGAGCTCAGGGATATCAATTAAGTACGGGAGATTTACTGCAGGAGGAGAAAATAAGGGTAGATCTGGTGTTATAAGATGGTATTTCCTCCCCCGTAATTTCTCCATGTTATTTTATAGCAAGATCATTAACAGGGTGAGATGGGTTAATCGTAGATCGAGCATTTAATGATTAATTGAAAATTTCATGCCATCACTGCTTCTATTACTGTCTGGCATCAACCTAAATTGCAGGAGCATAATGCTATCAGTGTCAGGTCAGTATATTAGTATAGTAATATATTTCTTCATCCCCTCCTGAAATTAATTTCTGGCTGTGCCATTGTATACTCATGCATTATGTTTAGAAAATCCTAATGGTGCCTCATTTTAACAAACAATTATTTTCACTACATACTGTATATTTAATACAAATATTTAATGCAAAGACCATAAGAACATCTCCACCTCCTGAAATACATTAAATATATTTATATTAAAATATTTGTGATGTGCTTCATGATTTCTTGTAATAGTTTGTTGGTTGGTGCTGTACCTGTGAGAAGTAAAAATCCTGGAAAAATTATGGAGTTTAGAAACTGTTCTTTTCAGACCTGGCAAAGTAAAGTTTTAGAAAACTCATGGAATTTTTTTCATGGAACAAATCTGTTCCAAAATGAGCAAAATGCATAAAAACATGGTTTTCTTAAAGCTTTGTTAGAATGTTGCAACATCAGGCTAAGGTGCCAGGCAAAATGTTGCTCTCCATTTAGAAACAATGTCATCGAAAAAGGCTATTTCTTTCACCCATGTCCACCTCCTAACCCTCCATGTACAAGTCTGATGCACCCACGTCCACCCATGTATGTATGTGTATATATATATATATATATATATATATATATATATATATATATAAATATATATATATTTTATACACACACACACACCATCCAGATGGGCTTTTTTGAGTATCTCAGATATACACATACCATACACACGCGCACCCACACACACACGGTCCCAACTATGGACCTGGTCCTACCTTTGGATTGTCACATATTGACTAGTCAAATAGTGTCTCAGGGAGTTTTTCCTTGCCACCGTCGCCTCTGGCTTGCTCATTAGGTATAAATTCATACATTTACAATTTATATCCTGTATTTATTTCTGTAAAGCTGCTTTGTGACAATGCCCATTGTTAAAAGCACTATACAAATTAAATTGAATTTAATTGAATAGATTTCCTAATACTTAGCATAAATACACGTGCAAAATATTTAACTAGCTAGCTAGTTCTCTTGTTGGCTTTTTTTGTTTACTGATGGCTAAACATGACAGCTATGTATCTCAGACCCTCTATTAACTTTAACTGATTGAAGTTAGAGTTATGCCCTTAGCCTCTCAAATGGTTAAAGAACAGAGTGAGAATAATAGGTTTACCCTAGACAGGTTTTCTTTCATAGTGAGATGTACCCTATTCTCTCAGTCAGTATTTGGGCTTAAGGGTTAGAACCATTAGCCTGTACTGAAGTTCACTAGGTTGGGTTTTAGCTGTCTTAGGTGCATCGCACAACACCCATACAACTACGAGCCTAGGGAAAAAAAGAGGCTACATTTTTGGGGGCTCATCTGGGATTAGATCCCCCACACAAAATGGAAGCCATTGAAATTGAAGCTTGGTGTAAAAGGGCGTAGATAGCTCATGAAAATGCAGTAGTGTTGATTAAGGTCAGTGATGTCACTGATGATATTTTGCTTGAAGCTCTGAGTTTGGTTAAAGCTTTTGGCAGAGTTAAGATAATTGACTGCTGTCGAGATGTAGCTTCTAAAACACAGTTTGTGTTGATTCAGACTTCTACTGATCTAACTAAGCAATCTGTGCCTGTTCATGTTGGGCTTCCTGGAAGAGCTGGTCCTTGGCCTGTCCATGTGCTCTCTGCTCCCGTTGAGGGTGAAAAGTTTGAATCTAAATTGATGTTATTCCTGAGGCATGAGGGGAAGACCATTGACGATTTTAAGGGCTTCATTGACCCTTCACCTCTTAACATGAACGCTGCACTAATTAATGCCATTAGTTCTCTGGTGGACAAGTGTGACGCTGTGCCCGCTGATACTCAGAGTTACCGGAAACTTTGCCTGTTTTCTGGTGTGTGACCTACCCCGAGTGGAGAAGAGGAATATGATGCTTGGGCAGAACAGGCAATGCATTTGTTGGCGATGTAAAGAAGCAGAGGATAGTGGAAAGTTTAAAGAGCCCAGCTGCTGACATAGTAAGGTCTTTAATGACACAGAATGCTGCTGCTACATGTGACTATATGCAAGCTTTGGAAATAGCTTTTGTAACCACTGAAAGCGCATCTGGCTTCTTTGATAAATTCAGACACACATTTCAATGTGAAAAACGAAAAACTATCCACCTATTTGCTTAGGTTAGAAAAACTATTGAACTGTGTGCTTAGAAAGGGAGGTGTGGAGTTATCGGACGTAAACCGACTAAGCATTGAGCAAATTGTGAGAGGCGCTTTGCCACACAATATGACTGCCCTGCGTATTCGTATGACTCACAAGCTAAGAGACCCTCCCACGTTCAGTGAGTTGTTGAGAGAGGTTAGGGAGGAAGAGGATATGCTCCAAGCTTGTCATGATGCCAAGAGCATAGTAATGTCCAAACCTGTTGTTCCCATTACCAGTCCTACCCCTGAAACCCAAGTCAATCCTGAAGTAGAGCGACTAAAAAAGGACCTCAGTGTCATGAAAGCTGAATTAATCGGTCTCAAAGCAATTTCAGCTACAGTGCAGACTGACACTCAAAGTCCACAGTCTGGAGTCCCTGCCAAGACAAAGTACTGGGGAACTGAAACCCCGCAGAGGGTTAGACGGGAAGAAGTGAGACCCGGCGTGTTCTGCTACAGGTGTGGGGAGGACGGACATTTTAAGAGGGATTGTGAAGGTGAGGAGAACTTGAAGAAAGTCAACACACGCCTCATTAAACTCACCAAAAAGGCGAGAAACTATCACGGGGCCCAGTGACGGAATGGCCTGGTGTCCCGGTGGTGAAAACACGTTCCAACAATTGCATCTACTCAGAGAAAAAAGCAGAAGACGCTGTACCCGAGGGCTTAGTAGGCCCAAGCTCTGCTGTATCAGTACAGATTGAAGGCATTTATGCTAAAGCCATTCTCGACATTGGTTCTCAAGTGACTTTGCTGTACAGATCCTTCTATGACAGATACTTGACACATCTGCCACTAACATCTATCAGTGACTTGCAGATATGGGGTCTCAGGTTTGATGATTACCCTTATGATGGCTATTTGTCACTTAAGCTGGAGTTCTTAGAATCTGATATAGGAGTAACTGAGGCCATTGATGCCCTTGCGTTGGTATGTCCCAACCCAATTGTGAGAACTGAAGCCTCCATACTTATTGGCACAAACACACCAATGGTGAGGCGACTGTTAGAGAACTGTAAAGAGAAAGGGTGAAATGCCTTTATAAGCTCAAAGCATGTTCACCCTGCTTTCAGAAAAGCTTTAAACGAGCTGTCAGCACTCTCACCTGATGATAATGGCCACAAGAGAGGAGCCGTGTGGTTCATACAAACTAAACCAGTTACTTTGTGCCCTGGAGGTGTAGCTAGGGTAATGGGTGTACCGAAGTTTCAGGGAATGCCAAGCGCTCTAGCTATTCTGGTAGACTCACCTGATGAGCCAGTAGAGGGAACAAGATTTCTGGAGGGGCTCTTGGTAAGGCCAGAGTTGCAGGCAGCCACTGTCATGAAGTCTAGGAAGATTGCAGTGCTGGTCAGGAATGTATCAGCAAGAAAAGTCACACTGACTAGAGGGACGCTGATTGCACACCTCTTTCCAGTTGATGTGGTGTCCTTGTCTCTTGTGGACAAAGAATCTAAGATTGAGCCATTTGGAACACTGACCCCTTCTTCTTTCAACTTTGGAGATTCGCCAGTTCCCAAGGAATGGAAGGAAAGATTAGTGAGAAAATTGATGGAACACAGTGATGTTTTCTCAAACCATGAGTTTGATGTGGGCTGCTGTAAAAGTGTACACCACACCATCAAAACTACAGAGGACAAGCCTTTTTGAGAGAGGTCTCGTCGACTGGCACCTGCAGATTTAGAGGCATTGAGACAGCACCTATGGCAGTTGAAAAGTGCCGGGATTAATACGGAGTCAAGAAGTCCTTACACTTCACCTATTGTGGTGGTGAGGAAAAAGGATGGAAACATAAGGGTGTGTGTGGACTTCAGAACACTGAATAAATGCACTAAACCTGATCAGTACACAGTACCAAGAATTGAGGATGCACTGACTTGTCTCAATGGCAGCAAATGGTTTAGTGTGCTGGACCTCAGAAGTGGATATTATCAAGTCCCCATGAGCGAGTCTGACAAAGAGAAAACAGCTTTCATTTGCCCAGTGGGTTTCTATCAGTTTGATAGAAGGGGTGTCAGGAGCACCGGCTACCTTCCAACGTCTTATGGAATAAACTGTCGGGGATATGAATTTGCTGGAAGTCTTGGTCTATCTCGATGATATCATTGTGTTTGGAGCAACCTTTGAAGAGCATGAGGCAAGACTTTTAAAGGTGCTTGATCATTTGAAGGATGAAGGGCTTAAGCTGTCATTGGATAAATGCCAGTTTTGTCAACTGTCAGTGACTTACTTGGGACATGTTGTGTCTCAAGATGGGGTATCTACAGACCCAAAGAAAACAGAGGCTGTGACTACATGGCACCGACCAACCAATGTGTCTGCTTTGTGATCATTCCTTGGATTCTGTGGGTACTACAGACGTTTTGTGAGGGATTATTCCAAAGTGGCATACCCATTGAACCAACTGCTGGCAGGTTACCCTCCAACTGGTAAGAAGTCCAAAGCAAACCAGGACAGGACCTATTTAATTAGATCAGAGCCCTTTGGCAGTAGATGGGATGACAGTTGCGAGGCAGCTTTTGAGGAACTGAAGCAGAGGCTCATACAAGCCCCTGTGCTGGCTTTTGCAAACCCACAGCTGCCTTATGTACTGCATGTGGACGCTAGTCGAGAAGGTCTAGGTGGCGTGCTTTACCAAGACCAAGGTGAAGGGTTGAGGCCAGTTGCTTTCGTCAGTCACAGCCTTACTCCATCTGAACGACATTATCCTGCACATAAGCTAGAGTTCTTGGCTTTGAAGTGGGCAGTAGTGGACAAACTGCACGATTACCTGTACAGAGTTCGAAGTAAAGACCGACAACAACCCGTTGACTTATGTGCTCACGTCTATCAAGTTGGATGCAACGGGTCACCGCTGGCTTGCTGCATTGTCCACCTAAGATTTCAGCCCCAAGTACAGATCAGGGGTTCAGAACATTGATGCAGATTCTCTTTCTCGTCGCCTACACCCCGCACCTGTAGCAGGACAACAGTTGGAGGACTGTTCGAGTCTCAGGCCGGCAGGGATTGTAGGTGGGGGGAGTGAATGACCAGTGCTCTCTTCCACCCTCAATACCACGACTGAGGTGAGACCCTTGAGCAAGGCACCGAACCCCAACTGCTCCCCGGGCGCTGCAGCAAAAAAGGCTGCTCACTGCTCCGGGTGTGTGTGTGTGTGTGTGTGTGTGTGTGTGTGTGTGTGTGTGTGTGCGTGCGTGCGTGCGTGTGTGTGTGTGTGTGCGTGCGTGTGCGTGCGCGCGTGCGCACTTGGATGGGTTAAATGCAGAGCACAAATTCCGAGTATGGGTCACCATACTTGGCCACACGTCACTTCACTTCACTTCATCTACAGCTGGTGTGAAAGCTCTATGTCAGATTTCTGTGGTCACAGACCAGTGAAAACCATGTTCTGACAGAGGAATTGATCACTTAGGGTTTTCAGTGCACGCTATCCCACAAGCTTACAGTAACCTATCTACTTTGTGTGCCAAGGATATGCCTGTCCTTAGTTCTTCAGAGCTGTCGAATGCTCAACAAGAGGATCCTGGCATTGGTGAAGTATGGTCAGCTCTAGGCCATGGAGATGTGAAAAAGGTTGATCGGACCAGCACTCTGCTTCTGAGAAAATGGGAACGGATAAAGCTCCGGTAGGGGGTCATGTATCGAATCACAAGTCCACCTGGTAAACAACATTGCTTCCAGCTGATTTTGCCCGAGAAATACAGGGGAGTGGTAATGAAATCGCTACATGAGGACTTTGGTCATCTGGGCTGTGAGAAAACATACGGCCTAGTCAGAGACCGATTCTACTGGCCACGGATGAAGTCAGATGTTGAAGAGTATTGTAAGTCCTGCATGCGATGCATCAAAAGGAAGACCCTGCCCAAGAAAGTAGCTCCACTGTCACACTTGCAAAGTGAAGGACCCATGGATCTTCTATGCATGGACTTTTTGTCCATTGAACCCGATTTGAGCAATACGGGAAATGTTCTCGTCATCACTGATCACTATATGCGCTATGCTCAAGCCTTTCCAACAAGGGATCAAAAAGCCTCTACAGTGGCAAAAGTGTTACTAGAGAAGTACTTTGCCCATTATGGCTTACCCAAGAGGATACATTAGGGGAGAGACTTTGAAAGCCGCCTGATCCATGATTTTTTGAGTATGCTTGGGATTGAGAAATCGAGAACTACACCCTATCATCCTCAGGGGGATCCCCAGCCTGAGAGGTTTAATAGGACGTTGCTAGACATGCTTGGGACTCTGAAGCTGAGCAAGAAAAAAAGGTAGAGTCAACACATTGGACATCTTGTTCATGCATATAAGATCCATTTCTCCCAGCTTTTGCCTTGAGATGGAGTCTTGATACGGAATTTGGGGTTACAAGGGAAACATAAGTTGGCTGATCGCTGGATTTCTACTCCTTATGTGCTGGAGAGTCAGATGACAAACTTGCCAGTGTTCCGATTGAGACCTGAAAATGGAGATGGGCCCATTAAAATCCTTCATCGAAATCAGCGCCTCCCTCTTGGGGAAAAAAGTGCGTCTTGATCCGGTGCCTGATGCTGATCCTGTACTAAGCAAGAGAATCCTCAGGAAAAGGAAGATAATATCTGAGAAGGATAAACCAGACAAAATTTCACAGGCACCAGACCCAAGATCTGAAACAGGCGAGCCGGGACCCGACTTCTGTGATGAGAAAGAGCACACTGATTCAGAAGATGATGAAGTTGGGGTATGGTATGATGTACAACCCAGAGCTCCCATAAATAGACAGGAGGAGGAACTGTCCGAATCAGTTAGTCTTGATCTAAATGCTGTCTGGAATAACCTGACTGGGCAATCTGAGGTAGCTGAGTCAGAAGTGTTACCTGATATTTCAGAGGTGGGAGTAGACACAGGCACGAGAGAAACTGAGGCACGCCTACAAGAAAGAACTCAGGTCGAAGGGACCCTGGGAGCAGAGAGTCAATTATCTCAGGAAGACACTCAAATTGGGACTGAGATTAGAAGGGCTCAGAGAGTCAGAAAAACTCCATTCAGATTAATTTACGATGCACTAGGACAGCCCAGCGTTGTAGCAGCCCCAACAGTGAGATATGTCTCTTGTATTTATAAGTGGATGGGCACCCCTAGGATAAGCCCCTGATACGTGTTACTAGCTACTATTCTGTAATTCTCCTGCTTGAATACGTTATGTTGGGCATGGTCTAGAACCACTAAATCATGAGGACATGTCTTGTTTGGTGGGAGGAGAGTGTAATAACCTGATTTACATCAGATATATATATAAATTTTTTCTTCTTTTTCTACTTTTGTTTCGAGCACTTAGCTCATGATAATATGTATTGAGAAGTTCATGTATTACATATGCACAAAATGCCCTTATTCATAAGTTCAATGTCTTTGTATGCAACCTGTTTATTGTATAAGGTTTTTTCCCTTTCTCGAGAGATCTGAGAGGCGGAGAAAAGAGAAAGAGCTAGAAGCTAGGGGGTGGGGCAAAGAAAGAAAAAAGATGGCGAACAGCGAGCGGGACAAGTGCTGCGCTCGGGCTTAAGACTTTCACTAGGCTGTAAGCCGCTTCTGAACTAAGGTGCTTCCCGGTATGCAAATTCAGGAAGTTACATCGCCTCTGGTGGACTGAATTTGAGTTTTGCTTGGACTGAGTTCTTCACACACGTGTGCATCGCGAACACGGATACAGCTGACGGGCGCGATTGGAGCAGTTATTTCTTTTCCCTTTCAGTGCCGTTTTGCTTTCACGGCTTTTGGTAAACTTCACCAGACTGGTTTCTATGGACCAGGTAAGAGCTGTTGTTCTAAATTCACATGCGGATGTGTCACAAGAGTTTTGCTTCAATGAGCTCCAACGTAAGCGCGCCAACGAGCTTCAACCCCAAGTTTGTCTAAAGAACCTTCTAGATCGCAGAGTGCACTCTGGTTACACTAAACTTTAGTTAGAATTGGACTCTGGTTACACTAGACTTTAGTTATAATTGAACTCTGGTATAATTGAAATTTAGTTGAATTCTGGAATGTGTTTTTTTGTTATTGGATTCCCTTTGTTTTTTCTCTAAACATAAGTATGCAGTCTGCTGAATTTTATTTTAGCCAACTCTGTATATGTGAATCTTCATTCAGTCAGTATTTGGGCTTAAGGTTTAGAACCATTAGCCTGTACTGAAGTTCACTAGGTTGGGTTTTAGCTGTCTTAGGTGCATCGCACAACACCCATACAACTACGAGCCTAGGGAAAAAAAGGGGCTACAATATGGTTCATTATGGTAGTTACACATAAAACTATATACGGGCACATCACAGTAGACTAAGGTTTACCTACCTTTGTTTTGCACTTTTAGCCATCAAAGTGAGTTGGGAGGTTAAACTAGGCAAAATGGTTACTGGCATGTTTTATAAAATTTTGCAACCTGAATTGTGCATCCAGAATGAACCAAATAGGCAGACAACTTAAAATACTGTATATATATTTGATGCAACCATAGACGACTGTTTTAACCAAATTTAACCAAACATTTTAACCTATTTTATATTTTATTTTTGTGCTTTTCTGCTGAATTTACTGAATCAACTGCTGAATCTGCTGAATCTAAGTTGCTATGCAGCAGCCAATGGAGGTATGGGGCTATATAAACAAATGAGCACATTGTAACATTTTGGACCACCACTAACTGGCCCTCAGCGTTGTAACTTATGGGAAACCAAAGTGCTCCCATACACCAGACCTTAAAGACTTTGGGGAATCTTACAGCTCCTGCTTGCTGCTGAACATAAGCTAGGTTGTTGGTTCATTAAAGATGGCATGCTAAGCAGAGGCATGTTTTTTTTTTTTTTTTTTTTTTTTTTTTAAACCTGTAGCCTCTCAATTTGATATAAAATGGAGGTTACTTTTTCATCAGTTGGAGTGTGGGCTTGATTATGTTTAAGTGTAATATAAGCACTAATTTATGATGAATAGCCTAATTTATCATGCAGCCTGTTAAATGTTGTGGCAGCAGGGGAGTGGTCAAGTGTCAGCTGTGGATGGAGAGAGGAGGTGAGTTGAACTGATAGGTGTGTTTGTTCTCACCTGTGTGTTTTTAACTGTGTGTTTGAACTTGAACATCAGGCAAGTAGCGAACTACTTGTTTCTTGTTTGTTTTGTGTTCTCTTTAAGTTTATGAGAAGTGTGCTGAAAAGTGCTTGCGCTGCATATAAAACTAAGAATAAAAGAAACCTAAAACTCTGTAAAATTTCACCTGTCTCACTAGTCTTCTTTTACATACCCACCCATACCAAGTTCTACAAATCTATTGTTTGCTATGCAGAAGTATCAAATCGAAAGCCTTGTATTGAATAAAACAATGATACACCTTATCATTACACTCCTATTAAATAGGTATATGAGGAAATATGCAAAATACTGGTGCAGTATATTGGAGGATTGTCTATGTGCAAAAATGAGTGACTGGTATCATGAAATACTATAACAAAACCATAGTTACCATGGTAAATTATAGTGCTGAAAGAAACTACATAGCAGATTATAGGGCATACTTTTTTTTACCACACTAATTAGTATCCTACTATGATGGCCCGCCTTGAAAATGAATGTCTTCCAGCCACTTGTCACGCCATTGCCAATGGACATTATAGAAGCGGAAGTACAGAACTTCTGTCAGAGTTGCCCCTGACAGTGCCAGCGTACCTCGCCCAAGAAGCCAAGATGCTCCCTATCATCGGCATTCCCTTCGAAAGGGTGGGCATGGACCCTGTAGGACTGCTTCCAAAATCCCAAGGCCATGAGTACATTCTTGTCATCATGAACTATGCCAACTGGTACCACGAGGCAGTCTCCTTCTGGAAAGCCACCTCCTGGAACATTGCCAAGGAAATCATGCTCCTCTTTAGCTGTGTGGGGATCCCAAAGGACCTGCTAATTGACCAAGGTATGGCTTTTGTTTCCAAAAGTAATGGCTGATCTGTGCTGGCTGTTGCAGGTGAAACACCTGAGGAGGTCTGTCTACCACCCACAGACCGATGGCCTGGTCGAGAGGTTCGACCACACACACTCAAGAGGATTCTGAGGTGGTAGAGGAGGAGAGGAGGAACTGGAACCTCGTTCTGACTTATGTCTTGCACACAATCCGAGACACACCCCAGGCATCCATGGGCTTCACCCTTTTTGAGCTCCTCTTTGAGCTCGATGCCCCGAGGACTGCTGTATGTGGCGAGGGAAAACTGGGAAGAGCAGCCCTCGTCATTCAGTACCGTCATTGAGTACATCCATGACATGCAGAAGTGGATCAACCTAGTGGTCAACATCATCAGGCAGCACATGGAGGAAGCCCAGCCTGAACAAAGACAGATCTACAACCAGCCAGCTCAGACCCCAGAATTCGTACTGGGCCACCGAGTGCTCCTCCTGCTCCCGAGTGTGAATTGTAATTTTTTGGCTCGCTGGCAAGGCCCATACACTGTCCTTGAGTGAGTGGGCCTGGTGAACCACTGCCTGCAACAGCCCAGTAACTGAGCAGACACCCAGCTATATCACATAAATCTGTTAAAATAATAGAACGAGCCTGCCCCTGTGCTAGTCTGCACCAGGTCCCCCAGAGTATGCCTTGGTCCAGCAGGGAGAAGATCTGACCCTCTCGCAGTGACAAGTGCTAACCAAGCTAGTGTACAAGTTCGTCAATATCCTCTCCACAACCCCAGGGATGACGCACCAGGTTCACCATGAGCTAAAAACCCCATCGGGAGTCGTGGTATGACGGTGGCCCTACCGGGTCCCTGAAGCACGCTGTCATGCTATTGAGGAGGAAGTTAGCTGGATACTATGCAAAGGCATCATCAAAGAGTCCGCTAGCCCTGGGGTCAGCCCCATGGTGGTGGTTCCGAAGCATGATGGGAGCCTCGGACTGTGTAATGACTTCCAGAATCTGAACCAGGTCTCAGACTTTGAGAGCCCCTACCCCATGTGGAAGACCCGGTGGAACATTTGGGGAGAGCCCATTTCATTTCCAACCTGGACCTCACCAAAGGGTACTGGCAGGTAGCCCTGGCCCCAGATGCCAAGCTGAAAACAGCATTCACTCCACCACATGGTCAGACCATCTACACCACCTCAGGGAGGTCCTGTGGGAGCTCTGGAAGGCTGGGATTGCAGCAAACCCAAAAAAGTGCAATCTGGGCTGACCAAGGCACAGTACCTGGGGTACCGCATCAGGCGGGGTTTACTGAATCCACAAGAAAATAAGATTGAGGCAGTAAAAGGGTACCCATGTCCCACCACTAAACGACAGGTACATGCCTTCTTGGGGTTGGCAGGGTACTATCGAAGATTTGTCCCTAACTTTTCCTCCTTAGCATCCCCCCCAGAAAGGCCAACCAGACCGGGTGCACTAGTCCAAGGAGGCATAATAGGCGTTCGAAGCCCTGTATCAAGCACTCACCAGCTCACTGGTGCTCATGCACCCAGAGTTTAACCAGCTATTCACGGTCCACACCGACACATCCAAGACCAGGCTGGGTGCCGGGCTCTCCCAGACAATCGATGAGGAAGAGCACTCGTGCTATATGTAAACAGGAAACTGGCCGTCACTGAATGGTGGTATGCTGCCATCAAACGAGAAGCCCTGGCCATAAAGTGGGCCATCGAAGAGCTCCATTACTATCTCGCAGGACACCACTCTACCCTCATCACAGATCCCTCTCCAATAGATGGCCAAGGCTAACGATACCAATGCCAGGGTAACTCAATGGTTTCTCTTGTTACAGGACTTCTCGTTCTAGATGCAGCACAGAGTGGAGGTCCACCATGATCTGGAAATCTGGAGTGGCACCACAACACCGACCACCAGAAATTCCAAGAAATCTACTCACCAAAGAGTACAATCAGTGCTAGGAAAGTTGAAGAGGCGAAATCAGAGTTGAAGGCCCAATAATCGCCTTTCGCCAAACCTGCTGCTCAAAATAAGGCTGCTACTGAAGCATCATTTTGTGTAAGTCATCTTTTGACTAAATACAAGAAGCCTTTTAAAGGTGGAAATTTATTTAAGGAAGAAATGGCCATTACTGCAGAGACTGTTATCACTGACTTAAAAAAAAAAAGATGACATCAAGACTGCGCTCCGTGGAATACCTCTTGGCCCTGCAACAGTTGAGTTGCTGTCAGAGGACGTGGATCAACAAGTGTTAAAGGACTTGTCTTTCTTTGAATGTTTTTCACTACAGTTTGATGAATCCTTGGATGTAATGGACACAGCCCAGCTTGTATTTTCAGAATGGCTTTCCAGGATTCTACAACAAAGGAGGACATCCTGACTCTTTTGCAATTAAAGGAGAGAACAAGAGGTGAGGATATTTACAATGAGTTTAAAAAATGTGTCTGTGAAAATGACATGCCCATTCATAAACTGGTGGCAATTACTGCTGATGGGGCCACGGCAATGCATGGTGTGTGCACTGGTTTTATAGCACTGTGCTGTAATGTCTCCTATTTTCCAGACTTCGTGAATTATCCCTGTGTGATTCATCAGCAGGCCTTGCCTGGGAAAGTCGTGAACTTTTCTCAAGTAATTACACTGCCGGTCAAAGTGATGCACTCGATTGGATCAGAAGCACTTCAGCACTGCTTATTCAAAGCATTATTGGATGAGCTCAGTGCCATTACGGAGACCTACTTCTCCATGCCAATGTCTGGTGGCTGAGTCCTGGCAAAGTGCTGCAGCCATTTGTTGACTTGCTGGCTGAGATAAAGACTTTTCTGTCGACAAGGAACGCAGAGCACAAAGAACTGTCAGATGATGCGTGGCTACTGGACCTGGGTTTTCTGACAAATTTAATGGCAAAACTGAATGCACTCAACAACAAACTCCATGGAAAAAACGACACCTGATTCATAAGTGCATTGAATGCATTTTGACCACACATCTAAAGATCGGGAGACTGACGCACTTTCCCAACCTGGAGAAAATGTCACAGGCAATCGAAGACAAGGATGCTTTTCACCCTGAGCAGTATTTTACTCACCTGGACAAAGTGGCAACAGAGCTTAGTCAGCTTTTTGGTGAGATAGACATCATGGGAGATATTGCTGCATTCGTCTCAAACCCATTCCTGCCCATTGATATAGGACAGGTAGCAGCCAAATTCCAGCAAGTATTTTCTTTGCCAAGTGGAGTTGACATGGAGATGGTTGAACTCCAACCAGAAGTAGGGCATCAGGATGGATCAGGCAGGTCCGGAGAGCAGAAGGTGTCAGGATCACTGGTATCTCAGAAGTAGCATGTGTAGCTTGACAGAGAGGGGGAGAGAGAGGGAGAGATTGTTAGGTATGCTCTTGTCATGTAATGGTTAAGGACAATGTACTTTGCCTGCAGAGTGCAAGCAGGGACTCCAGCGAGACTGCCTATGACAGCATAACTAAAAGGGAGAGCCTGAAGCTAACACAGACATGAGAGCACCCCGGGACATAAAGTGGCCAGCCAGTCCACCGTCAACAAACCTGAGTGAATGCATGAGAGTGTGACAGCATCCAAACATCCCAGTTCACCACAACATTCTATACCTGTGAACCCTCCAGACCTGCTCCTTTACATAAGAAAAAACAAATCACAAAAGTCTTGACTAAACAAATATGTTTTCAGCCTAGACTTAAACACTTAGACTGTGTCTGAGCCCCGAACACAAATTGGAAGGCAGTTCCATAACTGTGGGGCTTCGTAAGAGAAAGTTCTACACCCTGCTGCAGCCTTCACTGTTTGAGGTACCAACAAATAGCCTGCACCTTTTGATCGAAGTAGGAGTGGCGGATCATAAAAGACCAAAATTTCTCTCAGGTACTGTGGCCATTCAGTGTTTTATAGGTCAATAGTAGTATTTTATAATCAATACGAGATTTGATTGGGAGCCAATGCAGTGTGGATAAGATAGGGGTGATGTGATCATATCTTCTGGTTCTAGTACAGTTCTGCTGCATTCTGGACTAACTGGAGCTTGTTTATGCACCTACTGGAACATCCAGACAGTAAGGCATTACAATAATCCAACCTATACATAACAAAAGAATGAACTATTTTTTTCTGCATCGTGCAGTGACAATATATTTCTTATCTTAGCAATATTTCTGAGATGAAAGAAAGCTATCCTAGTAATCTTATCTTCATGAGGTTCAAATGAAAGACTGGAGTCAATAATCACACCAAGGTCTTTTACTGCTGCACATGATGAGACAGAAAGCCATCCAGACTTATGTAATCAGAAAGCTTACTTCTACCTGCACGTGGTCCTACTACAAGTACATCTGTCTTGTCAGAATTAAGTAAGAGAAAGTTAATATGCATCTGGTTTCTAATGTCCTTTACACATTCCTCAATGTTATTAAGCTGATGTCTGTCATCTGGCTTTGCTGAAACATACAACTGTGTGTCATCAGCATAACGGTGGAAAGTAATACCTCTGGGCACCCCACTACCTCTGGGCAAAATTATAAAGAAAAGAGCATTGGGCCTGAAACAGAGCCTTGTGGAACACCAAACTTTACATTAATATGCTTAGGGAAGTCACCGTTTACGTCTACAAACTGATAATGATCAGTCAAATGAGACCTGAGCAACGAGAGGGCCATTCCCTTAACATAAACAACATTTTCTAGTCTATCAAGGAGAATAGTATGACAGTGGTATCAAAAGCTGCACTTAGGTCAAGCAACACAAGCAAGGAGACACAACCCTGATCAGAGGCCAGTAGTAGGTCATTTACCACTTTAAACACATACAGGTGAGCTGTTGTACAATGTTATTGAGAATGGTAAGAATGAACTCCTGTAACATTCTCTGTGACAATGAATTTGAATGAGTCTTTTGGAGAATGAACTCCACTGACTCTGAAGTGTGTTGTAGAGTGGGTGAGATGGATTGTCCATGATGGAGAGCAGTTTGTTCAGTGACCTCCTGTTCCTCACTGACTCAAACATCTCCAGTTTGTATTTATTTATTTATCAATTTATTCCTATGTAGGTATGAGGATAACTGCTGTGCTACAACTTATCTTCTGTTAGGGTGGAGAGATACGTTGATCTAGCAGCACTAACAGCTTTTCTATAGCTCAGGAGGCTCTTCTTCCATGCTGTTAGAAATACTACCAAGTTAAGTTTGAGCCATTTACATTCAAATTTTTGAGTGGTCCGTTTTAAGTTGCATGTGTGATCGTTATACCAGGGTGCTAGTTTTTTCTCTCTAATTATTTTTTGTTTAAGTGTGGCTACTTTATCTAGCATGTAGCAGAACAGTGACATTCAGTCACCTGATCAAGCTCTCTGGGGTCAGACAGTGAGCCAATCATAGTTGCTAACTGTGGGAGATTATTGATAAAACTCTGTGCAGTAGCTGACATGAATGTACGTTTGATGTGAAAGCATGGCAAGGTGCATATATTCTGACTAAGACACATTTTAAGCGAGATGAGGTTATGATCTGAGATAGCTTCCATCTGTGGACTATATGTGACTATATACTCATTGAATTTATGAGTAGGCTTTTGTGTGACGCCTAGCCTCCAGTTAGACAGGGCTAATGTATATAACTGTATCCGGGAGGACTAGCTTCATTTAATGCTACATACTAATTTGGTTTAATCCATGTTTATGTTAAACACAGTACATTAAACTCCTGCTCAGTAATAGTTTCATTAACAATAAGCGCTTTAGATATAAGAGATCCAATATTTAACAGTCCAAGCTTCAGATCAAAGGTTCTGGCTGTGTATTCAGTATGATTTATTTTTATGTTAATTAGGTTACTAAAACAAACTTTCTGAGTATTTCTACATTTTTGTTTAGCTCAGGGAATGGACACAGTCTCAATATAGTGGAACCTTAGTGACGACTCAGTGCAGCTAACAGATGGTAGGCTTAGCCTGCCTGTCTACTCCCTGGCCTTAGGTCTGGATTGTCAGTGATTAACTAGGCCTGTTCTGAGACTATGTGCTATGCTGCAAGAACTGAGAGCAGCACCTTCCTGAGTGGGATGGATATCATCCTGCCCTAACAGGCCAACCTTGCCTTCAAAACTACTCGAATTATCTAGGAAGCCCACGTTGTTTTTGGAGCACCACCTGGACATCCAGTAGTTCAGCGATCATAACCTGTTGTAGGCTACATCGCCACGTCACATTGGGATGAGGCCAGAGCATACTATTGCATCATACATCGTCTTGGGTAATTTACACACCTCTACAATGTTACTCTTAATAACCTCTGACTGATGAAGGCATATATCATTAGCTCCTACGTAACAATCTTTTAAAACCTATGCTTGCCTAAGACCATAAGATTACCTGCTATGTCCGGTGCCCTGGCTCCTGGTATACACCTAACTAAAGCTGCTGGTGCTCCTAAAGGCCTAGCTAAATTCAAGTGCCTTAAGATAGAGTTTCCTATAAACAGAGCTCTTTCAGAGTGGTGTTCCTGTGGGCAGGACTTAGCATTAGCCTTGGCTTTGCGTTTATGCTACCGAGTCATCACCATTTCGCTCTGTTGTGAGGGCTCTAATGCCGGGGTAGGGGGATTGCTAAATCCGCCTCCAGACTTTCCCTACAGAAACTATGCTGCTCTCACTCTCACTAACCCTCTCTAGTGTCTGGATGCACACATCTAATGCTGCAATCTTCACCATCAGAGAGCTAACTAATATACATTTATCACAAATGAAGCTATTACTAATGAAGGAGGAAGAACGACTAAACAGCCTGCATTCAACACACTGAACAAGCTGAATGTTTGCCATGTTGAGTCTTTAATGTGCTTGAAGATTTGTTGAGCTTATGTTAGACGGATCTGGCGTGGATGGCTGCCGTTGCAGTCTTTAGACAAAAACAAAAGCATTCTTCAAGAAAATGAAAATGCAGCAGAATGGAAAAGTGAAAGATACAACAAATGAAAATGACAGTGCAAAATCTTTGATGAAAAAAAATGTATAATTTAAGTGGAGACACAAGAACTATGTCATGGGAGCTTGAAGAAGAACAAACAGGTGTGCATGATCATGACAGACAACCAAAGAAGTAGTTCTACATGGGGAATAAGGATTCTCTCTAGTGGTCCTGCATGGAATTGCCCCGGTGGCTGTGACAAATTCCCTTCTATAACTGTGTACTACATGGTTCATCCATCCATTTTCTGTACTGCTTATCCTACACAAGGTCGTGCCTGGAGCCTATAACATATAAAGGGAGGGGACACACTGGATGGGGTGCCAATCCATTGCAGGGCACAATAGCACACACACTCACACACCCATTCACACAACACAATTATCAACAATTGTGTAAACAGGAAATTCATTATAATTTTCACATGAAATCTATTTTGTTGAAGTTATCAACTGTTCACTGATGGAGACTGGATTGCAAAACTGTTTGTGGCAATTGCAGTCCTAAAGCATAGCAATTGTAGTCCTAAACCATCGTACCAAGACTGTTCATATCAGCTGCACTCCAAAGCCATCTTCATGGTTTTTAAGTGGTACCACCCTCAGTAATCTCATGTAACTTTAGGCTATCCATGTGGACCATCCTCATCAACAGCGACTGATTACCAAGTAATGAGAACTCCAACCAGAAGTAGGGAATCAGCATGCATGAGGCAGGTTCGGAGAGCAGATTGGGTCAGGATCACTGGTATTTTAGGATTTGCATGTGTAGCTTGACCGAGAGAGGGAGAGGGAAAGATTGTTAGGTATGGTAACTGTCATGTAATGGATAATGAATATGTACTTTGTGTGCAGAGTGCAATTAGGGACTCCAGCAAAACCAGCACTAGCTATGACAGAATAACTAAAAAGGAGAGCCAGAAGGTACAAAAAGGTATGCCCTGAGACATAAAGTGGACAATCTCAGACAATATCAATACTCCTCATTACAGGACTGACAAAACACACACACACACACATACACACACTCAACTGAACTCCATTTGCTATTTCATTTCTTTATTTACTACCCGCATTTTTTTCTGCTACTATATTTACAAAAATATTGTATATAATTTCTTGTCACTACTATGCTCTCTACCTCGCTGCCACCCCAATAACGGCTATGTCCGTATATGGTATAATCTTCCAAATACTATATCATAGTATGTTATGTTTACATTCACAGCATTTTATTATATTGTTATTCTTTTGTACTACCTATGCACTATCTGACACTTTCACACTAGAACAGTGTACTGGTCAGTGCTGCACTGTCTCTTACTGTGTCTATTGTCCTGTTTTAGTAGTTATTGTACTGTCTTTGCTGTTTGCACACATTTGCATGTGCACTTTATGTAGTAATGTGTAGTCTCATGTAGTTCTGTGTTGTTTTAGGTAGCACCATGATCCTGGAGGAATGTTGTTTCATTTCACTGTGTACTGTACTAGCTGTATATGGTTAAAATGACAATAACACCGCTTGACTTGGATTGATATGGCCACTCCTAAAGTTTCTGCTATCTCTCTGTACAGCTAATGATGGCCTCCTTCACTTGCATCGACACCTCTTTGGACAGCTTATTGAGAGTCCCCATAAACAGCTACCAAAAGCAAATTCAACACTTGGCATCAAATAGAGACCTTTTATTTCCTTAATTTGTCATGAAATGATGAGCTATAAAGTATAGCTCTATACACTTCAGAATTAATCCTGCTACTTCTATCAACTCAAGACCAAAACCAGCAGGTTTAGAAACAGCTTTTTCCCTACAGCTGTCTCCCTTCTGAACTCTGTCCCCAACTGAACTTCACTACCCCCTCCCCCCTGTATATAACTATATCTAACTGTATATACATATCTGTATATTTTTTCACATCTGTAGATTAGTATAACACATATTTATAGTAGTCTTTTTCATACTACATCTGTATATTAGTATACCACATCTGTATATTGTACATATTACATCTGTATATTCTTGCACTATTTTAATTTAATTCCACTTATCTCTCACTGCCCTTGTCTGTACATAACAGGTCTTAACTGTACATTCTGTTTATTTACTACTGTTTATACTGTACATTCCCTTTACTGTTTATACACACTTTA
>CM041002.1:10051620-10061620 GCA_022985145.1 Pangasius djambal | reverse complement strand
TGTTAAGGAGTGTGATGGGTTGCCAATTGTCCAAATTGGTATGATCTTTCTTTGGTTTGGGAATTAATGAGATGATATCCTGCATCAATGTAGGGGGTAAACCTTCTTTATCAATATTCTCGCTAAACACATGGGTCAAAAAAGAGTAAGTTCATTAGCATATAATTTGTACAGCTCAGCTGTAAGCCCATCACATCCTGGGAATTTATTGTTTTTTTAAGCTCTTGATTGCGCTGTGTACTTCTGCAGGGGTAACAACATCGTCACAAAAACTCCTATCACTTTCAGAGATAACCTTAACACAATTAACTGAATTCAGAAATGAAGTTGTTAACTCCTCTGAGCACTTTGAACTATAAAGATTTTTTATAAAAGCTAGCACCAAAATTTGCTATTACCTTTGGATCTTTCACAATTTTCCCATCAACACATAGTTGCAGTCAATTGTTGGAAGGGTATAATTCTGCTTTTCAAGCCTAAAGAAATATGCAGAATTGAGTTCTCCTTCTTCAAGCTACTTTTTCCTAGATCTTATATAAGCACCCCTAGCCTTCATTAAGTATAATTCATCTAATTTAGTTTGCAAAGCTGCAATTTCAGATTTTTCCTCCAAAGACATGCAATCAAGATATTGGCTTTGAGTTCATTTCAATGTCAGGCTGTCTTCAATAATGCTTCTCTTTTTTTTGGCTAAGATTGCTCTTCTTAAGCAAACTCCAATCTCGAATTTAAGTAGTTCTCAATTGGTACAAAATGCATTTTGAGTCATGGCTAATTTCCAATATTCAGCAATTAACTCTTTGATTTTATCTTTTATGTCTGGTAGTTCTAATAGTGAATTGTTAAGTTTCCACAAAGATGCTTTGCTGTGGTTTGGTACATAGTCTGCTGTTAAAATGGTTTAATAAAAATAGTTTTGTGATCTGTCAAAGGAGTACATTGAATGCCAACATGTAGATCAAAATTTGAGATATATTTTGATATGATCAATTCGAGATTGCCTTGAACCACTTCTGTTGGTCCATGTGAACTCCAAATTATTAGGGAAGCTTTCTGTCCAAATGTCCACCAATTCAAATTTATCTATTAGTGGTAATAGTGTTGGACTAGAACAGCTTGTCAGCTGTCTATCCAAAAATTATTAATGGACACATTAAGATCTTCTCCTAGAATAAAAAAAGATTTAGGGAACCTTTTCAAAAAAGGTTCATTATCCAGAGAGTTATTGTACCCATATATATTGCACAGAATTATTGTTTGTTGGTTAAGTGAAATTAATATGAAAGTAAAAGTGACCCAAACTATCTGAATCTGACCGTACAATATCGCCCCCAAATTTGTTTCACAAAATGCTTACTCCAGCTGAATGTTCAGTGCCGTGTGAACTCTAAATATCATTACCCCACTGAGACTTCCACCATTTGTAATCATCTTTAGGAGAATGACGCTCCTGAAGGAAACAAAAATCAGATTTGTGTTTTTAGCAAACAAAAAAGAGTTTTTTGTTTGACACTATTCCTGAGCCCCCTGGCGTTAGATTATTATGACATGAACAATGAACAATATAAGAAAAATTAAAAACTAAACTGAAGTAACTGAGTGAACCTGTTAACATCACCAGCTGGAGTGCCCACGAACTCCACTAGAGGGCACTCCACCCTGGACTCTTGCTATGGTTCCTGGACTCCATTTCCCATGTGTCTGAGTATGTGTATATGTCTGTGTGCATTTGTGGTTGTGTTTATGTGTAGTTGCTGGTAGCATTACTGGCTTGTGCATTCTCACCAGACACTGGGCCACGTTCATTTTGAAATGAAGGAGATCTAGGATGTCTTTTTTGGGATCGTGGCCCTCTGGGCATCCTGCCTCTACTCAGACCAACTGTTAACTAGCCAGGTCAAAAGCATGTGTGATCATTCTCAGGGTCCACTTTTTTGGTCTGAATGTCATTTATACCCTAAAATATCCATCCATCCACCCATTCTCAACTCAACTCAACTCAACTCAACTTTATTTATAAAGCACTTTCAACACCACAATAACATACTCTGGTGCAAGACCATGCAGAACTTTATAAACATACAAGAGCACTTTGTAATTAATTCTGTATCGTATGGGTAACCAATGCAGTTTCATTAACACAGGAGTAATATGCTCTCTTTTTGGTGCCCGTTAAAAGTCTGCCAGCTGAATTCTGAACAAGCTGCAAATGAGAGAGAGAGACCTGACTCACACCCAGATACAACACATTACAATAATCCAAACGGGATGACACAAAGGCATGAACAACCTTATCCATATCGCCAAAAGAGCGGATAGGCTTCAATTTAGATAAAGATCTAAGATGGAAAAAGCTATTCTTAACAACAGCATTGATTTGCTGGTCAAATTTAAGTTCAGAGTCAAAAATGACACCAAGTTTTCTCACGCTGAACAGTTTTTTCCCGAGGAATCAACTCCAGACAGTCAAACATTTTCTACACTCCCCTTATTACCAAATAAAATCATCTCTGTTTTATTCTCATTTAATTGGAGAAAGTTATTCGCCAACCAGCACTTAACCTCAGTCAAACATTCATGGAGGGACTGAATGGTACACTTTTGCCCATATTTCAGTGGTAAGTAAATTTGAGAATCATATACATACAAATGATAATGAATCCCAAATTTCTCAAAAATAGCACCTAAAGGGAGCATATAAAGGGAAAATAAAATAGGTCCCAGAATAGAACCCTGAGAAATCCCCTAAACTGACTGAGAAAGTTCTATCTTTCAAATAGGAAGAAAACCATTTCAGGGCTAAGCCCTGAATACCAACCTGATCCCTAAGACGATCAATAAGAATATTATGATCGACTGTATCAAATGCTGCCGTAAGATCTAACAAAAGTAAGACAACACTACTTCCAGAATCAACGCCGCGTAAAATGTCATTAGAGACCCTCAGAAGAGCAGACTCTGTACTATAACCAACTCTAAAACCTGACTGGAATCTATCTAAAATTTTATTCCTCATTAAAAAATCATTAAGCTGTGCATACACAATATTTTCCACTAACTTAGATATAAAAGGCAATTTCGAAATGGGACTAAAATTACTCATCTCAAAGGGGTCCAAGCCATTTTTCTTGAGAAGAGGCTGAATAACAGCATGCTTAAAACTAGCTGGAACCACACCAGATGACAGACTAAGATTCATAATAGACAAAACACTTGGGCCAATAGAATCAAATACCTGCTTAAACAGAGAAGAAGGAATCACATCACCAGAAGACCTAGTGGTCTTCATATGAGCAATTATATCTTTAAGCTGATGCAAAGAAACAGATGAAAAACAGGTCAGTTGATTAGCAAGGTCAACAGAAGCAATAAAGTCATTGCTAACAGAAGAAATCTGAGATCTAATTCCAGCAATCTTGCCAATAAAAAAAATTTTAAAACTCTTCACAGAAGTGAAGGATGTCGACAGAAGGAGTAAATGAAGACATAAGGAGTAAATGATGAAGTAGCAACAGGTTGGAGCACAGCAATAACAGTAGAAAAAAGTACATTAGAATTATGACAGTTTCTGGAGATAATGCCAGAAAAATACAGAAAAATAAGCCATTTACGTTCAGCCCTCCTACACTCCTGCCTAAGAGCACGGGTGATATTGTTCAACCAGGGCTGTGATTTGACCTTTTTTTTTCCTGACTTCAAAAGGAGCCACAACATTTCAAATATCTGAGCAAGAAGAGTTAAACTGGTTGACCAACTCTACTAAGCCCATAGAGGGAGAAGGAGACTCAAACAATGCAATTGAAGGAGAGACCTCAAAAAACACTGAAAATCTACTAGCTGTGTAGGGAGTGAGTACACGAGATGCAACAGAGACAGAAACATTATTACTCAGAGCACCACATGAAAAATTGGAGTTAAAAAGAACAGTCTTATGATCAGAAAAAACGTCTCTAGGTTACGTATGTAACCATGGTTCCCCGAGGGAACGAGATGCTGCGTCGAAACGCTATGGAAATGCCATCAGCGTGACCGCGCCCTGAATCAGGTGTGTAATCAGTCCAAAGGATGGGCGGGACGTCACAGGCGGGGTGACATAACGACCCGGAAGCTTTAAAGGCACGAGCGGCGGGCGCCTGAGAAATGCAGCATCTCGTTCCCTCGGGAACCATGGTTACATATGTAACCTACAGACGTTCCCCTTCAGGAACTCGAGCTGCGTCGAAGCGCTATGGGAACGAGTATGCCCACGCCGCCAGACTTACAAATCCCTGCCTAGTGTGGAAAGGCACAGCTAGGGCAAGAGAACAGAAGAGCCGGGAGTGGCTCGCATATCCAGGCCATAAAACCTGGCGAACGTCAGGGGCGTGGACCAACCCGCAGCGTTGCAGATGTCCTGCATGGGCACACCTGCCAGAAAGGCCTGTTAAGCTGTCTGCTTAACTCCCCCTACTTCTCTTTCTCTTACATCACTGAGAAAAAACTGGCATTATGACTGTCACATTGTAGCAGTGGAGGCATGGTGGAGCATCAGCTGTGGACAGAAAGGAGTCGGGCTGAACCGGCAATTAACGCATGATGATTTTCACCTGTGTCTTATTACTGCCAGGCTACTTATTTGTGTCTCTTTGTGATTTCACTGACTTCTGTAACCAGCAAGAGAAAGAGTGGCAATAGAGTGGCATAATGAAATTTTTTTGGATGTGGGGGATTTCCAAAGTGACATATGTCGCAGTATTTGCAATAAATACTGCTGGCCTACAAGCTCTCCCTTTCTTTGTCTCACCACATATATATCAGTGCACTTGTACGCCATATGGACCTATCTGCGTAGCAGCTGGTGACTATGGTCAGGTAACCTGTCATCCAAAGCTGTGGTTGGACTCCTCTCATCTTCTGCCATGGAGAGTGTTTTTTTATATACATTTTATGAATGTTTTCATTGTGGTCTGCTACAGAATTCTGTGAGGCACGCTACCTTGAGTATTACATAATTACATTTATTACTGTCTAAAAAAAGAGCCAATTTGTTTTTAATTAAAGACATTAGCAAAAGGGTCTGTGTTATCAGATTCTGAAACTGAAGCATGTACTGATATAGGACACTTTGCTCTATTTGTAATAAAGAAGTATACTTGTGTGGTAGTGGTAGCAACCTAAAAAATAGTTTTTGTGTGCTATTGGAGCACAGTAGTGTTAAGACAGCACAATTCTTATGTTATTTTTGTAAGATTTCAAATTAATGTTTGACATCATCTTCTTAATCGATTTCTGGTATATGAGTCACTACCCATTAAAGTAGAAATGAGCCAGGTGTTGTAAGATTAAAAATAGCTGCAAAGGGGCATTCTGAAGATGGCCATCATATGGCAAGACTTTATTTGAAGGAACTTGCCATTGTCTGGCCCACTAGTGGGCCTGTGACCATATGCTGTAAGCATGGATTAATGGTTTTCCCTTGTCATGTTATGCGCCAGAATTTTGCCACAGTATTTTCCTCACTGTGATTGGGTTCCTGGAGGACTAGTGGTTCGTTGTTCAACATTACTGTTCAAATGTTCAACATTAGAGCTGTCTTACAAGAGTGTGCATAAGTATAGTATAAGTTCTATATACTAACATAACATACATAGCCACTAAAAATGTGTACCCAGGTGATTCCACTAATTATTATTTACAGACCCCCAGGGTCATATTAAGAATTCCTATGTGAATTTGAAGATTTCATCTCTAACCTGCTTTTTTCTTAGACAAATCATTAATTGTTGGAGACATTAATATTCATTTTGATAACCCCGATGACCCTTTAAGAACAGCAGTTGTGTCCATTCTTGATTCAGTAGGGGTTAATCAGAAAGTAATAGGAGCCACTCATAGTGGTGGTCACACTCTTGATTTAATACTAACATTCAGATTAAACATAGAAAATGTAGTCTCATTTCCACAGTCTGAAGCTATCTCAGATCATTACCTCATTTCACTTAAAATGTGTCTTAATCATAAAATATGCACCTTGCCATGTCATCACATCAAACGTACTTTCACGTCAACAACTGCACAGAGTTTTATTTATTTATTAATCTCTCATATTTATCAACCATGATTGGATCACCGTCGGATCCTGAAAAACTTGACCAGGCAACTGAATTCTTAGAATCAATGTTCTGCTACTATCTGCTATCTGCTCGAATAGATAAGGTAGCTCCACTTAAAAGAAAAATAATTACGGAGAAAAAGCTAGCACCATGGTATAGTGATCACACATGAACTTTAAAACAGCCCACTCGAAAACTAGAATGTAAATGGCATCAAACTAAATCGGTAGTATTTCAAATAGCATGGAAGGAGATCCTTTTGAGCTATAGAAAAACTCTAAATGCTGCTAGATCAATGCAGCTCTCCACCCTAATTAAAGATAACAAAAATAATCCTATATTCTTATTTAATACTGTAGCAAAATTAACTAGGAATAAGACCACAATAGAAACACGCACACAATCATTATATAGCAGTGATGACTTCATGAATTTTTTCAATGGTAAAATTGAAAATATCAGGCAAATAATTCAGACTATTAATTTAAAACCAGACAGTTTTATAACTAACACTGTACATAATAATGTAATAATATCAGATCAACAACTACAATGTTTTACTCCCCTTCAAGAGACCGAACTATTTTCACTAATTTCATCATCAAAATCATCAACCTATATGCTAGATCCTTTACCTACATGTTTCTTCAAACAGATAATTCCTGAAATAATCAAACCTCCTTTAAAGATAATCAGTTCCTCCCCTAGAATTGGCTATGTACCTAAATCTTTTAAACTAGCAGTTATCAAGCCCTTGATTAAAAAACCTAACCTTAACCCCTGCCAGCTGTCTAACTATAGACCAATATCAAACCTCCCCTTTATCTCCAAGATCCTAGAAAAAGTTGTAGCACAGCAGCTATGCTCATACTTACATAGGAATAACATTCATGAAATGTATCAGTCAGGATTTAGGCCTAGCACAGAGACAGCACTGGTAAAAGTAGTAAATGACTTACTACTGGCCTCTGATCAGGGTTGTGTCTCCTTGCTTGCACTGCTTGACCTTAGTCCAGTTTTTGATACCATTGATCATGGTATTCTCCTTGACAGACTAGAAAATGTAATAGGCATTAAGGGAACGTCCCTTTCCTAGCTCAGGTCTTATTTGACTGATTGTTAATCAGTTGAGGAATATGTAAAAGACATTAGAAACTGGATGCTTATTAACTTTCTCTTACTTAATTCTGACAAGACAGAAGTACTTGTACTAGGACCACATGCAGCTAGAAGTAAGCTTTCTGATTACATAACTCTGGGTGGCCTTTCTGTTTCATCATGTGCATCAGTAAAAGACCTTGTTGTCATTATCGACTCAAGTCTTTCATTTGAAGCTCATGTAGATAATATCACTAGGATTGCTTTCTTTCATCTCAGAAATATTGCTAAAATAAATATATTGTCACTACACGATGCAGAAAAATTAGTTCATGCATTTGTTATCTCTAGGTTGGATTATTGTAATGCCTTACTGTCTAGATGCTCTAGTCGATGCATAAACAAGTTCCAGTTAGTCCAGAATGCAGCAGTGAGTGTCCTTACTAGAACCAGAAGATATGATCACATCACCCCTCTCTTATCCACACTGCATTGGCTCCCAATCAAATTTCATATTGATTATAAAATACTACTATTGACCTATAAAGCACTAAATGGTCTTGCGCCACAGTACCTGAGCAAACCTTTGGTCTTTTATGATCCGCCACGCCTACTTAAATCAAAAGGTGCAGGCTATTTGTTGGTACCTTGAATAGTGAGGGCTACACCTGGGGGTAGAGCTTTCTCTTACAAAGCCCCACAGTTATGGAACAGCCTTCCACTTAGTGTTCAGCGCTCAGACACAGTCTTAGTGTTTAAGTCTAGGCTGAAAACATTTTTGTTTAGTCAAGTTTTTTCTTAGGTACAGGGGCAAGTATAGAGGGTTCACAGGCATAGAGTGTTGTGGTGAACTGGGATGTTTAGATGCTGTCGCCTCCCCACTCTCACGCGTTCACTCAGGTGAACCATCACTCAGGTGATTTTTATAAAAATAAAAATGCTTAAATCAGCTTAAGAGCAGTTTGACATTTAAAATAGGTTTATTAGCTTTAGTAGACCTTTAATAACCACGCTTAAATTAGTAAAACATATAATAATCACGCTCAAACGTTAGACTTAAGGACATAGGTCATTTACTAAACATAAAAAAAATATATGAATCATTATAGCAAGATATCTCAATCAATAATTACGCATGGAGGCTCATAAGGGGAAGGAGTGAAGTCAAACTGAACGAGTGGAATAGGTGAAGTAGAAGAATAGTCAGTAGGAGAGTGGTATCCAGGAGAAGTAGGGCAGGATAGGGTAGACTCAGGAATCTAGAGAACATCAGAGTAGACATTGTTATTATTGTGGTACTTCGGTTAGGTGACAGTTTGAGTGCCTAGGTCGCACATTACCACGTGTGGCACAGCATGAGCATAAGGCACTGTTTGTGTGCTCTTATCAATAGTTGGAATCTGATGCACAATGCGTGGTGATAGAAATGAGGTTTCTAGGGCAGCTGGAGTTAACAGGTGTTCAAAGAAATGGGTAAGCTCAGCTGCAAGGGTCGTCAGGTGGAAATGACAGCGATAGTGAAGAGTGCGCCTGAGGCCCCTTCCAGTGTGTCTACGAGACTGAGCTAAAGTAAAACAGAAAAATAATGCTCATCTTAGAGTTTAGCATTAAAGCAGAATGCGCCTTCAGCTTTTGATAAAAATTACGCTTAAGCAGCGCTATAGGGTACATAAGCACACGCACTTTAAGTAAGAAGATTATAAACAAATAATATAGACCTAGGTTGCTTAGACGCAAAAGCATTCTAATGTTCTTCATTAAGCTTAATTTTTGAGCGAGTACGATAAGTGAGATACGGCTAATCGGCATATATTACAGTCCAGCCGTGAATGTGTCCACTCAGGGAGAAACTCTGAGTTCCGACATTGTCGATGGTGGAGTGGCTGGTTGCCTTATATCCCAGGGTGCCCTCATGTCTGTGTTACCTTCTGGCACTCCCTTTTAGTTATGCTGTCATAGCTAGTTTTGCCGGAGCCCCTGCTTGCACGCAAAGTACATTCTCCTTAACCATTAGAGGACAAAAGCTTACCTAACAATCTCTCCCTCTCTCTCCATCTCTCTGCCGAGCTACACATGCTACTTCTGAGATGCCAGTGATCCTGACCCTTTCTGCTCTCCAGACCTGCCTGACCCATCCTGATGCCCTACTTCTGGTTGGAGTTCTTATCGGTTGAGTTCACACGCTGCTGCTGGGGGTGGCCCCGTATGGATTGCTGGGGATGGTGCCACATGGGGGCTGGGGAGATGGTTTGGGGATCTCATATGGGGAACTGTACTGTGATGGCTTGGGACTATGATTGCTGTGGTGGCTTTGGGGCTGCAGTTGCCACGAGCACCTTCGTACTCAGGACGCCATCAGTGGACAGTGGATAGATTTTAACCAACCGGACTTTTTGCGAAAACTGTGATGAATTTACTGGTTGCACATTTGCACTATTTGTCCATGTAGTACACAATAATAGAAGGGATTTATTTATAATTGCACTATCCATTGCAACGAGATGAGGATGGGTTCCCTTTTGAGTCTGGTTCCTCTCAAGGTTTCTTCCTCTTATTGTCTCAGGGAGTTTTTCCTTGCCACCATCGCAACCATTCACATATTTACAATATATTTTTTGAATCCATTTATTTCTGTAAAGCTGCTTTGTGACAATGTCCATTGTTATAAGTGCTATACAAATAAAATTTAATTGAATATTCTTCTCAGATTAGGTTATGTAAACTGCATCAAGCTTAGTGAAACTATAGTGCTGCTGGGACCAAGGGCAGAGGATAAAGATACTTGATAGTGATTTGATTCAGTACACAAT
>CM041002.1:10033012-10051520 GCA_022985145.1 Pangasius djambal | reverse complement strand
CCTGAGTGACCAGTGAGAGTGAGGAAGACAGCATCCAAGCACACCAGATCACTATAAGACTCAACATCCCTGAGTCCCCCAGATCTACTCCTTTACCTAAAACGCCTATTCAGTAAACACTAAACTAAATAAATAAGTCTTTAACCTCGTCTTAAACACTGAGACTGTGTCTGCTTCTCGAACACTAGCTGGGAGGCTAGGCTGGGATAGCACGGGCGGTCTCCTTGGTGGTGCGGAGGGATAGATCAGTGGCCCGTCTGAGCTCTGTCACATGCTCAGACGGCATCTCCACGTGCTCATCCAGCTCTTTGATCAGGTCGGCCTGGTACGCCTGCAGCACCGCCATGGTGTGCAAGCACGCACCGGCCTGACCTGCTGCCGCATATGCCTTGCCCACCAGCGCTGAGGTGGTCCGCAGTGGCTTGGAGGGCAGCGCCGGAGCCTTCAGGGACGATGCCGCGCCAGGGGACAGATAGCTAGCCAGCGTCTGTTCAACCCTGGGCATCGCCCTGTAGCCAGAATGGTCCAACCTCGCAACATTAGCATAGTAAGCATATTACTCATATATCCTATTGAGGAGACTGCGGCAAATCAGAGCCAGCGCCCTCCACGTCAGCCTCCTTGGAGGAACACAGGCGGTGCGCCGGGCCCACTCCCCGGGGGAAAGAATCTGCTGAGCGGGCTTCCGAACCCAGAGAGTGGACGGTGGATCTGGAGGGTGAGGAAGGAGAAAAGGACTCGTCCGTCTCCATTCCCCCTGCCAGATCCATCTGCGAGCCCCACGAGCGTAACCACCGCTCTGCCTCGGCAGAAGCGGGGGCCGGCACCGCGAGGGACGCGAGTGAAGGCTCCCTCCTCGAAGAGAGCCTTCCGGGAGCGAAGCGCACGCAGCAGCAAACGCTCGCAATGCGAGCAGCCGGCTCCCTCGAGAGCCGACTCTGCGTGCTCCGCTCCCAAGCAGACAATGTATAAGCTGTGTGTATCCCCACTCGTAATATAGAGCGGGCAGGGAGGAACACACAGCCTAAAACGCTGTCCGCTCTCGCCCTTATGCTTTATTTTGTCTTTCGCTTTGGGCATTGGTGCTCAGGACAGACAACAAAATAGACAAACGATCACACATAGAGCGCTTGCTGAATGACAGAAAGCTAGCGCGGCGCCCATCCGCTCGCGCTTTTAAGCTTCCGGGTCGTTATGTCACCCCGCCCATGACGTCTCGCCCATCCATTGGACTGATTGCACACGTGATTCAGAGCGCGGTCAAGGTGAAGGCGTTCCTATAGCTTTTCGACGCAGCTCGAGTTCCTGAAGGGGAACTACAGGGACTACATAAATTATACGTAAAGTGCACAAGTGCAAACATGTGCAGACAGCACAAGACAGAACAAGACAGTACAATGACTACAACGCCGACCAGTACGCAGTTCTGTTTAAAGTGACCAAGTGACAGTAGTGCAAATATTACAGAGTTCAATATAAATAGCTGAGATAGTGTAAACATAATAGTAGCAGCAGCGTATATAAACCACAGTTCTTCAGCTTCCAGTGCGGTAACATGTCTGGCCTACTCGTGTTTATTTTCAATGTTTGTTGTCCAGTGTTTCCCGTTGTGTAATCCTGTCACTCTTTCTGTAGTTTCCTTGGGCTCCAGGTCCACAGCTCACCCAGCCTGCCTATTTGCTCAGCGCCCCTTATTATGCCTCTGACAAAGCCAAGGTGGCCTACATCAGAGGGTTGCTGAGGGGAGATGCCCTGGCCTGGGCCACTGCCATTTGGGGCAGGCATCCAGTCTTGTGGTCCTCCCTCTCCTCCTTCACTGCCAAACTGCAGAAGGTATCAAAATAGCGACCTATCAATAGCGACCTATCAATCAAAATACCTGATCAATCCATCCCTGTTTAAATTTCTCAGATTCCTCAGCACTGAGGTGGGTTTCTTGCATCATAGCTATATCAGATTTGTTTTGCTTGAGATATGTGAGAATCTTCTTACATTTAATTACGTGATTACAACCCGATATATTCCATGAAATGATTTTTGTGAATACTATATCTCTTAGTTATAGATTAAATAGAGATTAAACATTGTGTTCTCCATCAGCATAATTACGCTCGCTGTATGCAACTGTAAAGTCTAACCCAAAACTTCCAATATGTACCCAGTGTGTAATGCAAAATCTCACGACAAAAATGACAAACCAACAATTAACAAAAGAAAAACTACAAAACCTAACGCCCTCCCCCATCCAACCCTTCCCAATATTAGAAGGCTGCATCCCTTTAACACAATGCTCCCAGTATATTGATTTACTCCTCATGTTAACTCTATTAACAATTCATTCTCCTGTGGATGTCCCCTGATTTAGATATTTCACATGTATAGCAATGAACTTATAAAGCACAACTGAAATGAATAAAAGATAGTCTAAAACATAACGTTTTTCAGGCATAATTGACATGAACATCCCTTCGGTTAATAGCAATAGTTCTTATGTGATCTTCATGTAGAAGTTGCACACCTGAAAAATTCTTGACATTTAAATACTACTGCAAGTGTCACTTTTCCTTCTGAGCAAGCACCTGTTTCTCATAAAAGTCATTTGCATCGTCCAGAGTTTTGAAGATGAAGCTCTTTTCCTTGAACGTGACTTTAAGGTGTGCGGGGTACAGCAGACAAAACTGAATGCCCTCCTTATAAAACTCTTGTTTCACCGGGTTAAACGCAGCACGCTTCTTAGCAAGGTCATTGCTCAGATCTGGATATACCCTCAGCGTAATCCCCTTGAACTTCACCTCATGTTGGTTGGCCCATTGCAAGGTGAGCTCCCAGTCACGATAGCGATGAAAACATAGCACGAATGTGCGCGCGGGTTTACCCGCCGCAGGTTTAGGACCGAGAGAGCGGTGTGCTCTCTCTAAGGGTGGTGGACTTGTGAATACCTCAGGCATAACTTCAGCCAACATCTCCGAGGTGAATACAGTGGGATCCTTGTCCTTCTCGCTCCCCTCTGGGACGTTCAAGATATGCAGGTTAGAACGGCGGGACCTGTTCTTCAGATCGTCCACACGCTCCATTAACAAGCTGTTTTGAGCTTTAAGGGAGTTGATGGTAGATTCCGCCACCACAAGACGTTCGAAGTTTTCACCAACAATGATTTCTGTTGATGTTAGCCGACTCTGGAAAGAATTTACCGTGTCATGCAAGGCATCCACCGATGTTTGCGGCGGTTTGACTGAATTTAGTATCAGGGTAGCCATGTCCTCCTTCAGGACTTCTCGTTGCTTGGGTAGTTCAGAAACAAGCTGTGTCATTGACAAGGAATCGTCGACCATTCCCTCCGCAACTTGTTTTCCTTCTTGAGACGATGTCACCACCATGCTCGCTAATTTTCTATCTATACTAGCCTTTTTAGACTGCGATGCATCACTTTTCTGTTTAGCGTTACTCATTGTGCACAGGTTAATTTGGAACCTCTTCTTTATTTGTTTAATCGTATTTACACCGTCTTATAAAATTCACTGCAAAAGGTGTATATAACGTGAAATGATCGGGAGACTATCCACTCTGCTGCCTATCCCTTACATCGTCACAGCCAGCTCTTCGACTTCCATACTTCCATCGAATCCTGGCCTTGGCCACACCTCTCTCCTACACAATGCTACCTACCCCAGCCTTCAATAATACCCATTTAACCGCAGTCCTTGAGTCTGTGTTTTGCTTCTGGATCTCATCTTTTCTGAAGTCATACACGATTACCTAGGCTGTACTAAATGACCTCTTAACAAGTTGCATTTAGAAGTAGGTAGATGTGTAGCATATATTACTTGAATTGACAATGTGGTAAATGAATCTGTTTGACTTAAAGTGTCACTCTCTCAAGGACAAACATTAATTTCTGAATGGGACTGATTAGGATGGACAGAGTATGCTAGAGCATAAAGAAATTTCAATAAGTGTGAATTTGTTCTGAAGAGCTGAATTCAGATTTCAGATGAGCCCCTCCATTCAGAGGTCATAATACTGCAGCCTATATTCTTATATTCTAGACAGGAATTCAGAAGGGAACATCTGTTCAGAAGACATGGAAGCATAATGTTGCAACCTCTTCTTTGAAGTTGTGGAAAGCATTTCAGAATAACTCATCCCAACATCTGGTTCTAGTCATTCCTAGAGACAAGTAATCTGATCAACAGCTCACACTGTCAGGAAAAACATCCTAAACTCCTTCACAGACTGCAATATGTGACCAACATCTGAGAAAGATTCTCTGTTACAGAAGATCCCCAGGAGTGTGCATTGTCAAAGCCCATAATTCAGATATTTTTTGTGACAAAAAATGTGTTTGCATAAGGCTTGGACACTGTTGTTTCTGAGACCCAGTGTTCTGCTGATATTGAGCTCTGCATTAAGAGTAAACCCTTGTAACAGCCCCGTGAATTCACAGGAAGCACAATCACTGCCATCTATGTCACTCTAAGTCAGCCATGAAAGAACTCGGTGCTGCTATTGGCAAGCTACAAACTGCATGTCCAGATTCCACCAGAATGTCTTCTGTCCCACAAGAGGAGACAATACCCTGGATCATGTCTACACCAATATTAAAGAAACTTACAGAGCCTCCCCCCTCAACTTCAGCTAATCCAATCAACTGCCCCTGCTTTTACTCCCCAAATACACCCCCATTATCAACTGTGTAAAGCCCTCAGTCAAAATTGTAAAAATGCGGCTATGAATGAAGCCATGGATGAACAAGGAATCCACCTCTTACTGAAGGCATAAAATTCTGCTTTCAGGTCTGGAGACCAGGAAGCCTACAGCTCATCCAGGGCAAACCTTAAAAGGGGATTAATGAAAGTCAAATACGAGTATAAAAAGGGGATAGAGGACAACTTCAAAAACTCTGACCCTCAGCACATGTGGCAGGGCATCCAAACACTCACTGACTACAGACAGATCAACACTACCCCCTCAATCAGCAATGCCTCCCTCCCTGAAAGGCTCACCATCTTCTATGCTCACTTCAATCAAGAAATACAGAACACATGACCATCAAAGCTGAGCTTCCATTTGTTGACCTGTCACTCACACTCTCTACCAGTGATGTGTGCTCTACCCTGTGCAGAGTGAAGGCACACAAAGTTGCTGGTCCTGATGACATTCCAGTCCATATGCTCAAGGCCTGCGCAGAACAACTGGCTTCATGGACATTTTCAACCTGTCCCTAGCTCAAGCAGTTGTTCTCCCCCACTTCAGGACAGCAACCATTCTGCCAGTGCCAAAAAAAAACCCACAATCACAATCCTCAATGATTTCCATCCTGTTGCCCTCACACACATCATCGGCAAGTGTTTCAAGAGCCTGATCCTTTGCCACCTGAAATCCTGCCTGTCCTCAACACTGGACCTGTATCAGTTAGCCTACTGCACCAACAGGTCAACAGAGGTTGCCATCACCACAGCACTCCCATCTGCCCTGTCCCACCTGGACAGTTAGCAATGTTAAGATGCTACTTATCAACTTCAGCTTGGCATTTAACACTGTTACCCTTTCCAAGCTGATCTCCAGGCTGTTTGTGATATCTAAATCTGTTAGGTTTGATGACCACATGTACTCCACCCTGCACACCGGCACCCCACAAGGCTGTGTGCTTAGTATTCTTCTCTACTCTCTGTTCACCCACAATTCTGTACCTGTTCATAACTTGAACTCCATAATCAAGTTTTCAGATGACACCATGGCGGTAGGCCTGATCAGCAATGACGATGAGATGGTATACCTGGCATACCTGTCTCTCAACACCCAGAAGTCCAAGGAGCTCACTGTGGACATTGTGTACTGGCAGATCAAGAAGAGCCACACAAACACACCCCTATCTACACCAATGGGGCCGAGGTAGAGCTGGTGGCTGACTTTAAGTTCCAGGTTGTCCACATCCCCGAGGACCTGACCTGGGCCATCAACACCTCCACCCTTATCAAGAAAGCATGTCAGCATTTTTACTTACTGAGGAGTCTAAGGAAAGCTCACCTATCTACTCAGATAGCAGTGAGCTTCTATCACTGTACCATCGAGAGTATACTGACAAACTGCATCTCAGTGTGGTACAGCAGTTGCTCAGTCTCCATCCGGAATGCCCTCCCGCAAGAGGTCAAAACCGCCCAACACATCACTGGTGCTACCCTCCATCACAGATATCTATCACAGACATTGTCTATGGCGATTGAAAGGCATGATCAAGGACATCTCTCCCCCAGCCATAGATTTTTCTCCCATCTGGGAAGCATTACAGAAACATCCACTGCTGTACCAGCAGGCTAAAAACAGCTTCTTCCCCTCAGTAATCAACATACAGGACTCCTCACAACACTGCTAATTCCACCATCCTCCAACAAGCCATTTCTTTGTTGATTTGGATGTATGCTTTGGGTAATTGTTTTGCAGTAAAATTGACTGGTATTTGTAGCTGTTCAGCCCTCCAAGCCCCAGTTCTGGCTGAAGAAAAGCAGCCCTAAAAAGCATGTTGCTGCCACCACCATGCTCAACCGTGGGTATGGGGTTCTTCTGGTGATGTATTTTAACGGACTTATGGAATTATTATATGATAAATATTGAACATATTTGGCATGCTCCCCTTTCTCATTCTGCTGCTGTGCTGCTCTCTCTCTCTCTCTTTTTCATGCATGACTATGTAAGATAGAACTATGTGAGCATATGCGACTTATCCAGCAGCTGTCCTTGTTTATTAGAAACATTTTATCTTTGAATATACTGACCATGGCTGTGTTGATAAATCTCCATTCCTCTTTTCTCAGCCATTGTTTTTGCCTTGAAGAGATGAACTCTTATGAACTTTCTCACACTATTGCACATCCAGCAAGAGCTGGCCCCCACCCTTCTGTTTCTGTGTGTACATATATAGTCTTGTGTTCCACAATAAACTTTGAGAGCCTTGCTGTCTGAACCTCATGTCAATGTGTTTCATTTAGCAACTGTCCCCAACGTTGGTACAGAGGCAGCTGTAGCAGCGTGAACTCAGACAACACCACTTTCAGAACCGAACCCAAGAAAGCTATCATTATACCTTTTGGAATTGGTCTCATCAGAGCACAACACATTTTGACAAATGGTTTGGGGTGATTTAGTTGGGCTTTGTGAGAAAGGTCTTCTGTCTAGGCACCCTGCCCTATAGCCCAGGCATGTGAAGAATACAAGATATTGTTGTCACATACAGATATTAATCAGTAATTTTCAGATATTCCCCAGCTCCATTATTGTTGCCATAGTTCTCTTGGCACTCTCCCTGGTCTTTGTCTTGTCCTTTTGTAAATTTTGGAGGGATGTCCTGTTCTTGGTAATGTCACTGTGGTGCCCCATTTTCTCCACTTGTTGATGATGGCCTTCATGATGTTCCATGGTACATCTAATGTTTTGGAAATTCTTTTATATCCCTCTTCTGACTGATATCTTTTGACAAGTGAGATACTGTGCATGCTTTGTAAGCTTTTTATGGACCATGGCTCCAGCAGTCAGATGATGATGTCAAGAAAATCCTTTAGAAACAGCTGGTCTTTATTTGGGGTTAATCAGAATAATTTCATTGATGTCAGCTGTATGATAATTACTTTTGAACATGAGATTGAATGTGATTAACCAATCACATTCATTACAGCCACATCCCCAATTATAAAAGGATGTGCACACGTATGCAACCAGGTTATTGTAGCTTTTTTTAATTTTTCCTATTTTCCCTAAAATTTTTCTGATTATTTTCCACTTAATTTTTATACCTTGTAATTTCACATTAAGGGTGGAAAAAATTCTGACATGATTTATCTTGGTTTCATTTTTTAATCACAAAAACCCACCATTTTGACAAGGATGTGTAGCCTTTTTATATACACTATACTGTGCAAAACATTCTTTTCCTGCCTCATTTTTCTTCAACATATTTGAAATTATTCTTGAAATTATTCTCTTTGTTCACTGGTCAGTTTTCCTTGTATGAGAAATGCAATCACAAAGAGATCTTAATTTTTCAAGCCATCAATAATTTGTCATCAATAACTTCTGTCAGCTTCAGGAATCCCAAGTGTAACAAGCTTCCTCTTAAATGTGACTGGCTTATGTATGATGTATTTCTTGAAAGCGTTCCACAATTGTTGTAGAACAGATGAAGGAAGGAGAAATTTAGCTTTCAATTTTAGAACCAGAACAGAGCTTCATCAGCAATTTCTAGGCAAACCAAAAAAAAAAAGCATTTCCTTGATATACATTATATGACCAAAGGTTGTGGACACTTTGTAACAGTCTTTACCTTGTAACAGGTAAACTGTTCGATTTTCTTTCATTATAATACCACTCCCTACCTCAAGGGGGAAATAGGAAGTGTGTTAGAAGAAAAGTCTATCCTTTTAAAAGGGTCAAGTAAGACTGTTTGGGAGAGGTGCTGGCATGGCTTTATGCTATTATAAACCCTATTATGAGGAGCGTCTTTGGTTCTACAGCTCATAGGGGTTCACTGTTAGCCTCATTAATCTTGGTGGGCACTTCCTCTGGACCATGATTTGTATCCAACATCGATCACATTACTTCTTTATTGGACTATGCTTTATGGTTTGAAATACTTCATATTGGATTTCTACTCTACAAATTGATGAACTGTTGATCTCTTTCACAAACTGTCTTGGACTGATGAGAAATTGACTTGGTTTCAAACTTATGGTTGGACTAAAATGCTCAAAGTGATGTTTTGTTGTAATAGCTGATTTTGTATGTTTTGTTCTCCACTCTCAAATTTAAATATACTTGTCTCTGCTCTCAGATGTATGGATCCCCCTTATTTATTTATTTATGTATGTATGTATGTATGTATGTAAAATAGATTTGTTACAACCTGACATCACACCCATATGTGGGCCTTCCCCAAACTGCCACAAAATTGGAAGCACACCATTGTATAGTTTGTACTTCTTTGGTACTAAGGGGCCTAGCCCAAACATGTTCCAACATGACAGTACCCCTGTGCACAAAGCGAGGTCCATGAAGACCTTGCATAGAACCCTTACTTCAACTACACTAAACACCTTAGGGATGAACTAGAACACTGACATGCCCCAGGCCATCTAGGCCAACATCAGTACTTGACCACTGTAATGCTCTTGTGGCTGAATGGGCAAATCCCCACAGCCATGCTCCAAGATCTAGTGGAAGCCTTCTGAGAAGAGTGGCGATTATTATAACAGCAAAAGGGGGACTAAATCTGGTATAGGTACCATGCATCCACAGATAGCTAGTTTTGCTGGAGTCCCTGCTTGCACTCTGCACGCAAAGTACTTTGTCCTTAACCATTAGAGGACAAAAGCTTACCTAACAATCTCTCCCTCTCTCTGTCTAGCTACACATACTACTTCTGAGATGCCAGTGATCCTGACCCCTTCTGCTCTCCAGACATGCCTGACCCATCCTGATGCCCTATTTATGGTTGGAGTTTTCATCGGTTGAGTTTGCTCGCTGCTGCTGGGGGTGGCCCCATTTGGAAGGCCTGAAGAACCGTTTGGATTGCTGGGGATGGTGCCACCTGGGGGCTGTGGAGATGGCTTGGGAATCACATATGGGGAGCTGTACTGTGATGGCTTGGGACTGCAATTGCTGTGGTGGCTTTGGGGCTGCAGTTGCCACGAGCACCTTCTTACTCAGGACTCCATCAGTTGACAGTGGATAGATTTTAACCAACCAGACTTCTTGCGAAAACTGTGATGTACTGGTTGCACATTTGCATTATTTGTCCATATAGTACACAATAATAGAAGGGATTTATTTATAATTGCAATAATCCATTGCACCCAGATGAAGATGGGTTCCCTTTTGAGCCTGGTTTCTCTCAAAGTTTCTTCCTCATATTGTCTCAGGGAGTTTTTCCTTGCCACTGTTGCCTCTGGCTTGCCCATTAGGGATAAATTCACATATTTCCAATATATTTCTGTAAAGCTGCTTTGTGACAATGTCCATTGTTAAAAGTGCTATACAAATAAAACTGAATTGAATTGAAAGATAGGGGCACACTTTTACTTTTTTTTAAGGACTTTACAGCAAACATAAGTATATGTCGCTCCTACCCCAAACCATCAAAAGGACTTCACCAACCTTTATTCACTCCCCCTGGGTCCAACCAGATGAACCATTAAAAAGAGAGACTCTCTCTCTTGGGCTGATCGTCATGTGTGATCTGGCTGAAAAGAAGAGGCCTACTTTTCTCTCATCTGAGTGTAATGAGCATTAATGAGCTGTAGCATTATTCCCATTAACAATACTATGCATTTGTATTTATTTTGTCATTGGGAATATTTTTTATAGTTTCTATCACTGGCTATCCACCATGTTAAAAGACATGGTGGATGGCTAGTGATAGAAGCTATAAAAATATTTCTATAAATATAAAATATTATGCTTGGGGCATGTCATATTTCTATTTCTTATAGTTTTCCTTGTTTCACATACCAGAAGGTGCCACCATGTATCTCACATGGTTCATTATTATTCATTGTTTATAACCACAGCGCAAACGCACACATGGACATGTGAGCTCTAGAGCAGAGTATGTGTACGTCCACATGCACATACTCTCTCTTTCCCTCTCTCTCTTTCCCTTGCACACACACATGCAGGTCTTCTTTGTCTCTCTCTTTTTAGAATAGTAACTTTAGTTAATAGTTAATTGGTGTTTATTCTTTTCTGTGTATTTCAATAAATGCTATATTACTGAACATCTTATTGCCTTGCTGTGATTACTGCAACTGTTGACTAGGTCTAATTGTGCAGTGTATCATCATTCTCAGATCAAGAGACAACGAAGATTCTGCCCATGGTAATGCTTGTTGTGGATGACATAATGTAATATATTGCAGCATAAAGCAATATGAATGCATGTAAGACATTATTTAGCTCATACTTGGTTGGGAATTACCAGAGAAGTTTCTCTTTGACATCTGCCAGTGGTTAAAAGCCTAGAATAGAGATCAACTTAAACTGCTCTTGACAAACAAAATCAACTGATCAGCCAGTCATCAATCTCATCAAGCAATCTTTAAATGTGCCTTTGATAGATTTTACTTTAAATTTTGTCTATGCCATCTGTCTGCACCTTGTGAGTGTGATGAGAGTGATTACATTTTTCTACCACTAGGAGTTCCTGCATATGCATGGTCAAGAGTGTACACACATCCTCACAAAAAAGGATCTATCGCATTTTCTGCATAGAAATGTGCATATGCACGGTTTACACACAAAACTATGTGTTTGCACTGTTGATCTGTTGATTATCCCATTATCTCATCTCAATTAAAATTTGTCTTAATCATAATATATGCACCTTGCCATGCTACCGCGTCAAATGTACATTCATGTCAGCAACTGCACAGAGTTTTATCATTAATCTCCCAGAGTTACCAATCATGATTGGATCACCACCTGACCCAGAAGAACTTGCCCAGGCAAATGAATGCTTAGAATCAAATTTCCACTACACTGTAGATAAAGTAGAAAAAGAAAAATAATTGGAGAGAAAAAAACCAGCACCTTGGTATAACGATCACACACGCACCTTAAAGATCATTCGAAAATTTGACCGTAAATGGCATCAATTTAAATTGGTAGTATTTCAAACAGCATGGAAGGAGAGCATTCTGAGCTATTGAACAGCTCTTCGTGCTGCTAGATGCACACACTCATTATATAGCAGTGATGACTTCATGAATTTTCTCAATGGTAAAATTGAAAATATCAGCAAAAAAAATCAGACTATTAATTTAAAACCAGACAGTTTTATAACTAACCCTGTAGATAATAATATATTGATAACAGATCAACGATTAGAATGTTTTATTCCTCTTCGAGAGACTGAACTAATTTCACTAATTTCTTCATCAAAATCATCAACATGTATACTAGATCCCTTACCTATGTGTTTCTGCAAACAGATAATTCCAGAAGCAATTCTAAAAATAATCAATTCTTTCCTTAGCACTGGCTATGTACCTAAATCTTTTAAACTAGCAGTTATCAAACCCCTGATTAGAAAACCTGAACTCAACCCCTGTCAATTGTCCAACTACAGGCCAATATCAAATCTCCCCATTATCTCTAAGATTCTAGAAAAGTTAGTAGCACAGCAGTTATGCTCATACTTACATAGGAATGGTATTCATGAAATGAATCAATCAGGATTTAGGCCTCATCATAGCACAGAGACAGCGCTGGTTAATGTGGTAAATGACCTACTATTGGCCTCTGATCAGGGTTGTGTCTCCTTCCTTGTGTTGCTTGACCTTAGTGCAACGTTAAGGGAACGGCCCTCTCCTGGCTCAGTTCTTATTTGACAGATCGTTATCAGTTTGTAAATGTAAATGGTGACTTCTCTACGCATAATAAGGTTAAGTTTGGTGTTCCACAAGGTTCTGTTTTAGGCCCACTGCTCTGGGCAAATTTACTTGTAAACATGGTATTAGCTTCCACTGTTATGTTGATGACACATAGTTGTATGTTGCAGCAAAGCCAGATAACAGACACCAGCTTAATAAAGTTGAGGAATGTGTAAAGGACATTAGACACTGGATCCTTATTAACTTTCTTTTACTTAATTCTGACAAGATAGAAGTATTTCTACTAGGACCACATGCAGCTAGAAGTAAGCTTTCTGTTTACATAATAACTCTGGACAAACTCCACTTAGTCCAGAATGCAGCAGCAGGAGTCCTTACTAGAACCAGAAGATATGACCACATCACCCCTGTCTTATCCACAGTGCATTGGCTCCCAATCAAATTTCATATTGATTATAAAATATTACTATTGAGCTATAAAACCCTGAATGGTCTCGCGCCTCGGTGCCTGAGCGAACTTTTGGTCTTTTATGATCCATCACGCCTACTTTGAGCAAACGATGCAGGCTATTTGTTGGTACCTCGAATAGTGAAGGTTACAGCAGTGGGTAGAGCTTTCTCTTACAAAGCCCCACAGTTATGGAACAGCCTTACAATTTGTGTTTGGGGCTCAGACACAGTCTCAGTGTTTAAAACTAGGGTGAAAACATATTTGTTTAGTCAAGCATTTTGTGGATAGTTTTTTTCTTAGATAAAGGAGCAGAACTGGAGGGCTCACAGAGTGTTGTGCCTGGAACTGGAAAGGTTGGATGCTTTTGCCACCCCCCGTGTTCACTCAGGTTCGTTGACGGTGGAGTGGCTGGCCGCTTTATGTCCGAGGGCACCCTCATGGCTGTGTTATCTTCTGTCTCTCTCTTTTAGTTATGCTGTCACAGCTGGTCTTGCCAGAGTCCCTGCTTACACTCTGCACACAAAGTACATTGTCCTTAACCATTACGGGACAAAACCTTAACTAACAATGTCTCTCTCTCTCTCTCTCTGTCAAGCTACACATGCTACTCCTGAGATACCAGTGATCGTGACCCCTTCTGCTCTCCGGACCTGCCTGATCCATCCTCATGCCCTACTTCTGGTTGAAGTTCTCATCAGTTGGAGATCACTCACTGCTTCTGGGGGTGGCCACACATGGACAGCCTGATGATCATTGGGATTGCTGGGGATGGTGCCACTTGAGGGCCGTGGAGATGGCTTGGGGATCTCATATGGGGAGTTGTACTGTGATAGCTCAGAACTGCAAGTGGTGCTGTGGTGGCCTTGGGGCTGTGGATGCCATGAGCAGTTTTGCACTCAGGTCTCCATCAGTGGACAGTGAATAGGTTCAACAAACCAGACTTCATGTGAAAACTGTGATGAATTTACTGGTTGCACAATTGCACTATTTGTCCATGTAGTATGCAGTTATAGAAGAGATTTATTTATTATTGCACTGTCCGTTATCACCCAGATGAGGATGGGTTCCCTTTTAAGTCTGTGTCACGCACAGATCAGGAGGCAGACAAGATGTAGAAGGTAAACTCAGAATGTTTATTAACAGAACTTAGATGAACACTTCAAGAGCATCCAGCGGTGCTGGTGAGGTAACTGAGAGCAACACAAAGTCTTTGAAAGAGTTTCATAAACTTAGCTTTTACATAAGATGATATAGTCCAGAGCAAACGGGCTGACGAGGCTGCCAGGCAGACAGAGCTTCAGGATGTGTGTGAGCTTGCAACCTTGAGACCAGCCGAAGAGTGAATGTGAGAGCTAGGTATATATGGGGTGGCTGGTAAGTGGCTGCAGGTGTAGGTGATTAGTAATCCGGGGATTGTGATCGTGAGTATGGAGTGTGATTGGATGGTGACTGAGAGTGAGTGTGGGATGCTGAATTGGCTGAAGGCTCTGTGACAGTCTGGCTCCTCTCAAGGTTTCTTCCTCATATTGTCTCAGGGAGTTTTTCCTTGCCACCATCGGCTCTGGTTTGCTCACTAGGGGTAAATTCACACAGTTTCAATTTATTTTGATTTAATTTAATTTGAATGTATTTATTTCTGTAAAGCTGCTTTGTGATAATGTCCATGTTAAAAGTGCTACACAAATAAAATAGAATTGAATTGAAAGATAGGGGCACACTTTTACTTTTTTAAGGACTTTACAGCAAACATAAGTATATGTCGCCCCTACAACAACACCCCAGGTTATCAAGTGAAAACCTGACCGATTGCATGTTATTCATGCCAATATATCATGGTTAACATTAGTAAATGAGGACAGCATTAGCTAGCTAACACTTTTTCTGTACCTAACTATTTATATTTTTAATATATTCTATCTTGTCTGCTGTTTACATATTTCATATTTATATATAGCATGTTCATCTTGCACCATGGTCTCTTGCACTTTAGTGTTGTTTTACCCTTGTTATTGTGTTGTATTTTTGTATTTTGTATTCTTCACTTCTGTATCCCCCTTGACTTTATATCTTTGATTCTGTGTTTGCACCTGACAAAGACAAATTCCTAGTACTGTAGAGTGTCCTTTACTGTACCTGGCAATAAATTGTTTCTCATTCTGATGCTGATTCTGATTCTAAATAAGCAGCGGCATAGGCACTATGTGGGCCAAGTATTCTGGCCCAACAAGAACCTTAGCCACTGCTTCTCGTTGGGCTTGAAGTTTGACGGGCTCTCAAAATAAATTTGGCACTGCAGCAGTTAGTATTCTGCGTAAACTGCAAAGCCATCAAAGGGTTCCAGGGGATAAGTGAAAGGGGATAACAAAAAACACACATAACAAGAGACAAACTAAAAAACAAAAAAAAACCACACAAAAATGGCAAAGTAAACAAAACATGACAGCACGGAAGCACACACTGTGCCGTTGATGGCTGTTATGTGCGCTGAGCACTTATGCGAGCAGTGTTCAGTGCAAGGGGAAGATCCCTGACACAGGGATAGGAGGGAGAGAGGGGTTCAGGAAGGGTGATAAGATATTTGTGTCGTGGGCAAAACCTTTTCTGGGCAAGCCTATATTTATGTAATGCCTGTCCCCCTGGATTGTGGGGCATCTCAAATTAGCATACACTAGCAAAGGGCATTAGCCCACAGTTGGTTTATGTGCACACTACTGGAGGAATAGCCATGTCTTGGGCCATGTTTGGGGCATTTCTATTTGTGACATTTGTGCCAAGACAGATTGGGCCTTGCCACATATTTTTGTAAGATTCTACAGAGTGGATATTGGGTAACACAGGAGTGTAGTGGTAACCCAACAATAGGCACCAAATAAAGAAAGGGTATGGCCAAATGTAAAGGAGGCAGAGTGGGGTTGCAAAATTCTAAATGTTTATTAAAGACTGCAGAAACAAGCAGACAAGGAAAGTCCATCAGTCCAAATGAGAAGGTAGTGGAAAAAACAAGAAAAAATTCCAATATAGAAAACAAACCAACAACAACAAAAACAACAAACAGTACTGTGCAAAAGTCTTAGGCACATGCAAATAAATGCTGTAGAGCAAAGATTATTTCAAAAAGAATGAAATTAAATATTTCTACATTTAAAAAAATACTATAAAGATCAGTAAATAGTAATCAATGAAACAAAGTCAATTTTTGGTTTGGACCCTTTGATTAAAAAAAAATAGTAGTCTCAGGTACAATTTGTGCAGTTTTATAAGGAAATTAGCTGGTAAGTTTTACTGAACATCTTGTAGAACCAGTCACAGTTCTTCTGGAGACTTTGACTGTCGGACTTGCTTCTTATTTTTGCAGCAAAACCCAGCAGCCTTCATTATGTTTTTGTCTGAAAAGTGGTCTCTTATGGAATATGCTGCTTTCTTTATTGACATACAAACATTTTTCGGTAATATTTAATTTTGTGCTGGAAAACTAATGTTTGGAAATCTAAAATGTTTTTGTACTGACTCGATAATGTAGAAGTCATTAAATAAAAATCCGTAATAAAATTTGTACTAAAAAAATAAGACTTTTGCACAGTACTGTAGATCCAGGGATGTATAATGTGAAAGCACAGAATTTTACAAAATAACAAAATAAGCCCAGTAAGAAAAATGTTCAAAATCACATTATACAAAATGCCTGTAGCCTCTCAAGTAAAGCAGGGGAAAAAATACCAGGCTCTCAGATTTCACCAGTTACAGGGTTCGTCACACGTTACACAACAACAATGGGAAAAGAGAAAGAAAGAAAAACAATTAACACACATGCAACATATATAATGGTGGCCAGCACCATTACCCCATAGGGAGGGAAAACCACCTCTACAACATTTAACACTTATTAACATAGTGAAAGTGAAGTGACGTGTAGCCAAGTATGGTGACCCTTACCCAGAATTTGTGCTCTGCATTTAACCCATCCAAGTGCACACACACAGTAGTGAACACACACCAGGAGCAGTGGGCAGCCTTTTTTTTTTTTTTTTTGCTGCGGCACCCGGGGAGCAGTGCCTTGCTGTCACCTCAGTAGTGGTATTGAGGGTGAAAGAGAGTGCTGGTCATTCACTCCCCCACCTACAATCCCTGCTGGACCTGAGACTTGAACCCACGACCTTCAGGTTACAAGTCTGACTCGCTAACCATTAGGCCATGACTGCCAACATAGATGTAAACCCTGTAAGAAACGGTTCATCATCAGGCTGTATACGTATAATCTGTTTATCTTTGGCAGAAATAATTATAGTTTCCTACATACTGAAATACTGTATATCTAGTCGAAGCAACTTGGCCACATTAATGCCGAAATTGGTACATTCCAATATTCACTGAGAACTCAAGTTACTCTGTTTCCTGTCAGTGCTTTTTAGCTGCAGGACCAAACAATACAATGTTGCAAGCCAACAGGTAAATCTACTATCATTTTAATATTAACAATAAAGCAATGAAACATCAAACTCTGTATTGTCCTTCATTTAAAAACTCTGTGTAAATGTATATACAGTATGTATAAGAACATTTGTGTGAGTACATTTTATCACAGCAGCAGACAGACAGTTAAAATGCACTGTATATACACACCTTAGAAATAATAAATGAAATAAAATTATACAAAATTATAAAATATTGCACATTTGAACATCACTGTAATGCAGTGTTGTAAAGTCTGACAGCCACTGGTATGAATGACCTGCGGTAGCGCTCCTTCCTACACTGGGGGTGTAGCAGTCTGCTGCTGAAAGAGCTACACAGGGTCTCCACAGTCCCATACACCACAGCATATACCACAGTGGTGTGGGAACATTTAGGAAGATTGAAAACCAATCGTGCAGCTGCATTTTGAATCAGTTGCAGAGGACTAATGACGCTCAGAGGCAGACCTGCCAGGAGTGAGTTGCAGTAGTCCAGTCTTGAAATGACAAGGGACTGAACAAGCATCTGTGTAGCCTGTGTGGAAAGAAATGGACAAATTCTTCTCATGTTATAGAGGAGAAATCGGCATGAGCGTGTTAGATTAGCAATGTGAGAGGAGAAGTACAGTTGATTGTCCATGGTTACCCCAAGGTTGCGTGCAGTAACTGAAGGCGAGATCAGAGAATTGTCCAGGGAGATTGCAAGATCCTGAGATAGGGATGAATCACCTGGGATGAACAGCATTTCAGTTTTGGTGGGATTAAGTTTCAGCTGATGAGCTGTCATCCATGATGAAATGTCTGCTAGACATGCTGATATATAAGCATAAACATTAGTGTCTGAGGGAGGGAAGGAGAGGATGAGTAGAGTGTCATCTGCATAGCAGTGGTATGAAAACCCATGTGAGGATATGACAGCACCAAGAGATTGGGTATAAAGGGAGAACAGGAGAGGACCAAGTACTGAGCCTTGTGGAACACCAGTGGAGAGTCTGCGGGGAGCAGATGTGGATCCCCTCCATGTTACCTGATATGACCGTCCTTCCAGGTAGGAAGCAAACCATTGCCATGCTGCACCACGAATTCCTAGGCTCATGAGGGTGGACAAGAGAGTCTTGTGGTTCACTGTGTCAAACACTGCTGAAAGGTCGAGGAGGATGAGGACTGAAGATAGTTTGGCTGATCTAGCGGCATGTAGCTTCTCAGTGACTGCCAAAAGAGCAGTCTCA
>CM041002.1:10012530-10032912 GCA_022985145.1 Pangasius djambal | reverse complement strand
CCTTGCTTTCTTGAATGAGGTTGGTACATGACCAGATGTTAGGGAGCCATTGACGATAGTGGTGATGAATGGGAGGAGGTCTTGAGAGATGGTCTGGAGCATTGTGGAAGGGATTGGATCCAATGGGCAGGTGGTAGGGTTGCAGGATAAGATGACTTGCAGGATTTCTTCTGTTGGTAGTTTAGAAAACTGTGTTAGCAAATCAGAAGGAGAGTCCTCAGTGCGTAGTGTAGGAGTAGAAGTGAATGTCTGGCAGATTCTTCCAATCTTCTCATCATAAAAAGCGGCAAAGTCTTCAGCAGTCAGGGAGGATGGAGCAGGAGGATCTGGTGGGTTGAGTAGTGAAGAAAAGATGTTGTGGAGCTTGCGAGGATCTTGCGCAGAGGATTCCAGCTTTTCTTTGTAGAAGACAGTCTCAGCAGAAGTCACTTCAGATGAAAATTTGGACAGGAGAGCACGGTAAGAGACAAGATCTGTGTCGAGTTGAGATTTCTTCCACTTCCTCTCTGCTGTTCTTAATTCTCTCCGGTTACTGCGTAACACATCTGATAGCCAAGGAGCCGGGTTGGAAATCTTCCTGGGTTTAGAGGATAGAGGAGGTCCATGGATGAGGAAAGTGAGGAGAGGAAAGTATCAGTGGCTAGCTCCAGTGGTAGGGAGGAAAAGGAATCAGGGACAGGAAGGGATGATAGGGTGCAGGAAGCTAAGGAGGAAGGGGAGATAGAGTGGAGGTTTTTACGAGTGGGAGAGAAGTATAGATGACTGGTGGATTTAGGCATGATAGGGAGGGTGATGGTGAAGGATACCAAGAGATGGTCAGAGATGTGAAAAGGGGTAGCACTTATGTCTGTAGTAGGAAAGGGGCGACAGAAGACAAGGTCCAGTGTGTCACCTCCTTTGTGTGTAGGAGGACAGCTGTTAAAAGTTAAGGAAAAGGAATGCAGAAGAGGGAGAAGGCAAGAGTTTGTCAGCAGGGAGGTTGAAGCCTCCAAGGACAGTAAGAGGGGTGTAAGTAGGGAAAAGACTGAGGAGCATATCCATTTCTTCAAGGAAGGCCCCGAGGGGACCAGGAGGTTGGTAGATGACAGCGATGAGAAGGTTGACTGGAGAGGTAACTGTAACTAGGTAAGGCAGCGGGTGTAGCCGAGTTCTGTGGAGAGATCCAGGTTTCAGTTAGTTCCAGAAAGTCAAGATAGTAATGGGAAGCCAAGGCTGAGATGAAATCAGCTTTCTTCACGGCAGACTGGCAGTTCCAGAGTCCACCTACCACCATTGTTTGAGATTGAGACAACAGAGGAGGGTAGATGAGATTACTGGTAGTGTGGCATCTGGCTTGTGCATGAAAGCTTCTGGGTCTCTGAGAGGCAACAACAGAGATTGATTTGAGGCACATGTCTGCAGCTTAGTCAGGAGCGGGGTTTGCAAAAATTAAATTGTGAGGGAACGTGTAGCACTTAACTAAACAAGAGTATACACCATTGAGCATGACACTTTCTAAATTAGTGTCTGAGTGTTGCAAATTATGTTTCTGAACACCTTCAATATATCTTAGTAAGCCCTGCCCACAATTCACACCTTAAGGAAGACTGAGACTACTCTTGATTAATCACCTGAGAGAACTAATTAGCATAGACTAACAGACACTTCCAAACACAGCAGAATCAACAATATACAATTCAACAATTCAATAATACAACAATTCTAGTGGCGAGAATCTAGATCCAAGTAGAGTCAAGTAGATAGTACACAAAGTCAGAAACCTACCTTACCAGTAGAGAATAAATTCAAGATAGAACTAAAGCACACTGAAACACAGATACACACAGGTGTATCCCACAGTGAGATACCTCACTTATGCAATTCATGAACTGGGGTTTACAGTTATAACCTAAAGTGCTTCACATACCAGGAGGCATGGCCACATACACTATATGCCCAAAAATATGTGGACACTTGACCATCACACCTATATTAGCTTGTTGGACATCACATACCAAAACCATGGACATTAATATGAAGTTATCCCCCTTTTGCAGGTATAACAGCCTCCACTCTTCTGGGAAGGCTTTCTTACAAGATTTTGGACTGTGTCTGTGGGCATTTGTGCCCATTCAGTCAAAAGAGCATTTGTGAGGTCAGGAACTGATGTTGGACGCAAAGGCTTGGCTCACAATCAACGTTGAAATTCAGCCCAAGGGTGTTCAGTGCAGTTGAGGTTAGGTCTCTATGCATTTCACTGGAGTTCCTCCACATCAAACTCAACAAAACATTTCTTTATGGACCTTGCTTTGTGCACAGGGGCACAACCATGCTGGAACAACAAAGAGCCTTCCCCAAACTGTTGGATGCTATAGCATTAGCATTGCCATTCACTGGAACTAAGAGGCCTAGCCCAATTACCCTGAAACACAGCCCCAGACCATTATCCCTCCTCCACAAAACTTTACTGTTGGCACTATGCAGATAGGTAGTGTTATCCTGGCATCTACCAAACCCAGATTCATCCATCAGACTGCCAGACAGTGAAGCGTAGTTCATCATGTGGTGGAAAATATCACCTTCTGAGGACAAATAAAAGTTAAACTCACAGAAACACAGCTGAATAAACAAATATGCTTATTCTTGTCAAAGCCAGGGAGGAGAACTCCAGTGGCCAAAGTGTTACATGCAATTATATACACTGCTCAAAAAAAATTAAAGGAACACTTTGAAAACACATCAGATCTCAATGTGGAAAAATATCATGCTGGATGTGGCATCCTTTCATTCCTAACACATTACCCAGTCCATATCAGTATAGATATACTGATATGGACTGGGTAATGTGTTAGGAATGAAAGGATGCCACATCGTTTGATGGAAATGAAAATTATCAAACTATAGAGGGCTGAATTCAAAGACACCCTGAAAATCAAAGTGAAACAATGATGCAGCAGGCTAGTCCATTTTGCTGAAATTTCATTGCAGCAACTCAAAATGGTACTCAGTAGTTTGTATGGCCCCCACATGCTTGTATGCATGCCTGACAATGTTGGGGAATGCTCCTAATGAGACGATGGTTGGTGTCCTGGGGTATTTCCTCCCAGATCTGGACCAGGGCATCACTGAGCTCCTGGACAGTCTGAGGTGCAACCTGGTGGCGTCGGATGGACCAAAACATAATGTCCCAGAGGTCTTCTATTGGATTTAGGTCAGGCGAGTGTGGGAGCCATTCAATGGTATCAATTCCTTCATCCTCCAGGAACTGCCTGCATACTCTCGCCACATGCATTGTTGTGCACCAGCGTAGGGTCTGACAATGGGTCCAAGGATTTCATCCTGATACCTAATGGCAGTCAGGGTGCCATTGTCTAGCCTGTAGAAGTCTGTGCTTTCCCTCATGGATATGCCTGCCCAGACCATCACTGACCCACCACCAAACCGGTCATGCTGAACGATGTTACAGGCAGCATAACGTTCTTCACGGCTTCTCCAGACCCTTTCACGTATGTCACATGTGCTCAGGGTGAACCTGCTCTCATCTGTGATAAGCACAGGGGTGCCAGTGGCAGACCTGCCAATTCTGGTGTTCAATGGCAAATGCCAATTCACATGGCCCACTAGAGGACGTCGGGCCCTCAGGCTACCTTCATGAAGTCTGTTTCTGATTGTTTGGTCAGAGACATTCACCCCAGTGGCCTGCTGGAGGTCTTTTTGTAGGGCTCTGGCAGTGCTCATCCTGTTCCTCCTTGCACAAAGGAGCAGATACTGGTCCTGCTGATGGGTTAAGGACCTTCTACGGCCCTGTCCAGCTCTCCTAGAGTAAATGCCTGTCTCCTGGAATCTCCTCCATGCTCTTGAGACTGTGCTGGGAGACACAGCAAACCTTCTGGCAATGGCACGTATTGATGTGCCATCCTGGAGGAGTTGGACTGCCTGTCCAACCTCTGTAGGGTCCAGGTATTGCCTCATGCTACCAGTAGTGACACTGACCCTAGCCAAAACTAGTGAAAAAACAGTCAGAAATGATGAGTAGGGGAAAAAATGTCAGTGGCCTCCACCTGTAAAACCATTCCTGTTTTGGGGGTCGTCTCATTGTTGCCCATCTAGTGCACCTGTTGTTAATTTCATTAACACCAAAGCAGCTGAAACTGATTAACAACCCCCTCTGCTACTTAACTGACCAGATCAATATCCCAGAAGTTTAATTGACTTGATGCTATACTCTGATTAAAAAGTGTTCCTTTAATTTTTTTGAGCAGTGTATTTCACCACACAGGGCTAGTGTTTCGTGATTGGTTACAGGTAAACAAAGAACCCAATTCTTATTGGTCTAATAAAGATAAAATTAACATGAATTATCATAAATGATTACATGATTAACAGGAAAAGAAATACATATCTGGTGAAAACCTAAAATTACTAGGACTGTGAGAACCAGTTTTGAGAATTATTTCATCTCAACCTCGGGTTACAAACCTATTCTGTTCATCATACATAACAAGACATGACCGCAAGCAACTTCACCTCAGGTATCTTAAGTCAGTCCTGATGGAGTAGGCCTCCCTCTATGCCTTAAATCAGGGCTTCAAAAATGTTTTCCTGCTTTCTCACATACAAAAATAATGAACCTGATGCAGATGCACTAGACTTCTAACCAACCACATAAATGTGTGACAATGAAGTACAATTAAGTAATAACTAATAGGTACATGATTAACATATTAATAAAGAAATGATATTAAATCATTTTCCATAATCATAATATAATCATAATATATAATCATCTTGCTCTAGAGTCCAGTGACAGTGTGCTTTACATCACTCAAGCTGATGCTTAGCATAAATAAATACATTCCTCTGTCTATTCATTTCCTCACACTGAAGTTATGCACAAAGAATTTGTAAACAAACAAATTAACAAAAGAAATAAATTCCCTGAAGAGATCACAGCTGGAGTCTGAAGCTGTTTAGCAGTTTTGCTAACCTGTATCGTTTGCAGGTTAGGATGAGGATTCTTTGACAATTCTTGTGCTGATGTTGCTTCCAGAAGAAATGTGTAATTCTGTAGTGAGTGATGCAACAGAGGATAAGCAATTTTTTTGCACTATGTATTTCAGCACTGGGCTGCTCCAATCTGTGAGTTTGCATGATCTACGTAACTGAGCTGTTGTTGCTCCTATTGTTGCTTCAATTTCACAATAATAGCACATACATTTGACCAGGGCAGATCTAGCAGGGTAGATATTTCAAGACCTGACTTATGGTGAAGATAGCATTCTGTGACAGTGCGACTTTTAAAGACACTGAACTCTTCATACAACGAATTCTATGTCTGTGTAGATTGCTTGGCGAGCTCCTTGACTTTTTGCACCTGTTAGCAGTGGGTGAGGCTGAAATACCTGAACTCAATAATTAGGAGGGGTGTCCATATACCTTTGGCCATACAGTATAGTGTATTTCCCATGGTTATTTATTTTCATAAGCTCAGCATGAATGCACACACGGGCATGCAAGCTCTAGAAGTTCATATTTAAGTAGGTGATTGGTGCTTCTTCTTCTTCTATATTACTGAACATTTTATTGCCTTGCTGTAGTTAATCTTTTCAGAACTAAGCCTTCAGAAACCAAGTCATTGATTATTGTTGCTCTCAGCAAAAAGTGTGGTTTTAATAATTTTGACTTATTTGTTATTTGTTTGTCTTTTTAATTTCTAATTACAATCCAAAGCTAGGACCAGGTCCATTATCATAGACTGTGTGTGTGTGTGTGTGTGTTATACACACACAACAATACAACAACAGAACTAACTAGCTAATTAACTATTTTGCACATGTATTCATGCTAAGTATTAGGAAAACTATTCAATTCAATTTTATTTGTATAGCTGTTTTAACAATGGACATTGTCACAAAGCAGATTTACAGAAATAAATACATTCAGGATATAAACGGTAAATGTATGAATTTATCCCTAATGAACGAGCCAGAGGCGACGGTGGCAAGGAAAAAATTCCTGAGACAATATGAGGAAGAAACAATGACAGGAACCAGACTCAGAAGGGAACCCAATCTCATCTGGGTGGCAATGGATAGTGCAATTATAAATAAATCCCTTCTATAACTGTGTACTACATGGACATATATTGCAATTGTGTAACCAGGAAATTCATTACAGTTTTCACATGAAGTATATTTTTGATCGAAGTAGGCGAGATGGATCATAAAAGAACAAAAGTTCGCTCAGGTACTGTGGCACGAGACCATTCAGTGCTTTATAGGTCAATAGTAGTATGGTTGTCTTGTTTTTTTAAATAATCTATTAAGTTTTTCTAGATTTAAACATTACAATCTACATTAACAATGTTTTCTCATCAGGAAAAAATGAAAAATAGTAAAATAGATAATTCTGTGGTCAATTTAAACAGGACATATTAGTGTCTGAGACCTATAATTCAACTATATCAAGATGGCGCCGCACATGTGGCAGCCAGTCACAGTAGCTCTGCTGTCCTTTCTGCTTTTTTTGGTTTCTTATAATGTTTCTTGGTGTGTTTTTTGTATTTTTATGCACTTTATCAAACCCCTATGCAACTACACAACTAAGGGGTCCAAGCTGGCTACTTTTGCAGTATGCCTTGTACTCTTTTTTGGACTATTTGGAATTGCCTTGGGAGACCCCTTCAGTCACGGCTCCATTGTTTACACCCGGGATCAGCTGTTAGCTCTAAGTCGTGCTGGACTTCTCTACGGCTAGAAACCGGAGATTCCTTCTGTGATATGGAGAAGGAGAAGAGGCTGCAGAGCAGGACTGAGATGCAAGGAGAGGAAATGGAGGTATAAACCATGTTTGCCATCTATTATCATGGGAAACGTCCGCTCCCTCTCCAATAAGATGGATGAGCTAACGGCGCTAGCCCGGCTGCAGAGAGAATATCGGGAGTGCAGCCTTATGTTTTTACTGAGACGTGGCTGAATGATCTTATATTGGACTCACTGGTAACTCTGGATGGTTTTAAAATTGTACGGGCGGACAGGAAAGTTGCAGAGAGCGGTAAGAAGAAAGGAGGGGGACTGGCGGTGTTTTTAAACGAGAAGTGGTGCAACCCAGTGCACATCAGTGTTAAGGAACAACGCTGCACCAGGGACATTGAGTTACTCGCTGTCAGCATTCGGCCATATTACCCTCCGAGGGAATTTTCACGTCATCGCAATAAATGTGTACGTACCTCCTTCAGCCAATGCCACCGCTGAAGGCCACACCAGAGACAATAAAACACTCGACCTGCTGTATGCAAATGTAAAGGACGCATACAGCTCCTTCCCCCTACCCCCGCTGGGCTGTTCAGATCACAACCTTGTCCGTCTGCTTCCTGAATACACACCCAGGGTGAAAAGAGAACCACCACAGAAAAAGTCTGTGCAGATCTGGTCCAAGGAAGCCAGTGAGAGACTGAGAGACTGTTTCGATACTACAGACTGGGAGACACTCTGCAGCTCTCATGGCGAGGACATTGATGGTCTCACCCACTGCATTACAGACTACATAAACTTCTGTGTGGAGAATACTGTACCATCCATGAGGGTACGGTGTTTCTCCAATAACAAACCCTGGGTGACCCCTGAGCTCAAAGACCTGATAAATGAGAAGAAAAGGGCTTTTACTTCAGGGGACAAAGAGGAGCTTAAGAGAGTTCAGAAAGAACTCAAATACAGGATGAGACAGTGCAAGTACAGCTACAGGAGGAAACTGGAGGAGTGGTTAACACAAAACAATGTCTGTGATGTGTGGAGAGGACTGAAAAACATCTCAGGACATGGTCAGTGTGGTGGGAGAGGATCAGTAAATGGTGATCAGTTCTGGGCAAATGAGTTGAATCTGTTTTTTAACAAATTTGACTCTGTTCCCACTTCCTCTCCCACCCAGCGTTCTCCCTCTCCACCCTACTCCAGACCAGCAACCACCCCACTCTCCGGACTATCTTCACCTCCACCTCACTACACTTCCCCTCACTGCCCCCCCTAGTCTTTCACAACCTTTCACCCCCGTTCACTCATCTCAGTCCTCCCTCACCCCCCTCTCCTTAACAACGAATCAGGTGAGGTGTGAACTAAGGAAGATAAAGGCAAGGAAGGCTGCAGGGCCGGATGGAATCAGACTGCTCAGGACTGTGCGGACCAGCTATGTGGGGTGGTCAGGTACATGTTTAATCTGAGTCTCAGCCTGGAGAAGGTCCCTATCCCGTGGAAAACTTCCTGTGTGGTTCCAGTACCAAAGACTGCATACCCCAGGGAGCTGAACCACTTCAGACCTGTTGCCTTAACCTCCCACCTGAAGAAGACCATGAAGAGGATCATCCTCTGCCATCTCCGTTCCTTAGTGAGCACAGTGCTCGACCCACTGCAGTTTGCATATTGGCCTGGTATCGGTGTGAACGACGCAGTGATCTACCTGCTGCACCGGGCACTGACTCACCTGGAGACCACCAGGAGCACTGTGAGAGTCATATTCTTTGACTTCTCCAGTGCTGCGTGGGAAGCTGGAGCGGTCGGGGGTGGATGATCACCTGGCTGCATGGACAATCGACTACCTCACCAACAGACCACAGTATGTAAGGTTGCATGACTGTGTGTCTGAAGTGGTAGTCTGCAACACTGGGGCTCCCCAGGGCACGGTGCTCTCCCCTTTCCTTTTCACACTGTACACCTCGGACTTCAGTTATAACACCAACACCTGCCAACTCCAAAAGTTCTCAGATGATACAGCCATTGTTGGTTGTGTATCTGATGGGAATGAACAGGAATACAGGGACGTCATCAAGGACTTTGTTAACTGGTGTGAGTGTAACCACTTGCACTTGAACACCAGTAAGACGAAGGAGATGGTGATTGACTTCCGGAGAAGGAGAACACCGCACCACATACCAGTGACCATCCAGGGCTTGGACATTGAGTTGGTGGATAGGTTCAAGTACCTAGGTGTCCACTTAAACAATAGACTGGACTGGCTGGATAACACTGATGCTTTGTACAAGAAGGGCCAGAGTAGCCTCCACCTGCTGAGGAGACTAGGGTCCTTTGGAGTGTGCAGGACATTATTAAGAACATTTTACGATACTGTGGTGGCCTCCGCTATTCTCTACGCTGTAGTCTGCTGGGTGGGAGGCAGTACAGAGCGGGACAGGAAGAGACTGAACAAGCTGCTTAGGAGAGCCAGCTCTGTCCTGGGCTGCCCACTGGACTCTGTGGAGGTGGTGGGTGAGAGGAGGATGTTAGCCAAGCTGACATCTATTATGAACAACACCTCTCACCCCCTGTATGGGTCTGTGGAGACCCTGCGTAGCTCTTTCAGCAGCAGACTGCTACACCCCCAGTGTAGGAAGGAGTGCTACCGCAGGTCATTCATACCAGTGGCTGTCAGACTTTACAACACCACATTACAGTGATTTTCAGATGTGCAATATTTTATAATTTTATACAATTTTATTTCTTACAACACTGCAGTACTGTGAAGCTCAAATGTGCAATATTTTATAAATTTTATATAATTTTATTTCTTTTATTATTCCTAAGGTGTGTATATATAGTTATAGTTTTAACTTTTCTTTCTTCCTTCTTTTTCTTTCTTTCTGCACTTTAACTGTCTGCGAGCTGCTGTGACGAGTAAATTTCCCCACTTTGGGATCAATAAAATTTATCTTATCTTATCTTATCTTAACTAAGAAGTGGCAGACAACTTATGTCTTTTATGATACAATTTATTAAAGATCTTGTAGAGCTCCTAACTGAATTGTATTTTTTTTTTCTAATTTAAGGAAGGGAAGCAGATCTATAATCCAGTGGGCAACGGTTAGTGCATCCTTCCATTTTTGTAAAATTAAGTGCCTTGCAAACAAAGTACTAAAAGATATATAGTCAGTTTCTGTGCCCAACAGAGGAGTTGCATATGGGAGGGCACCAAAAAAACTACCCACAGGTTTGGATCTATAGATATACCTATTGCCCCTAATGGTTGTCTTGTTGGCACATATACAGTTAGGTCCGGATGTATTTGGACAATGACAGAGTTTTTGTGATTTTAACTTTATACACCACCACAATGGATTTGAAATAAAACAATCTTTCAGCTTTATTTTAAGATGTTCCCAAAAATATGACAGTTACCATTTAGGAATTACAGCCATTTTAAGCAAAGTACTTCCATTTTCAGGGGCTCAAAGGTATTTGGACAATTGACTGACAAGAAGTTATCTGACCAGGTGCGGTCCATTCCCTCATTACTCTAAGACAAATGAAGCAGATAAAAGGTCTGGAGTTGATATCAGGTATTGAGTTGGCATTTGGCAGCTGTTCGACTGGAGCTACCAATATGAAGACCAAGGAGATCTCAATGCAAGTGAAGGAGGCCATCATTAGGCTGAAAAACAACATAAACCTATAAGAGAGATAGCAAAAACCTTAGGTGTGGCCAAATCAACAGTTGGGTACATTCTTAAAAAGAAAGTGAGCTCTAGTGAGCTCAAGAACATCGAAAGGCCTGGAAGACCACGGAAGACAACTAAAGTGGATGACCGCAGAATCCTTTCCTTGGTGAAGAAAAATCCCTTCGCAACATCAAAAGAAGTCAAGAATACTCTGGAGAAGATAGGCGTATCATTGTCAAAATCTACAATCAAGATACGCTTTCATGAATGTAAATACAGAGGGTTTACAACAAGGTGCAAACCACTGGTAACATTCAAGAACAGGAAAGCCAGATTAGACTTTGCCAGAAAACATCTAAAAAAACCTCCCATGTTCTGGAATAAGATTCTTTGGACTGATGAAACCAAGATTAACTTGAATGATGGGAAGAGAAAAGTGTGGTGAAAGAAAGGAACAGCTCATTATTCAAAGTATACCACATCATGTGTCAAATATGGTAGAGGCAGTGTTATGGCATGGGCATGTATGGCTGCCAATGGAACGGGCTCATTGGTGTTTATTGATGATGTGACTGCTGACAGAAGTAGCAAGATGAATTCTGAGGTGTATAGGGCTATATTCTCTGCTCACATTCAGCCAAATGCTATAAAACTGATAGGACGCCTCTTCACAGTGCAGGTAGATAATGACCCTAAACATACTGCGAAAGCATCTCAAGACTTTTTGAAGGCAAAGAAATGGAATATTCTTCAATGGCCAAGTCATTCGCCTGATCTCAACCCAATAGAGCATGCTTTTCACTTACTGAAGACAAGACTGAAGGCAGAAAGACCCACAAACAAGCAACAACTGAAGGTGGCTACAGTGAAGGCCTGGTAAAGCATATCCAGGGAGGAAACTCCAATTATTAAAATTATGGTTATATTTACAATTATGTCGAAATAACTTTGAGCCCCTGAAAATGGAAGTATTTTGCTGAAAATGGCTGTAATTCCTAAATGGTAAATGCCATATTTTTGTGGAACCTCTTACAATAAAGCTAAAAGTCTACACATCTTGATTGTGGTGGTGTATAAAGGCAAAATCACAAAAACTCTGTCATTGTCCAAATACTTATGCACATGAACAATAACAGCAAAACTCATTAGCTCAAACCAGTGGTTTTTGAGTAGTCAGATTCTTTGGAATGCTGGCTACAGTCATACGTGCTTGCTAACAGTCATCCTGGAGAAAAGCACAAAGCCATTTCTTTCTCACAAGCACATCGGTGCTTGTGAGGAATATCATTATATAAACTTATATACAATTATATATATAATTATATCATTTTATATATATATATATATAAAATCATACATATTTGTGCATTCACACAAAAGACCTAATTAATGTAGTTTTTTAAAATGATTTTTCTTACAATTAATATTTTAATAACATTTTATGAACACCAACAGAATCTATTCGTAACTCTTATATAAACTATGTAGACTCCTAAGGCTATTAAATAATTATATAACCATTTAAGGAATTTAAGGGTTATAGAGAGTCCATTTTCCCTCATAATAGGTTAGTGGGTCTATTTGGAAAATGTGGCCTTTGGGACCTTATTTGGGAGATGGTTTGTGCACCACTGATCTTCTCTAGCATGCTTTGAAGATAATGTCTGAGAAGTTCTGCCAAAGATGAAGTCAAAATTTCTCCCATGATATCTTAAAATGAGAACACATTCCTCTCAGGGTGACTCAGGGTTTCTCCCACTAATCCAATTTAACAATGTCTCATGATTTAGAGAGGACACATAGAGAACTTAACAAACAGATAACAGATAAGTAAAAAGGAATGGAAAAGTGTCTGTAAAAAAGGAACAGATAAGTGGTACTGTTTGGATAAAAAATATATTGGAAACGTTTTGTTTAGCTTCTCAAAATGCAATATATTTTTAGCTGTTCAATCTTTTTTTTAAAAAAAAAAATCTATTAATGGTGTCTATGTTTTGAGGCCAGGTTAAAGCAGTTTTATGTAATTAATATGCATTTATCACAGGTCCTGTATATTATTTGGAATATATAGATTTTTCATATAGGCCTACTTCACATATTTCACAGAACTGTAATTCCACAGGAATAATCAGCAAGAGTCATCAAAGCCACTATATGTCTTTTCCAGATTAAACCCTTGAAGTTGATTTTCACAGATTTTTCATATTCTTTACATATTTCAAAGAATTGTAATTCCACAGGAATATTCAGCATGAATCCTCAAAGCCACTTTTCCAGATTAAACCCTTGAAATTTATTTTTACTCTATCCTAGGCAAATACAAATAGGTTTAGCACCCACCAGTCTTCTGGCAGAGAAAGAAAGACAAAGAAGGAGAGTTTATAGAGACATAATCAGCTCACTTTCTGCAGAATGTAGTGTATAAGTGTGATGTCTCTCTGATATTATCTGCAGGGAGGTACAGAGCATCATCCAGCCTCTGCTGCTTTTCCACTGACCAGTGGAAACATTAAATAGTGAATTTATCAACTTAAAGAAAGAACTGTTTTGGCTCTACCTATAGGGTTTATGCTGCTGACTACTGAATCATCAGTTTTGTTAAAAGTTGTCATTTGACCACATTTCAGACTACATTGTGTCTTATATGACACTATGTGTTGATACCATTTATGACATTGCATTTGGAAAAACAACACCAATTTAGTATTTTTAAATGTTGGCTCTAAACATTACTATAATTATTGATGATGTCGAAATAATATGCAGAAGCATAGTTGCCCTTTTAGAATAGCATCTGTTCCCTTTCTGGATTCAATTGTTATTATGCAGAATTTCCAAGACCTGACTCTGATTTTAGGTGTTGATGTTTAATATATCTAATCATTTTCTTGACTGATGAATTTCAGGTAAGCACAAACTCTGACACTAATGTAAGGGCTCACATTATGGGCAAATTATCCATAGATAATGTTCTTAATCAAATGATTTATGAATTAAATATATAATATCAAAAATGGACAGTGCAGCACAAACTCATGTGAGAAAAACAAGTATTCACCCTTAAGATTTACTGTAAGGTATAGTATACAATATACTAGTGTACTACAATTACATGTGCTCTAACATTATGTCCTACTATAGATTCTGATTATAAACAGTCTGGAAGTGTCATAATCCAAAAAAATTTGGATTGGGTATAACTAGGTGCTTGACTTGCTGCTGACCATGTATGTTGTGTTTTGAACTTGTCATCACCAGACTACCCGGAAGCAGAGACAAATGCAGCTGCAGATGTAGGCTTATTAAAAAAAAACAGGCAGACAAATCTAAAAATGCAGAAACATGGTTAAAAACTTGCACAAGGTCAGATGATCAGCAAACAGACTAAACAGGGCAAAACCCAGAATCAAAATCATAAACCAGATAATTATGCATGATAAACAAAGGCTCAGTATGTCAGGCAGATAAACACTGGACTTCCCTCCTCCGGGCTGTACCCCTCCCACTCGCTGAGGTACTGCAATTGTCCATCCTTGTGTCTGGAATTCAAGATTTATTTAACTACATAAGTGGGTGTCCTTCAATGTCAAGAGGTGGTAAGAGGTTAAAAGGGGGTACACTTCCTGCTATTTGTCCTGGGATTACAGGTTTCAGGTGGAATACATGAACTGCTGGGGCAAGACTAAAGTGTTGTGGTAGATCCAACTTGTCTGTTACTTTGTTGATGCATTGTTGGATTTTGGAAAGCCCAGGGGTGGATTGGGGATGTTACCCAGATGTGTGGCTGACGGATACTCATAGTTTCACATGAAATTATTCCAGACTTTGGAGGTGAACTGAGCTCACCGATGCCAAAATACCTGAAAATCTGGTTAAAGTTTAAAGGCTGATGGGATACATGGTAGGGATACATGATAGTGGGATGAGTGATTTTGAGTAACAGCCATTGATTACCATGATTACAGTGTTGCCTTGGGAGAAAGGGATGCCAGTTATAAATCTATGGCTAAGTGAGACCATGGTCTCTGAGTTGTGGGAAGGGGTACCAGCTTACCTGCTGGAAGCATTCTGGGAACCTTTCCCTGGGCACAGGAAGAGCATGAGGAGATGAAAGCATGTCTAAAGATATTTGAGGTTCTTGTGGTCAGTGAAGATGGGGAAGGGGTGAGCCACCCCATCTAGCCAGTGACACCAGCAAAGAGTTCTCTCGTACCAGTGTCATATATACATTCAGCAGGTCTAAGTTTCTTTAAACATAATGCTTCTCTGAAATGCTGAGATAATATGCATCCCTGTCTTGGATGCGTCGACCTCCACAAAGAATGGATGTTGCGGATCTGGGTGTTTTAGGATGGGCTCCATTGTGAATGCCCCCTTGAGATGCTTTGTATCAATAATAATGTGAGTGGGGCTGTGATGGAGCTGAAACTATGTATGAATCAATGATAGAAATTTGCAAACCCCAGAAACCTCTGGAGATCCTTGACAGTAGAGAGTCTAGGCCATTAACATACCACAGAGACTTTTCCCTGATCCAAGAGGACCCCCTCTGAGATGATGATGTACCCCAGGAATGATACAGTGGACATGTGAAACTTGCATTTATCCCCTTTACACAGAGATGGTTTAGAAGTAGGTGAGCTAGCACTTATAACTTTATTCTCAGTGGTGGCCAATGGATAATTTCGATGACGTGGAGGAGTGGTACCAGGCATGAGCTCAATGGTGCCGCTGTGCGGCTTGTGAGGGAGCAGGCCAATGGCCACTGGCTGAAAACTTCTTGGAATTCTTCATATGAAGAGGGGATTTCAACTATTGAGCTACTCTCAGGGATCTCCATGGAAGTTGCAGCAACTAGGACCTTGGGGACCTTAAGCCAATGGGCATAACAGTGTGATGACCACTGGGTGATTTCTCTCTCTGCCCAGGGTATCTGTGGGTCGTGGGTTTGCATCCAGGTGAATCAAGAATTATGGGGTACTTGGAGGTGATGGTAACTAGGAATGAGATCCTTTCAAAATGCAGGGTGTTGATTTGGAGCATGGTGGGGAAAGTGCTATGCTTGATGGAACCTCCTCTTATGGGTCCTCCATCCAGCGCCCCATTGGGCTCTGGCTTGGGTTGGGTTTGAGAGACCACCCCGACGATGCAGCTCTTGAGTGCAGCTGTAAGGCTGCTGTCTGTGTTTGGCTGTGTAGGCCCAGCTGACACACAGGTTATAGCCTCCCCCAAAAATTCTTTGAGGGAGACCAGGCATGAGCTGGTCCAAAGGGTTTGAGCTGATCGAGTTGTCTCTGGTTCTCCTGTATTTGCTCATTCTGGGCCCACATGCACCAAAGCATGCCTGCTGCATCCATAGTGGGTCTTGCATTCTGTCAGGTATTGGAGTTGGAGGCAGATGCAATGAACAAGAAAAACAAATTGGTAAATACAGGAACACAAGCTCAACAAAAAGTGTTACCAGAGACAGAACATAAATACCCATGATCATTAGACATAAAAGTGACTCAGGTGCATGTGATATCATGAGGTGCAGGGGCTGATGGGTAACCTAGTCTTGACACTGAGTGTCTTATCAGCAGTTTTAAGGAAAATGTCTGACAGGAAAGAAAAAAAAGACTCACCTTTGGGGAGCAAGTGGAGGGGTTCACTCGCTCAGTTGCTTGTTGGGGCACTTTATCTAAGCAATAAAGGAGGTTGGTCTTGAGATCAAACACCGAAGAGCTGACCATAGTGCAGGATCTTAAAAGTACCTAGGGCAGGACATATTTGCCTCCTCTAATAGGCTAATTTGTCTTACTCACTCTAACTCTCTTTACCATCACTAAATCCCTTCATCCCTTTAGATCACCCATTTGCCTTTTATGTTATCTAAAGCAAATAAGGGCAAAGAGACCACACCAGATGAGGCTGACCTAGGATATGTCTTAACTTCCCTCATTATCGATATTTGATGCACTGTGAGATCCGCCTGTTAATCTGTCAAGGCTTTTACTTCTCATCTTAAGCAGTGCTCTGCGTAGGCTGATACAAACTAAATTTATTAGACAAATTTATTGGCGCCTACCTAAGCAATGGAACGTGTTTGTTCCCCTCTTCTCCTGATAGTGATGTGCATGCTGTGCTCTAAATCCTAGGAATTAAGGCCATTTGATAACAATGAACTTGTTTTTCTCATGTCAAGTTGCCCATCGCATGTAGGTCTCAGTTCAGCATTCCTTTTCGAGTCACATTATAAAAGGGATTATATGCAGTAAAAATAGACAATATGAAAATATAAATTTATTTATTTTCCACAATTCCCCTATTTGTTCAATCTATTGATCACAATAATTTCCCTAATCAGTAATAATCAGCATGCTAATAAAGGGATGATTCTCAACAACATGATCCCTAGTCATAAGATTAAATAATACTGTTTAACACTTAATGTCCCCTCATTCCCCAGAGATGAAATGTAATAATCAAAGACAGCAGGAAATTCTCGTCTTATCTGCTCTGTGCACAATAGTGGATTCAACACCTGTGCTCAGCAAAGGACTACAACACCTAGATGAGTATAGCATTGCTTAATAAAATGAGGATCATAGACTCACATGATAAAAGATCACTAAAACTTAAGTACTGTAAGGAAATTAGCTGTTTAGGTTAAGCTGATGCATTCTCCACCAAAATATGTAGGAGATTAGCAGATCAGCTCAGAAGGGGAAATTTGTAAACTTAATATTTTAATAGTTGATCAACTATTCGTCCAGCGATAAGTTGAAATTAATGTATTTATTAATTGTGTATGGGATATTACCTCCGTGGCCACTGGCAATAATATCCTAAATACAGTGAAACACTATATTAAGAGCACAGTAACAAGATAGGCAGTTTAAGGCAGTAAATTTGACGCACAGAGACACAAGACACTGACCTTTAAAAATCAGACAAGACTTTATTACTATTCTAAAACACAGAAACTAATCTAACACAAACACACACATAAACAGGGGTGAAAATGGCTTTGAAAAGAGAATGAATGAAATTCGAAGTTTCTAGCAGTTTCTCAGACCATGACCTGAATCATTAAACCTTATCAGTTTAATTTAACATTCGCTTCATTTAGAAGGGCTTTAAACTTGTATTAACTGCACCAGTTCAGCGAGAATCTGGAGGCACTATACTTGCGTTTGTGTTGCCAGGATTCCCTTGTTGCGTTGTTGTTTGGAAGGAGTTTCCGGCAATGTTGATTGGTCGGCGGTCTGGCTGGCCTTATGTAGCGTCTCGAAAGACCAATGGGGCTGATGAACAGAGTGAGGCGCGAACCCGGCGGAGTCTTGTAGGCGGGTCGCAAAACTTTAATGAGTGGTTCACGGCAGTGCGAAGGCGAGAGTTGAAGGCTTTGCAGGAACCAGTCTGGATGCGGAGTCTCGGAGCAAGAGTGTTCTCCTCGTGATGAACTTTTAAGGCTCTTGGTTGATGAGACTTCCTTCAGATGTGGATGGAGACTCTCTTGAGCTGTTAGATGAAGAGAGCTCCTTGAAGATGTTGGTAGAGGCTCCCTGAAGATGTTGATGGACTCTTGCACAGGTGTTTTGGATTTTGGATGAGACACAGAGTTTTCTTTGTGTCAGGGGGTTTTAACCCTTTCCAGTTGGGCTGACCCCAAAGTGTTTGCTCCAATCAGCAGGATCTTGGGGCATGGTGTAAACTGTATTCTCCTCCTCTGACACTAATTAACATTCTGGTCACTGAGTTATGTGCTTTGCAAACTTTGCACAAGGTTAAGTTAGAACTTAGACAGGAATTTTGGTAACATGCATGCAATACATTGTACTCAACTTCACGTTATACGAACCCTTAGGAAATTCAATAGCGATCACACACATACCAAACACGACATACCTGCTGTTATTGATACACGCACGGACACTATGATACCTGTTAAATGATCAAAAGCATTACAATGACCTGGTGGCTATGAGCATGATACATATATGGAATTACATTAAAAGAGGCAACAAGTTTTCAAACTATGGTGCATCATCTTAAAAGTCATTGTCCTTACAGGAGATGTAAAGTAGCCATATCTAGTCTGTTAAAGCTGGGTTCTGTGGAATGTGTGAAGGGTGCTGAACTTTGTGTCCCTGGGGAGAACAAAGGTCTCATTCCATGAGGGTCATAGGGTGAGTCCGCCCCCCCCCCCCTTTCTGTAGTTATTAGTTTTACCATCATTTTGGGTGAGCCATCTGGTCTTGGCCAATGGCCTAGGTTAATAAGTTTGACAGAGGTTCCCAGGGTTCGTCCACTGGTCTGGGATGTCCTATCAGTTGCTGATTGTTCACAGGACAGTTGAAATCCAGCAATCAGTAAACAAGCAGTAATTAACTTGGATCTGCAAAGTCTGGGAGCAGGATTCCTAGTTTTATTGCTTCTTTGCTTTCCTTGCCTGTTTGCTTCAGATCCTACAGTACTTACTTCATAATTAGACAGAAACATAAATTCTTGTAATCCTCTGGGGAAAATATCAATGTTAAATTACACATTTGTTTCAGTGGGCCCAAATAAGGGGTTCCCCATAGTTGGGCAATTCCTGTCTTTGGTTTTGCCTTGCCTGCTTGATGTTGGTTCAGGTGAGTTACAATCTCCAGGAGATGGTTATGGTAACCAGCAGGCTATTACAACAGTATGAAACCCAGGGTTTTGTTTGGCCAGTTGAACTAGGGGATCCCTTTCAATGGTTTTAGTCTCCCTGAATAAGTAATATGACAATAACCCTACTCTCTCTTCCATCCAAACAGGAATGATTTTAGGAAAGAAATGTACTGATTTAGTGGTCATTTATGTTATCAGTTCAAGATCTGTCTCTTATTTTCCTTGTTAGTTAGAAAAATAGCGACCCAGTAGATCACAAATGTAATTATTGCATGTCACAGTGATGTCAATATGTGAACTTATTCAAATAACACCTTCTTTAACATTTGTTTAAAGATCTATACTTTGAATTCTTTCTCTTTGAATATTCTTTCTCTTTGAATATTCTTTCTTTTAGGCTTTACTCTACTTCTGTCCATTAGGTTTTCCTTCATGTAAAGTTGAATTTGTTTCACAGTGATGTATTGCATATTGGTGGGGTGCTGCTCCTTGTAATGTTCTTGCTCCTTGGCATTAAAATACCTTTTGCAATTGTCTGAATGTCCCAGTGTCATGTCTATGCCAGAATCTGCATCCAAGTACAGTACCCATAACACCATGTGGCCTACCAACATGACTGCCAAAGACTAAAATTCCCATCACATGTTCAAATTCTCAGAGCACTCACTCAAAATGAAGTACAACCAGGTCCATAAATATTGGGACATCGACACAATTCTAACATTTTTGGCTCTATACACCACAATGGATTTCATATGAAACGAACAAGATGTGCTTTAACTGCAGACTGTCAGCTTTAATTTGAGGGTATGTACATCCAAATCAGGTGAACAGTGTAGGAATTACAACAGTTTGCATATGTGCCTCCCACTTGTTAAGGGACCAAAAGTAATGGGACAGAATAATAATCATAAATCAAACTTTCACTTTTTAATACTTGGTTGCAAATCCTTTGCAGTCAATTACAGCCTGAAGTCTGGAACGCATAGACATCACCAGACGCTGGGTTTCATCCCTAGTGATGCTCTGCCAGGCCTCTACTGCAACTGTCTTCAGTTCCTGCTTGTTCTTGGAGCATTTTCCCTTCAGTTTTGTCTTCAGCAAGTGAAATGCATGCTCAATCGGATTCAGGTCAGGTGAATGACTTGGCCATTGCATAACAGTCCACTTCTTTCCCTTCAAAAACTCTTTGGTTGCTTTTGCAGTATGCTTTGGGTCATTGTCCATCTGCACCGTGAAGTGCCGTCCAATGAGTTCTGAAGCATTTGGCTGAATATGAGCAGATAATATTGCCCGAAACACTTCAGAATTCATCCTGCTGCTTTTGTCAGCAGTCACAT
>CM041002.1:9967319-9987383 GCA_022985145.1 Pangasius djambal | reverse complement strand
GCATCAGTTTTCATGTATAGTTGTGTATCATCAGCGTAACAATGGAAAGAAATTCCCAAGCGACTGATGACTTTGCCAAGGGGGAGCATGTAAAGAATGAATAAAATAGGTCCAAGAACTGATCCCTGTGGAACTCCGCATCTAACAGCATGTGAACGGGACCTTGAGCTTCCCATGGCCACAAATTCAGATCTGTCTGTAAGGTATGACTCAAACCAACGCAAGACAGTGTTATTAAGTCCAACGGAGTGGTGTAGCCTGTTGAGAAGTATACCGTGATCAACGGTGTCTTTTGGGAAAGTTTGCGCAGAGGGACAATTTGCTCCAGACCGAAGTCGTCTCGGAACCCGAAAAGTTTTTCGGCTACTTGTTTTCCAGCAAATACAAGATCGAGTACATTGATGTTATCAACGACCAGAGAGTTTTAATTAGATGGAAATACAGCGACTGTTGCGTTGAACCCCCTGGTAAACAGAGTAATATACTCATAGCGGCGTTTACCACAGTGCATGCGTGTCTTAAACTGTGCAGCTACCTGGAAAGGTTGCAGGAGAGGGTTCTTTACACAGACACAGACAGCTTAATTTACTTGGTGAAGGAGGGCGAAATGCCTCTAGAACTGAGAAATTATCTAGGGGACTTGATGGACGAATTGGAGGGCGATAGAATTCAGGAGTTTGTGGCTGCAGGCCCCAAGAGTTATGCATACCAGACGAAAAATTTAAAAAAAGTAGTGATGCGCGTTAAAGGCATCACCCAAACCCTGGAATGCTTCAAACGGGTCAACTTCGACAGCATTAGAGAGCTGGTGGAGGGGTACCTGCAGTCCTCTGGTGAGGGGGATGCGGGATCTATCGAGAACCCTCAGCACGGGATAGTGCGTGATAAAAAGAGCTTAACATTAAAAAACTTGACATTTCAGAAAAAGTTTCGGGTGGTATATGACAAAAGATGTCTCTTTGCCGATGGAACGACTCTACCATTTGGGTATTAATCTATATTTTTATTATTTTTTTTTTTTCAGGGACTAAAAAAAATGTCATATCCGGGTGTTATGGAGGAAATCGATTTTGATCCTAGGTTCATCTTCCCTTTCTCTTGTATGATCGTGGGTCTTAGCGGGTGTGGGAAAACCTATTTTGTAAAAATTGTATTGGAAAACTGTGAACACATCATGAATATTGTACCTGAAAACATCGTGTGGATTTATACTTCTTTTCAACCTATGTACACCGAACTGCGAAAGATGAATAAAAAGATTAAATTTGTCAAAAGACTCCCTGATCCTTTTGAAGATGAAAACCTGTTTCCTCAAAATCAAAAGCATTTGATCGTTCTGGACGACGTTATTTTTCAAGCCTCCATCCATTCGGAAGTGGTTAAAATTTTTACTCAGTACCGGCACCACAGAAACCTGAGCATCATGATGTTGACTCAAAACATGTTTCACCGTGGTAAATACAGCTGCACCATTAGTTTGAACAGCAATTATTTGGTGATGTTTAAAAACATGCGGGATAAACTACAGCTAAACATCTTAGCTCATCAAATCTTTCCGTCACAAAAGGAGAGTTTTGAAGATGCTACCAAAGATCCTTACGGGTATTTAATAGTCGATCTCACCCCCAGTTGCCCAGAACGATACAGACTGAGGAGCGGAGTACTTCCTCACCAGCTGTCAACCCTGTACGTTCCCAAAATGTAACAAAAAAAGATTGCCATGACGACTCGCATAAAAAGGAACGTTCCTTTACTCAACGCTCTGTACCACGCCACACCCAGGAAACGTAAAGACATCCTCGTTCACTGCTCCCCAGACTTCATCCGGGCCCTGTGCGAGATCGCTTTAAATCTTTTGAAAGGGGATTTTCCCCTTAACCTCTACTCAATACAGAAAACTGCGAAGGCAGAGAAAAATTATCAGACTACTGGCTGATAAGAAAACCTGTTTAAAGCGCAAACATCAGGTTCTAAAGAAGCAGACAGACGGTTTTCTTTTACCTCTGCTCTTCACCGTTGCGCCTATGATCAGAAATCTTATCAGCGGGCTCGTTAGAAGAGAGTAAAATGACTTTGAAGAAAGCTCAGAAAATGTTTCTCGTGCTGCCTCATCAGTTAAACCGTCTGACTCGACCGTCCATCAGAGAAACGGCGGAAGACGATTTGGACGACAGAATGAGAGAGGTATTAAACGACCATGGATTGAGTTCTTATAAAAAAATAAAAAATACAATGCTTTACTGCAAAGATATTTGACCTTGCTGAAGCAGGGTCAGAAGGACGAGCGTAGAGTGACTCTGCCGGAATGTGCGGAGGAAGGGGAGGAGGACGTTGCGGGAGGCGAGGGCCTCTCCTCTTCTTCTCGAGGCATCCGGGTACCCGAGGGAGCGCATTTTGACCATATGGCCGATGAAGTTTTGAAAAGCCTCCCCCCTTGGGATCGCAAGAACGCCGAATACGTCATCAAGAAATTATCCGAGAGCTACAGGGGTTGGAATTCAAAGGGGGAATTTGTTTATAAGGGTGAGACAGTGAAAGGGTCTCATATGATCGATTTATTCAAACACCCTTCTCTCTCCTATAAAAAAAAATCCCCACCGCCCGCTGGTTGGTCAAAATTTTTTGAATACTCTGTCAGAACTGAACACCCCCGCAAGCTCATGATCAATACCATTTCCTGAAGACGGGGGCAGAGATCAGCTTTAAAATACCTTGTGCAAAAAGCATGACAAAGAAAGAAACCACTGTCGTCCCTATGTCAGATTACACCCCAGCCGGAAGAAGATGAAGAGACTGAATTACGTGCCGCTACAAAACGTGAGAACAGAGAACAAATTGTTCTGTCCCCGCGATGGATTAACTATTCATAATAAATGAATGAAACAATTGTTTTTTCATCAATAAAGAGTTTATTAATCAAATCATTATGCGTACAGTCTTTCAATTAAACATTTTCCAAAAACCATTTAAACGAAGATAAAGAACAACAACCCTGTTTCGGGCATGGATTCAGAGAAAGTAGGTGATCTGAAGCCCACACCCCGCAAAATACATTCAAAGTTGAAGGGCGACAGGTCTCTTCTCCCCATGAATGCTTCGTGGTGCACCATACCTAAAACGATGTTTTTAGGGGTGGTCCCCAGAAATAGATTCTCCTGGTTGCATATCCTAGAGTTTGCAGGGATGGAGTAGGTTTTTACGATGACGCGCAAGGGGGTAGAGAGCGTTACCTTTCATCAAGGCTGCTGCATGGCCTAACCTTTAACTTTTTTGATAAACAGAGAGGCCCCCAATACCCTCAGTCGGAAACCGGAAACAGTGGGAGTCGTGGGCTCCCATGAGACAGAAAGCATCAGCAGCGTGGGTCAGCTTAACCCTTAGGTCGATAGAGTTTAGCAAAAATCTCTCGCAGAAAAATATGTCCCCGTGAAGAGGGCCTAGCAAGTGTACTTCTCTGGAATTGGCTATCAAATCGGCTCTCCTGTTTAAGCCTGTGTTAGGGCCGTTAGCGACAGCTACAGAGTCTATGACTCCTGCTGCATCTTTGTAAAAAAGATCGGCGCTGAATTGACTTTCGAGGGTATTCGGTGTATAGTTGATTAGAGTCTCGATCATGGCATGGTAGGGATGTGCGAGATCAATCTATCTCCTAAAACGACGCCACATTGGCTGAAAATCGTATTCAGGGGGTAATTGTTGAGGCCTACCCCTGCATCGTCGACCGGGTCCGTACTGTCGACATTGCTGATTTTCACGCGGATATACAGCAAGGTGTCATTCAGATCCAAATATTTTTCCACATCTCCGGGGATGACAAACTCGATAGGCCCCACATCGGTGATGGCCGACACGGGAGAGATTTCGGTGTATTCGGTGATTTTATCCTCGATAGAAAGCTGCATCATAGGCGCAGAAAATAAATCCAACTCATGCAGGGTACACTCTTGAGATTTCTGATGTAAGAGAGCCATATTTCCTTTGTTGGTTAAAATATATCGGCGCTCTGAGCAGACTTCTTCTTCTTTGATCGTCCGCTTCTCACGACTGATCTCTTCTTCTTACCCCCCAAGCGTTTAGAGGCCGAAGTCAACGAGAGACACTCCCCCGGCAGTCATCTCCTCAATCTGCATGACAAAACCACGATACCTCCAGACCCCTCTTGTTTTGTCGCCGTCGTGCCCGGTTGAACGCGTCCGAGGCTATGTGGATGGCAGACATTTTAAGATGGGGATTGGCGATAGCGAAACCTTTTTTCAACAGAGGGGTTACGAAACGAAACAGTTTTGAGAATATGGAACCTATACCATGACCGTACATGACGGGCGCTCCGTAAAAGCTCCCTAATTCCCCTCCCACCTGACTCTCATAATAATGTACGTATCTATGAGGATCCTCCATCGCTGCTGCCCGAACCATTTTTTATTTATTTTTCTTCGCGGTGCTTAGACGTCGTTTCGCCGTCTCTCTCTCTCTCTCTCTCTCTCTCTCTATATATATATATATATATATACGTATATCTCGTGTGTGTATATATATATATATATATATATATATATATATATATATATATATATATATATATATATATATATATAGAGAGAGAGAGAGAGAGAGAGAGAGAGAGAGAGAGAGAGAGAGAGTGAAGTCTAAAGTGAAGCGTCACCTTCCCGTAGGTGAATTTTACCGGTTGGTTTTGATCAGTTTTTATCTCGACCTTAATATTTTCAATCTGCCGCTTGCTCACGGGTAAATAATAAGGCGTGTCAAAACGCAGCGTAATGACAACCCTGTACATTCCTTGGATGTCGACCACTCTCAAGAGCGGCGCGTAAGCTGCGGACATACTAAATCACAGTAACAGAACATGATAAAACCCCGCACGTAAATCAGAGGGATAGTAAGCCAACTTTTGGTTAAAACACGAACCACTCTCCAGGTTTCAGACCTAAAATGTAAGCGAGCGGCGGGTAAAATCGTACTTGAGTTTGACCTCCCGCCTGGAAATCAAATTTCTTCTGAATGTTGTTATAGACCAGGTGAATATCCAAATAAATTTTTCTAAAAAACCATCCATCTCAGCCCTGAACAACGACAGGGTACTGAAATTATCAGTCACAATTTTTTGACGATGTACCTTGCTCTCTGTGGCCGGTTCTTTGGGTTTTTACCCGCCATTCAAAGTAGGCCTTTTCCTTAGCTACTGTAAACCACGTGTGAGGGTATGAAATCTCCGTCAAAGCGACCTCCCACTCCCCTCCAAATCTAAATGCTGGGCTAAATCCACGCGGTAACTGGAACTTGTATTTTCTTTAAAAATGTACAGATGAACACATGGACGGAGTCAGAATGCGGGGGAAACGTGCTGTTTATTTTAAGTACAGGTAAAATGAGTGGAAGGGATGAGTGAGCAGTGCAGGCCAAGCAGTGTCGTCGTTCCCGCAATGAGTGTGGCGAACTGCAGAAGCAACGCGGTGGCAGGACGACGATTGTGTAGCGGGCGCTCTCACAACTCACCATCAGCTGCGTGCAAAGAGAGAGCCTCGTTTTCCTCACTGATGTCTCCGTCTGGAAAAAATAGAGAGCATGATGTTAGAAAACAAATAAGTTTTTCCTACCTCATTCTGAGGGTGCCCGCTTGCTCCTTTTATATCTCTCCGTCTTCTCTGTGAGGGTAGATTGCCGCCGTGACCTTGATTAGCTGCCAGACGTGCCACCTTAATTTTCTCCGCCTCGCAGCCACGCGCACTCCAGCTATCCAAAACAATGGGGGTGGTGATCTGGCGCTGTCCTTTCAGCACCCTGCCGGTGGTTGTGCGAGGAGCGATGAATGATTTTCGTCCGCCATCACAACTTGTATATACAGTACTGTATAATTGTGCATGTGTGTCTGAGTGGTAGAGTGCGTAAGAGTGTGTAAACCTGATTATTGATGAATCATAAAATTCATAAGTATTGTCAATAACATCACAAAGAGAGATAGAATTAAAACTGTCCACTAGTGGACAAAGAACCCCTTTTGGGCCACAAAAATGACAGAGCAGAGGAATATCAGACATCAGATGACAAATGGTAAACTGTGGGGAATCTGAGAAAATTGACAGCTGACTTAGACTTAGAACAACAGGACTTTTTATTACGGATGTTGAGAGAAGTGTGGACAGTAGGGAACCTAATTGGTTGGCGTTAAAGTCAGATTACCCATTTCAAGATTCAAGATTCAAAATTAGACAGCCTACAGAGAAGACGTGCCCACTCAGACACACTGGTGCCAGGAAAACAACCTCTCACTCAAAATCAAAAAGACAAAGAGCTTGTAGTGGAATCTGGAGACAGGACAGGGAGCACACCTCCATCACCATCGATGGGACGCCAGTGCAGCGGGTCAACAGCTTCAAGTTCCTTGGTGTTCAAATCACCAAGCTGTCCACAAAGTGACCTCACATGGTCCACTCACAGCGAAGCAGTAGTGAAGAAAGCTCACCAGAGTCACTTCTTCCTCCGATGGCTGAGAAAGTTTGGAATGAGCCCCAACATCCTCAAATCATTCTACATCTGCAGTGTGGAGAGAATCCTGACTGGCTGCATCACTGCCTGGTATGGGAACAGCACCGCCCTCAACTGCAAAGCTCTGCAGAGAGTGGTGTGGACAGTCCAGCACATTGTGGAAGGTGAGCTACCTTCCCTCCAAGACATCTAAACCAGGCGGTGTGTGAGGAAAGCACAGAGGATCATTAGACATTCCAGCCACCCAAGCCATGGACAGCTATCACTGCTACTGTTACGTCCTGGGGTGTTCGTGTGTTTTGTGTTTTGTTCTCTCCCTTTTTTTTTTCTCTTGCCCGCCTCTCTCTCATCTCTCTCTCTGCAGCCGCTACCTCATTGGTTAACGGACCTGTCCATCTTGATTAACCCCGCTGATGTCACCGGCCGTGACGACCAATCGTCTTCTGACCCCGCCTATTTAAAATCCGCCACTATCCATTCAGAAGATTCTGTTCCTGGTTTATGTTAAAAAACTCTGTTCCTCTGTTTTCTGTGTCTGTATTGCCATTACGCTGCTTTATTGTATGTGGTGTTGTTCTTGTATGTCAGTTGGTCCGTGTTTTCCCCGTTGTGTTTAGTCACCTGTCTGTTTTCTGTATGTTAAACATTGTTAGTGTTTGGGGGAAAAGCGGACAGGTAAGTACGTCACGTAACATACATAGTGCCACACGTAGGATTTCCGGTTTTTCTGTTTAGACACATTAGGTTAGGAGCAGGCACCACCCTCTGTACTTTTGGTTTTTGGTAAGATAGAGTAGGGTAGTTAGGGCGTCTTGGATGCTGAAGACTTTTCTTTCTATCTTTTGTTATAGTTAGGTTAGAGGGCTGTGAAAATAATTAGACTTGTTTTGTTTTGTTCTTTTCTTTGCTTTGGTGCCGCTCGCGTCCCTTTTCCCCTTGATTTTTGTTACGGGTTATTGTAAATACTTTGTAAATATCACTACTGCACACACGTATTTTCGTCACCTGTATATAGATAATTAAATCACTTTGGTACACGCAATACTTGTCGTTGGTCACTGATCACACACCTATTATTAGTAATCGTCACATAAGTGTTATTCCCCACACATCCCCTAGACTAACTGGGGACATAACATTTATTTGGGGGCTCGTCCGGGATTATTATTACCCAATTCCCGCGATTATTAATAATATCTGTGTGTGTTGGGGTCATTGACATTGCTGTTCGGGAGTAGTATTGGTCGTAGTGTTGCATTATACCGTTTAGTGGTAGTGCGGTGGATTGTGTTTACGTGTGTGAACTTAAAGGGGGAAAAAAAGGGGAAAAAATGGCTTTGTTTGATTTAGAGACGTTTATTAAAAATCCCACCATAGAGCAGCTTGATAAGTGCAGGAAGGATGACTTGCAAAAGCGGCACATTACAAAATCACCGTTGCTAAGCAAGCCCTTAAAAAAAGACATCAAGCATACAGTATTGCAACATTTGGTTCAGTTAAATGTGCTCGCATTGTCTAGTACTGGTGATGAGGAGACCGATGGAGAGATGTACTCTCTTGGTGCCGGTGTCCGGCCCGACGCTTCTGCCACTGGGAATGTGCTGCACGGGGGAGGGGAGGATCTGGCTCCAGATGAGGCCGAGGAGGAATCCAACGCCAAAGTCGGCTTGCCACCCTTTGAACCGTTCTCTCCCACTTCTGTTGGGTCCCGTGAAGAGGCGCGGCTGAAGGTCCGCCTGGCCCACTTACAGATGGATGCACAAGAAAAAGCCCAAGCACGGCAGGCTGAGTTAGATCTGCGTTTGGAAATACGCAGATTGGAAATACAGGCTGATACGCAGATAAAGTTGCGGCAGCTCGAGCTGGAATCGCTAAAGGTTGCCGCCAGCTCGGCTGCGCAACCGAGTCCCGCACCAAGTTCTAATGTTTCCCCGGGTGTCAATTTGTCCTCATCTACCTTTGACGTGAGCAAACATATTGCTTTAGTGCCTCAGTTTAGGGAAACGGAGGTGGATTCTTATTTCAGTGCATTTGAGCGCATTGCACTTTCCCTCCGTTGGCCGAAAGATGTTTGGTCTCTGTTGTTGCAGTGTCGACTGATGGGTAAAGCTCAGGAGGTCTGTTCTACACTCTCCGTAGAGGATAGCTTAAATTATGATAGTGTAAAAGCTGCTATTCTTCGTGCTTACGAGCTAGTGCCTGAGGCGTACAGACAGAGGTTTAGAAACTGTAGGAAAATGTCTAATCAAACTTTTGTGGAATTTGCCAGAGAAAAAGGTATCCTTTTTGATAAGTGGTGTGTTGCTAGCAAGGTTAATGATTTTAATTTATTACGTGAATTAATCTTGTTGGAGGAATTAAAAAATTGCTTGCCAGAACGTGTGGTGGTTTACTTAAACGAACAGAAGGAAACGTCTTTCTCTCAAGCCGCAGTATTGGCGGACGAGTTTGTGCTAACGCACAAAAATATTTTCTCTTCAGCACATACTGAAAAGAACTCAGCTGCCCGGTCTCAGTCCCCAACCTTAAAATCTGCCTCCCAGCGTCCTAGAGAGGTAAGGGAATGCTTTTACTGTCATAAGTAGGGACATATAATTGCTGACTGTGTTGCGCTAAAACGCAAACAGCAACAACAGCCTGAAAGTGTTCGGTTGGTTAGTACTCTTGTTGATCCTGTTAGAGCATTACCTGTATGTGAGGTGCCTGATCCTAGTTATAGCCCATTTTTGCTGAAGGGGTTAATTTCGTTAACTGGCAAACCTAAGGATCAGAAGGAAATACAAATTCTCCGAGATACGGGTGCTGTGCAGTCGTTTATCGTTGCTAATGTGTTGCCTCTGTCCGATGAGACATTCTGTGGCTCCAGTGTGCTGGATCGGAAATGTGCTTAATAAATGTACCTTTGCACCGTGTGCATATTGAGTGTGAGCTGGTTACCGGTTTCGTAAGAGTTGGAGTTCAGCAGTTACTTCCTGTTAATGGCGTTACCTTTATCCTGGGGAATGACCTGGCAGGGGGTAAGGTAATGCCGGTGTTGGAGGTTTTGGATAAACCTGAGATGTTTTGTGAGGCTGATGAACTGTCTGAAACCTACCCTAGTGCTTTCCCGGCGTGCGTGGTTACGCGCGCGCAGTCACGCAAAATGGGGGATGCAGTCACCTTGGCTGATTCGTTTATTGCCCCGGTTCTGACGCGTGATGCGCCTCTAGAAACTGTTTGCCCTGAGAAGCAGGGTAGTAAAAAGTCAGTATGAGCAGATTCAGTTGTGGAAACACTGAACTGGCCTGTGACCCGAGAACAAATTATCGCTTCACAGAAAGAGGATCAAACTCTTACGAAGTGCTTCGCTACTGTTGGTAACTTTAAAGCGTCAAATGTTTCTTATGTTGTTGATAACGGTTTATTGATGCGTAAATGGATCCCTAGTACTGCTACGGACAAAGACTGGGATGCTGTGTGTCAGACTGTTGTTCCTACTCCTTACCGTCAACATGTCTTGAGGTTAGCTCACGATCACGAGTTGTCTGGTCATTTAGGCATCACTAAAACATATAACAGAATACTTAGACATTTCTTTTGGCCTGGACTAAAGAAGGATGTAGTTCACTTTTGTCGTTCCTGTCATACCTGTCAGTATGTGGGACAGCCAAATCAGGTGATTCCACCTGCTCCTCTCTCTCCCATTCCTGTTATTGGTGAGCCCTTTGAGCACATTATTGTGGACTGTGTGGGCCCACTGCCTAAAACAAAGTCGGGAAACCAATTTCTTCTTACAATGATGTGTGTTGCTACCCGATTTCCTGAGGCAGTTCCCCTGCGCAAGATTACTGCACCTGTCATCATTCGAGCACTAATAAAATTCTTTTCTACTTTTGGCTTACCGAAAATTGTACAGACTGATCAGGGTACAAATTTCCTATCCAAAATCTTTACACAGGTTCTGAAAACCCTTGATATTACTCACCGAGTTGCCAGCGCGTATCACCCAGAAAGTTAGGGTGCGTTGGAAAGGTTTCACCAGACACTTAAATCTATGCTCCGGAAATACTGTTGTGACACGAACAAAGATTGGGACGAGGGACTTCCCCTAGTTTTATTTGCTGCCCGTGAGACGGTACAGGAAAGTCTCGGTTTTAGTCCCACAGAGCTCGTGTTTGGTCACACGGTTAGAGGGCCGTTAAAGGTTCTAAAAGAGACCATGATGTCAAATGAGACAGATCGTAAAACTAATATCTTAGATTATGTGTGCAAGTTCTGAGAACGACTACATACCGCCTGTTCTCTCGCTAAGGAGACTCTGGCTGCTGCACAGAAAGGCATGAAGCGCCTTTTTGACGAGAAAGCAGTTTCTCGCTCATTTAAACCTGGTGACAAAGTTCTGGTTTTATTACCTGTCCCTGGTTCAGCTCTGTCGGCACGTTTTGCTGGGCCTTATGAAGTGATAAGGAAAATCAGTGAGACCAGTTATGCTATAAGTACTCCTGACAGGAAGTGCCAGTCTCGTATATGCCATATTAACATGATAAAAGCTTATCATGATAGAAATGCGCAGGTCTCGGCTACGGAAAAGGTGAAAGAACCTGTTGTTTCTTTGATGGCAGTACTTTGTACTGCAGAACCCTCCGCGGTTGTGGATGGGGCAGATGAGGATGGCATTGTGCTGCGAAACACTCCTCAGCAGTGTGCCCGGTTGCATAACTCTGAGATACTGAGAGATTTGCCGTCACATCTCAGTCACTTAACAGAGACACAAAAGAATGAAATGGTACAGTTAATCCATGATTTTCCCTCACTCTTTGCTGACATCCCTACACAAACTACAGTTTTACAGCATGATATTAATGTTGGTAATGCAATTCCCATTAAGCAACATCCTTACCGAATTAATATGACAAAAAGGTCTGTAATGAAAAAAGAGGTGTATTACTTACTGGAAAATGGTCTTGCTAAGCCTAGTTGCAGTCCCTGGAGTTCATCATGCTTGTTAGTACCCAAACCTGATGGAACATTTAGATTTTGTACCAATTATCGTAAAGTAAAGGATGTAACAGTACCTGACTGGTACCCTTTGCCTCGTATGGAGGACTGCATAGATAATTTAGGTTCTGCTCGCTTTGTGAGCAAATTAGATTTGTTAAAAGGATACTGACAAGTTCCTCTTACCCCACGTGCATCTGATATCTCCGCATTTGTAACTCCTGATAGCTTCCTACAGTACAATGTTATGGCTTTTGGTCTGCGGAATGCACCTACAACGTTTCAGAGGCTTGTTAATTTGGTGTTGGCAGGGGTTCCTAATTGTAATGCTTACCTGGACGATTTGGTGATTTACTCGGCCGAATGGTCCGAACACATGTCCAGTTTGAAAATTGTTTTTGAACGCCTTGCCGAAGCTTCCCTAACCCTTAATTTAGCCAAGTGTGAGTTTGGACAGGCTACTGTTACATACCTCGGTAAGGAAGTTGGGCATGGCCAAGTGCGCCCTATTGAGGTGAAAGTTACAGCCATTGCCCAGTTCCCCGCTCCGACCACGCGGCATGAGCTGCGCAGGTTCCTGGGCATGGCTGGGTATTACCGCAGTTTCTGCAAAAATTTCTCCCCCATTGTTCACCCCCTCACCAGTCTGCTTAGTCCAACGAAACCCTTCACCTGGTCAAAAGAATGCCAATACGCCTTTGAAACTGTTAAGTGTTTGCTATGTAATGCACCTGTCCTTGCTGCACCAAATTTCGCATTACCTTTTAAGCTGGAAGTCGATGCTAGTGCTGTTGGTGCAGGCGCCGTTCTCCTCCAGGAGGATGAGCGGGGCATTGATCATCCTGTCTGCTACTTCTCCCGCAAGTTCAATAAACATCAGGTCAATTATTCAACAATTGAAAAAGAGGCATTATCATTGTTACTTGCTTTACAACGTTTTGAAGTTTATGTTGGGTCCTCACCTCTGCCTGTCACGGTGTTCACTGATCATAACCCGTTAATTTTTTTTGTCCCGCATGTATAATCAGAATCAGCGCTTAATGCGCTGGTCTTTAATTGTTCAAAGTTACAATTTAGAAATCAAGCACAAGTCAGGTGCAGAGAATGTTGTGGCAGATGCGCTCTCCAGAGCTAGTGGCTGTAATTAGTTCAGCTGTGTGCTGCTTTTTAAACAAACAGGTGTTTGTTCTTAAGGGGTAGGGTGTTACGTCCTGGGGTGTTCGTGTGTTTTGTTCTCTCCCTTTTTTTTTTTCTCTCGCCCGCCTCTCTCTCATCTCTCTCTCTCTGCAGCCGCTACCTCATTGGTTAACGGACCTGTCCATCTTGATTAACCCCGCTGATGTCACCGGCCGTGACGACCAATCGTCTTCTGACTATTTAAAACCCGCCACTATCCATTCAGAAGATTCTGTTCCCGGTTTATGTTAAAAAACTCTGTTCCTATGTGGTGTTGTTCTTGTATGTCGGTTGGTCCGTGTTTTCCCCGTTGTGTTTAGTCACCTGTCTGTTTTCTGTATGTTAAACGTTGTTAGTGTTTGGGGGAAAAGCGGACAGGTAAGTACGTCACGTGACATACATAGTGCCACACGTAGGATTTCCGGTTTTTCTGTTTAGACACATTAGGTTAGGAGCGCGCACCACCATCAGGCAGAAGGTATTGCAGCATCAGATCCCGCACCAGCGGGTTGCGGGACAACTTCTTCTTGCAGGCCATCAGACTGTTAAACTCAATCCAATACCATCACCACAAGCACAATCCACTCCATCTTCCATGCACTGCATTTTATCATTTACATTTTACACTGCACTCTGACTGATGGAAAGTTATCAGACTCTGACTGCCTACTATATGTGCAATATATGTGCCATTGTCACTTTTTGACTGCTTACAGTGTTTACAGTTTATTATTATTTTACTTGCTTAGAGTACAGAGAATAAATCTAGCCATGGGGGGGTCACAGTACAGTACAGTACAGAAGTCTGTGCTGGTCCCAAGCCCGGATAAATAGAGAGGGTTGTGTCAGGAAGGGCATCCAGCGTAAAACATTGCCAAATTTCTTTTTTTTGAATTTTTTTATTTTGAAGTAGCAGCATTGACAACAATACATTATTTCAAAACAAATGCAGTTACAATTATATCTGCCATTCAGTTTTTTCTTTTTTTTCTTAACCTAAAACAAAATAAAAGTACTTAATGGTCAGTTCCGTTTTAAATAATATTAAATGTTTGATCCTGGTCTATGGTAGAGACTGTGGGAGAAAGTCCGCCAATTTTCGATGTGGAAAGGATGTGTAAGGGAGATCACAATAACAGTTTACATTCAGAAAGGAAGTGTCTTTTGTTTTATACCTCCACAAAATCTGGCCGTATTGGCCTTATATATTCAATCCACTTGGACCAAACTTTTTTGAATACATTCTTCTGAAGACGAAGGGAAAAAGTGATCTTTTCCATAACATAAATTTAATTTACAATATCCATCCATTCTTGTATTGTGGGGGGTTCAGGAAGCAACCAGCGCATTGTAAGAGCCTTTTTACCAGCAAGTGTTAAAATACCAAATAGATATCTTTCAGGCCATCTTGTCTGGAGATCAGTATTTCCCAAATATAATATGGAAAAGTGCAAAGGTAGTGTAGTGTTAAAAATGTCTTCGACTGTTTTATGAAACTCCTCCCAAAAGGGTTTTATCACTGGGCAATCCCAAAATATGTGCCAGTGATTGGCTTCCCGAAACCCACACTGTCTCCAACATTTGGTGTCTCCTCCCCCAATATGTGCTTTCTGTTTCGGTGTAATAAAAAATCTGATAAGGCATTTCCACCCAAATTCCTGCCATATGTGAGAATTTGTACATTTCCATGGGAATTTACAGATATCAAGCCATTCCTCATTTGTTATTAAAAGATTGCCTTCTTTTTCCCATTTTTCTTTAATATACTCTGTGGTGTGAGTTTTATTTATCCTAAGACCTTTATAGAGCTTAGAAATTACATCCTTTTTTAAATCACCTTGGTAAGCACCTGTAAATATCTTCAATATCGGGTCATCGAAGTCTGTTTTATTTTTGATGTTGTTTTCAAAATAGTTACGTAGCTGAAGATATCTATAAAAATCAGATTTCTCAAGGCAGTATTCTTTCTTCAAACTTTCAAAGTCTTTCAACTCTCCCTTTTCAGTGAGAGAGTAGAATGTTGTTATTCCTTTTGAGACCCAAAATTTGAATTTATAATCCATTCTATTTGGCTTGAATTCAGGGTCATAGGCACACCATTGAATTATCTGTAATTTACGATCTAATTTATTTTCTTCCTTTATTGTATTCCAGATTTTTAGATGGGCTTTAATCCATGGGTTTTGCACTTTCTCTATCAATCTTCCCAAACTTTTATGTACCAATAATGCTTGAATTGGGGGGTCATTCATTAGGAAGAGTTCAATATCTTTCCATCTAGCTTGGTATGTTGGATTACATATATTAATTAAAGATTTAGTCTGGGCTGCATGGAAGTAATCCCTAAAATGAGGTAATGCCATACCTCCTTCCTCCACTGGGAGTTGTAATGTTCTGAATTTAATCCTGGGTTTTTTTCCCTTGCCAAATAAATCTGGAAATAATCCTATTTAATTCAGACCAATTTTTTAAGGGAATTTCTACCGGTAGTGCTTGAAGTAGATAGAGATATCGTGGAAGAATGTTCATCTTTATCGAGTCAATTCTATGACTGAGACCAAGGAAAGAGACTGCATTCCATCTATGTATATCATCTTTAATTTTTATTAAAAGTGGTTTAAAATTTGCCTCTGCTAGTGTGGAAGTCCTCTTTCGTTAAATATATTCCTAAATATTTCAACGATTTCTGATTCCAGTTAAAGTTGAATTTGTCTTTAATATATTTTGGCGGTGAATAATTAAAAGTCAAAATTTGCATTTTTTGTATATTTAATTTGTATCCTGCATATCTACCAAATTTTTCTAGAAGATTCATTAATTCAGAAAATGTATTAGTGGGATTACTTAAATAAATCAAGATATCATCCGCATATAGTGCTAATTTATGATTTTCTCCATTTATACTAATGCCTTTGATGTTTTGAGTCTGCCTTATCCACTGTGCAAGAGGTTCTATATAGAGCGCAAAAAGCAATGGTGAAATTGGACACCCTTGTCTTGATCCACATTCTAGTATAATGCTATCTGAAAGGTACCCATTTATTTTTATTCAGGCGGATGGTTTATTATATAGCGCACGGATGCCCCTAATAAAAATTTCGTGCATGCCAAATCTTTCCAAAGCTTTATATAGGAAAGGCCAACTTATGGAATCGAAAGCCTTTTCCGCATCTAAACTGATTAAAAGAGCCTCAAGTTTATCTTGTTGAATTCGGTTTAATATATGTAGAGATCATTTAATATTATCATGCGTTTGTCTTTGAGAAATAAACCCAGTCTGATCGTTATGTATTAGTTGGGGGAGAATCTTTTCCAATCTTTTGGCAAGAATGCTTGTATATAACATTATAATTAACGTTCGGGACCGCAATTGGTCTGTATGAACTACATTCCAATTTATTTTTTCCCTATTTTGGGATAACTGAGATCACCGCTTCACTCCATGATTGGGGCATTTTGGCCTCCATTAACGATATATTGCAAGCCCGAAGAAGACTTGGTATTAATTCAGAGCGAAAAGTCTTATACCACTCTGACGAAAAGCCATCCGGGCCAGTAGACTTATTTGCCTTGAGCCTGGAGATGGCGTTATTCAGTTCTGTCTCAGTTATCGGAGCTGATAATGTTTGATTTTGTTCCTCTGTTACAAGAGGTAAATTGAGGGAGTCAAGGAATTGTCCAATCTGTTGTTCATCCTCTAGGGGCGGTTGTGTATATAGTAATTCGTAATATTTTTAAAATGTTTTTTGTATTTCATTTTGTTTGTATTGCATGTTTTTAGTATTCAACTCCTTTATTTTATATATATTTTATTATCCGTTGGTTGTTTTTGTAGCTTTCTTGCCAAAAATTTTAATGATTTAGAGCCCGATTCATAATATTTCTGTTTTGTAAATACCAACTTTCTTTCAATTTCTTGTGAATACATTATATTTATTTCATTTCTAATTTTCTTTATTTGAATCATCTGGTCTGATTTTTGTTCCTTTTCGTGTTGTGCTTCAAGGTCTTTTAATTCATTATTGAGATTTGTCAGTCTTTTCGTAAGCACAAAATGATATGATTCTGCCCCTAACGACTGCTTTTAAGGCATCCCATAGCGTAGCTGAATTAACTTCCCCATTATCATTTTCTTCAAAAAATATTTTTATATCCTCTTTCATTTGAGTTTGAAATTGTTGGTTATTTAGAATTTAGTATTTAACCTCCAAAGTGTTCTTCCTGGGTTATCTCTAGTATGTATAGTACAAGAGAGGGGTGCATGATCAGATAAATCAATAGATCCAATATCACAACTTTGTATTCTATGGCGATCTTTCTTTAAAACAAAAAAAATAGTCTATCCTTGAGTATACGTCATGGGGGCATGAATAAAAAGTATAGTCACAACCTGATGGATAAAAATCTCTCCAAAGTTATAGTATACCCAGCTCTGTCAGTAGAACATTAAGTTTTCGATGTAATGATGTAACGTTTGAGTTTTTTGATGAATCTAATTTTGGGTTAAGTCAAATGTTCCAGTCTCCACCACTTATGACAATTCCTTTGGCTCCTATCATTAAATCAAATATTTTCCTATAAAAAGCAAAATCACTTCCTATTATGTATCTTCCTTCCTTATCTGAGATCTCTGAGAGGTGCTCAAATGAGATTTTTTGAGATATTAAAATTGCTACACCTCTTCTGTGACCTGACTTATAAGACGAATAGTACACCTTAGTAAATCCCATTCTCTTTAGTTTTTCATGTTCTTCTGGAGTGAGATGTGTCTCTTGTAGGAGCACAATCTCTGCTTTTTCCCTTTTCATTTTTAATAGTATTTGACTTCTCTTAACTGGGTTTAAAATCCCATTCACATTAAATGCGATAACTCTAACGACATGCTTATTCATATTCTTTTTTTTTGGCTAACAAGCTTAACCTCTCCCGCAGCATCTCCATTGTTATTCAATTTATACATTATTAATTCCTCTCCCAAATTACCAACATTAAACAAAAACAAAGTAGAACCATTTTAAACGACAAAATGCCACCGTAACAAATAAGAACAGTTGTTTCCGGTGCTGAGGCTCGTTTGAAAAGAGCCTTGAGGAGCTTCATGCAGATGAAGCCTAATAAGGGAAAGTCCCACGTAGTGACACAGGTGGGGCCCTACTAACGTTATATATGCTATACGTTAATCCAAATAAAATTATAAATGATTTAACGAATACAAAGCAAAACAAAACAAACAAAAAATAAAATATCTCAGATAATTCGCCAATTAACAAGTCCCGACTTCTTCAATTAAATAAAATCGTAGGATTTACACTACAGAATAAATGTCCATGGCAAACAGAATATAAAATGTTATAACTGTGAGAGTCAGTTGAAACTTATCTGCATTTCACATGCGAACGTTTCGCAGATCATCACTTCCTGAATTTCTGGAGTTTTTCTTTGTATTGCGGGTGAAGAGTTTTTTGGGGTTGTGTGGAACCGTCCACTGCCCCAGGTTCTTCATCTCCGCCCCTGTTTCGTCTTCTCCCTGCCACTTGCCAAATAGATAGTTGTGCGATTTCCTCCTGGTCCATAGCAGTGGGTGGCTTCACCACGGTAACGGAGAATCCTTGTAAAACCATGTCTCTCGTTGCCTCCGTAGCATCCTGGTACATTCGAGTGCCGTCATCATAAAGTACCCGCATCCTTCCCGGGTACGGTGTCTGGAAGTTTATTTGTTTTTCTTTTAACACTTTCTTGACCTCGGCATACTCCCCTCGTCTCTTAAATCATGATCAACAAAAAAGCGAGCGTCATTGCAGAACACTTCTTTTTTCTGCCAAGCTCTCCGGAGCACCTCCTCCTTTGTCCGGAAACTACCGAATTTTACTACTATAGACCGTGGCTTTGCGTGCGGGTTATTGGGTTTCGGTACTAATGCACGGTGTGCTCGTTCAATCCCGAGCTCTCTGTCCTGGGGAGAGTCTAACACGCTTTTCAATAAGTTCTCTAGAAAGCCAACCATGTCTGTACCTTCTTTATCTTCAGGTATTCCGTAAATCCTTAGGTTGTCTCTACGAGCTCGGCCCTCTTGATCTACGAGTCTGACTTCCAGATTAGCTTGGCGTTGTGTTAGCCACTTGATTAGCGCTGATGCTGCTTGGAGCGCGGTCTCAGATTCATCAATTCTTTCCTCTACTTCCTCCAGTCTGTCGTTTGTTCTCTTCAGTTCTCGTTTAATATTGGAAAGCTGTACCTTATTATCCCTTCTGAATTCTCGGAGTTCGTTGAGGATGCATCGCAGGCTAACTTCAGAACTGTCTTCACCATGTGGAGATGATGTCGGCGAGTTGCTTCTGCTACCTTGCCTTGTTTCAGGGTCGTTTTCTACTACATTTGCCGTTGTCCTACTTCTAGTAGTAACCCCTTTCTCCATTGTTGCGTAAAATATTTACAAGGTTCAACAAAACTGATTTTTAGGGGTTATTTTAGAAAACCGTCAGGAAGCTTGAAAATTACGTTGTCATCCTCTTGGTGGCGTCAAAACATTGCCAAATTTAATCATACGAATCGTCAGTACTCTGAATTTCATACCGGATCGGTCGAGGCCTGGGTTAACAACGACCGCCATCGGCGCCGGTGACCTACAGGGCGCCGGTGGAAATTGGGCTACTGTTGGTCGAAGAAGTAGAGGAGGGAGGAGAGTGCATAGACAGAGAGAGAAGAGGAAAGGTATGAGTGTAGGACTGAGAATAGGAACTCTGAATGTTGGTACTATGACAGGGAAAGGTAGAGAGCTGGCTGATATGATGGAGAGAAGGAAGGTGGATATACTGTGTGTACAGGAGACCAGGTGGAAGGGTAGCAAGGCTTGTAGTATAGGAGCAGGATTCAAGCTGTTTTATTATGGTGTGGATAGTAAAAGAAATGGGGTAGGTGTGGTCCTGAAGGAGTAGTTTGGGAGGAATGTTCTGGAGGTGAAGAGAGTGTCAGACAGGGTGATGAGTCTGAAGTTAGAGATTGAAGGGGTGATGTTGAATGTTGTTAGTGGTTATGCCCCACAGGTAGGTTGTGAGTTAGAGGAGAAAGAGAGATTCTGGAGTGAATTAGATGAGGTGATAGAGTGTATTCTGATAGAGAGTATATCTAGATAAGATTAGAAAGGATGAAGTCAGGAAGGCTTTGAAGAGGATGGAAAGTGGAAAGGCAGTTGGTCCTGACGGCATCCTGGTGGAGGTCTGGAAGTGTCTAGGAGAGGCAGCAGTGGAATTTTTAACTAGTTTGTTTAACAGGGTTTTAGAGAGTGAGAAGATGCCTGAGGAATGGAGAAGTAGTGTATTAGTGCCGATCTTTAAGAATAAGGGTGACGTGCAGAGTTGCAGCAACTATAGGGGGATAAAGTTGATGAGCCATACAATGAAGCTATGG
>CM041002.1:9946873-9965805 GCA_022985145.1 Pangasius djambal | reverse complement strand
TGCTACAAACTCGTTTGGTTTGATCCACGTTTCTGTTAAACACAGTACATCAAACTCCTGATCAGTAATGGTTTCATTAACAATAAGTGCTTTAGACCTAAGAGATCTAATGTTCAACAGTCCTAGCTTCAGATCAACGGTGTTGGCTATGTATTTGGTTTGATTTAATGTTATGTTAATTAGGTTGCTAAAACAAATTGTCTGAGTATGTCTATAATTTTGTTTAGCTCGGGGAACAGACACAGTCTCAATACGGTGGAACCTAAGTGACGACTCATTGCAGCTAGCAGGCGGTCGGTTTAGCCAGCTTGTCTGCTCCCTGGCCTTGGCTCTGGATTGTCACCGATTTACTAGGCCTGTTCTGAGACTATGTGCTATGCTGCAAGAAATGAGAGCAGCACCTTCCCGAGTGGGATAGACACCGTCCCGCCCTAACAGGCCAGCCTTGCCCTCAAAGATAATCCAGTTATCTATAAAGCCCACATTGTTTTCGGAGCACCACCTGGACATCCAGCAGTTCAGCGACCATAACCTGCTGTAAGCTACATCGCCACGCCGCATTGGGATGGGGCCAGAGCATACTACTGCATCGGACATCGCCTTCGCTAATTTACACACCTCTACCATGTTACTCTTAGTAATCTCAGACTGACGAAGGCGTATATCATTAGCTCCTACATGAATAACTATCTTTGAAAACCTTTTTCATTATTATTATTATTATTACTACTATATTTTTTTCTGTTGCAGAGACATGTGTGGGGGAAGACATGAACAGATAACTCATGTCTGCAGTCACTCAGGTTATCTTAATAGAAATTGTTCATTAGCTGCAACAGTGCCTTAACTTTTGATACCTAAGTACATTTCCAAGTAGTTTCGTACTTTAACTCAAGCAGAAGTATACACAGAAAACCTCTACTTTTATATGTGTACAAGATTTGTTGTGTTTTGCATTTGCTTCTGCGGTTTCTTTAAATTCAAAGCTTTTAACCGAAGAGCTTCTTCAATTTTAGGACTGGAGATCCTATGGTGTCTCACATCCACATTCAGCTCAGGTGTGCAGTTTATGGTTAAAACACTCCTGCTCTAAGAAAACATTTTGTTTTTTGCTAGTTTAATAAAGCAACCCCTAACTGCACACACAATACCAGATTTTTGAGAATCCATAACTATAAACGTTAAATATGACACAATAATTGGCAATGTTGATAGATGATGTGATGACACATAAAAACTAGTCAGCTGAAATAATGAGAATAGGTTAACTGGGTGTCTTAAACAAAACCATCGAACAGACCAAGTCCACTGGAAAGCTGAAAATAAAGTGGATACAATAATAAGATACATGCAATCAATCCTATGTAACTACAACCTTAGTCCTTATGAATATTATATGCATAATATAAATGATCTATGATACTCCTCCTCAAACATTCTCTATAATAAGCACTTCATCCCTAGTGGGTGTATATTCACTCACAGAGCACTTTATTAGGAACACTATATAAATACTGGGTAGGGCCTCCCTTTGCTCTCAAAACAGTTTCAATTCTTCATGGCATGGATTCCATAAGATTCTGGTCTCTGTTGATGATTGCATCACACAGTTCCTGCAGATTTTTCAGGAGTACTTTCATGCTGAGAATCTTCTGTTCTACCACATCCTAAAGGTGTTGTATTGGATTCAGATCCGGTGACTGGGAAGGCCACTGAGGAACACTGAACTGACTATCATGTTCACGAAACCAGTTTGAAACAACTTTTGCTTTGTGACATGGTGAATTATCATGCTGGAAATAGCCATTAGAAGATGGGTAAATTGTGGCCTTGATGGGATGCACATGGTCAGCAACAATACTCAAATAGGCTGAGGTATTCATGTAATGATTGATTGGTATTAATGGGCCCAAAGTGTGCCAAGAATACATTCCCCACACCATTACACCACTTCCACCACCTGGTCTGTTTACACAATACAGATTGGATACATGGATTCATGCTCTTGGCACCAAATTTTGACCCTACCATCTGTGTGCCTCATCAGGAATCGAGATTCATCAGACGACGCTACGTTTTTTCCAGTCTTCAGCTGTCCAGTTTTGGTGAGCCTGTGCCCACTGTAGCTTCAGCTTTCTGTTCTTGGCTGAGAGAAATGGAACCCGTCGTGGTCTTCTGCTGTTGTGGCCCATCCGCCTCAATGTTTTATGTGTTGTGCCGTCTGAGATGATTTTCTGCTCAGCACAATTGCACAGAGTGGATCTCATGGTTGACATCACTTTACCGCTAATTCATAAGTAAAAAATTTCAAAACACATCTATGATTGCCAAATCCTTTTGGAAATCGGCAGTGCATACAAACACCAACTCTCGCCGGCAGCTACTGAGAAGCTACGAGGCCTTTGTCTACTGCTGAAGCCTGACCTCGAAACTGCGACCTCGTCCACTGCACAAGCTACCTGCACAAGGCGGCGCAAGCGGTGTGAGAGAGGATAGAAACACAGTAAGCGCAGAGGTATACGAGCTAGACTAAGGGCTAACCCCACAAGACCGGCTCTTCCAACACTTATGCTCTTATGGAGATAAATGGTGTGCATGTTTTTAAGTGCAAAACCATGAATAGTGCCCTTCAGAGGCCAAGTTGAGCAAAACTTTATCAATTATTAGAGGGTCTTTAGAGGGACCATACTTTCAAATTTTGTGACAATGTGCTCACAGTTTACTCTGTCAAATGCTTGTTGAAAGCTGAGTGGCTGATGGTGGCCATATTTGTGTAAGTAACCAGCTCATCATCAAAGATCCACTTGCTGATTAGCATACAGATGCATTATGCCAAGTTTCACCATGATCAGACATACGGTTCTTGAGAAACAGTTATCTGACCTTAGCCCCACCCCTTATGCACGATCACCCACAAACTTTGCATATTACCTCAAAATTGTGTCCTGTATGTATGGTTCAGCATGCAAAGTCATGCAAAATGTCATGAGTTAGAGCTGTTTGAGTAAATTATGCTCTGCCTCATTAGAATTGATTGACATGTGGCAGCCATTGTTTATAAATGTTGAAATTTTTTTGGTAATTTTTGCGGGTCACATGCTGCTGAGTAGTTTGAAAAAAATTCTCAAATATTTGCATATTATGCAAATTAGCAAAAAATCCAAGTGGGTGGAGGTATATTTCTATTTTGTGGCTATTCTCTTGGGGAGAACCCAGGGAATAAGAAGCAAAAAGAATATCCACTATAGGACTTATGGTATTCAAGATATGAGCTAAAATGTAAATTACTTCACTATAGCACCACCATTAGGCTGATCAGGCTCATCTCTCTTGCCTGAGTAGCCTGAGGGAGTACCGCGTACTAACCTAGTTTCATGTCTGTAGGACCTACGGTTTGGTCTGCACAATCAGTATTGTTGGAGAATAGAACAAGAAGAAAAATCCTAATGAAAAAAATAGGATTCCAAGCACTATGTCCTTGGCCCCCTAAAAATCCTAACAAAATGGTGCTTGGACCTGTAAATATAGCTGTAAGCAGCTATTAAATGGCACCAAGCACAAGGAGCAAGGTAAAGACCACACATTTCAGGAACTTTGCCAATCTATAGGCTTAACATAAACACAATGGTGTAGCTGGCACAGAATGCACAGAGTAGTGCCTAACATTATGAAGCAACTGAACCCATCCCACCTAACAAAAAAATCACAAAAGGAAACACAACTGGTTGCAGAATTTAGGCCAATAAATATATACAGTTGTGTTTTACAAGTGCTTTTGATATTTTAGTAAGCCAAATAGAATTAAATTTCAATTAAATACCAATTACAAATATAGCTGCAAGCAGCAATTAAGGGGGCCAAGCACTTACTGTCCCCACCCCGTTGTGATGGAGGAAGCCCAGAAGCCACTGAGACCATCATTGCTTGCTGTGATGGAGATATGCTAAATTTGAAGGCTACAGGTCAAACTGTTGCTGAGATATCACCTCATTTCCTGTTTTTGGTAGCCCAACCAAGTTGCAAATTATGTCAAATCTTTCTTAATTTCAGCTCATGTTGGTAAATATAAGTGACAAGTTTAAAAGCATTTAAAAGCAAGTCAATATTTAAAAGCATTGTTGTCAGATTCGTCTGCAGATTATCGATGAAACATCACAAATATCAAAAATCTGAAAACTTTTTTGGGGACTGATCCCACAATGCTTCAATCCAAATTTTAGCAACACTCCGCAGTTTCAGTGGAATCAGAATCTTGATTTGATGTTAAGTGGCTCAGATGTTATGAGTAGTTTTGCCAATTTGTGAAGTAAATGGTCAGAAAGCATCATGTCATTGCTGAGATATGCCCTCACTTCCTGTTTGGTGACACCATCAAATTCATTTGTGCATTATGAACGAATCATCCATCAAATAAAAAAAGTCTACGAAACAACTTTCAACTTTGAGTTGATCTCCCAATGCTCTGTTCCAAATGTAATGTAATGGGACATGTAAATGTAATGTATTGGGACAAAATCTGTAGGAGAAGAAGCAAAAAATCCATCTATTGTTAAAATTCACATTGGCTGACTTCCTGTTTGAGAAATCACAAATTTATTACATCAACATCGGCACTTTCAAGGGAATTCAATTTTGCAGAAGAAGAAGTGAAAAGACTGTTTCTCTTAAAATTCAAAAGGGCTGTCTTCCTGTTTGAGAAATCACAAATTGGTTACATCTGCAACACTCTACACATTCATTGGAATCAAGAGAAGTAAGATTCTTGATTGTATGTTAAGCAGTTCAAAAATTGTGAGCAGGTTTACAAATTTGCAAATTACAGCACCACCTAGAGTTGAATTACACAAACCTTCTTGGAGACCCTTAGGATGAGGTCTTTGGTGGTCTACCAAGTTTGGTCAAAATCCTTTAAATGGTTCCTTAGATATGCCTTCACTTCCTGTTTGATGGCTTCACCATCATATTTGTTTGCCCATTATGGTAGATCCATCCTTTATATCAAAAATGGAGGAAAGGTTTGTTTTCTGGTTGGTCTCATAATGCAGCATGCCAAATTTGGTGATGATTGGACAAAATTTGTAGGAGAAGTAGCAAAAAAAACTTTGGTGCTTGGCCCCCTAATAATAATAATAATAATAAGAAGAAGAAGAAGAAGAAGAAGAAGAAGAAAAAAAACATACAATCACTTTAGGGTGCCTACACACCTTTGGTCCCCTAATAATAATAATAATAATAATAATAATAATAATAATGAGAGCTGCAAGCAGCATTTTCGGGGGCCAAGCACCCATACTCAATGAGCCACACATTCACAGATGCGCTACAACTGTTGCCTAAGCCATCACAGGAATGCAAAGCCCTAACTTTAGGCAAAGAGATTCAAGAGTAATTTGTAGTTTCACTCATGATGTGTATGTTTTGACCAAGGAAAGTGGTCCTGACTGTAGGAGGAAAGGTCTAGATGAACAAATGGGTAGCAGGGTGGCATTGCTGCAGCATTGTTTAGACCGGTGTCAAGATGATGTGAGCCAAATTTGTTGAAGATTGGAAAAAATTTGGAGAAGTAGCAAAAATGGCAGTTAGATGTAAGCATTTTTTAGCATGTTATTGTTACTTTTGACCAGTGGGTGGTGCTGGCACGAAATTTGTTGCATAGCATCAGGTCATGGTCCTGAAGATGCCTACCAAGTTTTCAGTCGGTGTGCAAAGTCGTTGCTGAGATACAGCCTCAATTCCTGTTTGGCAGCTTCGCCATCAGATTCATTAGCCCATTACAGACAAACCATTTGGAATATTCAAAATTCTTTTGATATCTTTTGTGAAGCTTACTCTGAAGATGCTGTTTGCCAAATTTGGTGATGATTGGAGAAAATTTGTAGGAGAAATGGCAAAAAAACAGTTTTTAACAATATCCAAGATGGTTGACTGGAAGTACACTTGAATTTCAGATGTTTGTGTGTGTTCACTTATGCATACTCCAGGGAATAATACAAAAAAAGGAACTGTGAATTTAGCACAAACATTTCAAATTATACAAGGAAAAAATGAAAATTGTTACAGTTCTTGACCACAAGGAGGCAGAGTCACAAATCTTCTTGGGTACATTCAGGGCAGGGTCTTGAAGATACTTATCAAGTTTCGTGATGATAGGTAGATGCATTGCTGAGACACATCCTCACATCCTGTGTTTTGCATTTGCCAGCACGTTACAGGAGAACGGGTTTGAATATCAAAATTCCATTGAGAATTTTTGTTCAGACAGGTCTCAAGATGATGTGAGCCAAATGTGGTGAAGATTGGACAAAATTTGGAGGAGGAGTAGCAAAAATGACAGATGTAAGCGTTTTTGGCATGTTACTATAACTTTTGACCAGTTATTTGTTGTATAGCCTCAGGTCGTTATCCTGAAGATGCCTACCAAGTTTTATGTCTGTGCACAAAGTCGTTCTATCATAGAGTGCATTGACCTCGTCTCAGCCCAGGGAATCCAGTGATGCCTGGATTTCAAATTTTGGACACATGGTTCAACAGTTTTCACCATAAATGTACTCCCAAATTAGGCCCAAATTTGACCCAATGGTGGCACTAGAGTGTTGGCAGCACTAGGCCCACATTTGGTCAGAATGTTCCTTAGACCCTCCCCAATCGGTGTGCCAAATTTCACCACTTCACAAGTGAAGACGAAGACATACAATCACTAAAGGGTGCCTACACACCTTTGGTGGTTTGCTCCCTAATAATAAAACATACAATCACTAAATAATAATTATCCAAAATTATTCAAAATGCTATAGCTATACAGCCAGCCTATGTGAAATTAAATCATACATTTTGAGCAGCTTTCCCAGTAAATACAGATGCAACATAAACAAAAAGGGTTGCAACAACATTTTAACATTAGCCTAGATAAACAAGAAATAGAGTTGAACATAGGAATAGGCTGATTAATTTTTCATGTGAGGATTTTAACAGAAGAAATAGACAGAAGCGCCCACTACTTCATCAGATTCTTTATTTGACTCAGAAAGGAAACCATGTACTATTTATAGTGTAATACCTCTGATGAAAGATAATAATATATACAGTACACAGCCTGATTTTGTTTAGGCTGTGCATTCCTCAACGAACTGCAGTTCTGTTCTTCAACTTTTGGATGAGTTTGATCTCCACTCTGACAGCACCTCCCACTGTTAACATAAATATCATGTAATTTTCTTCTCTGATTACAGTGTACTTGTGGTAGGGGGAAAAGGCACAGTGTAGCATCCATTTCAGAGAAGGTAAACTCTTTATTGAACCAGCCTATTACACTGCTACACATCACACAGGAAATTTACACCGGTTTCTGAGCAACACCACTAAGTGCAGCTTCTTCTGGTAGCAGGTCCTAGTCAGAAAGAACTGTTTTTTGAATAGTATTAACAAGACCACAGTGTAACCTCTAGCTACAAGAGTGCTTTTTCAGGTGGGGCCAGGACTCGTGCTGATTGTTGCTGATGCCAAGAATTTGTCATTTGCCAAATGGGAAGTTGGCCATTTTGAAATTTAACAAAAAATGCTTTTTCACTTCTTCTCCTATAAATTTGGTCCAGTCATCATGGAAATTGAATTACAGCATTGTGAATGTAATGTCACATGCTTTCATTCTGTTTAAGTGTTTCCAGCACCTTCTATAGGCAATTAAGTGAATGCTGCTTATTCCTGTTATTTTAGGTTTATTGTCATTGGTTGTTTGAAGTCACACTGATTGTTAGTCACATGATCTGACCACCCATTTTTCCTTTAAAACAAGCTAGAAAACAGCATGGTTTAAGACCTCTTTTCCTTTGCTACCCTTGGAGAGGCTTTGTTTGTGAGTAGATTAGTTCATCTGTGTTTTTAGAAATTATATCTGCATTATACATATTCATTATATTTTATAATATTTGTTTACATTATTCAGGCACTTTTGTATTATTTATAGTGTCACACTAATACAACTTTACAACATGGACCTGTATCTTCATTAAACAGACGTACAAGTGCACGTTGATAACTCACTTTATGCTCCTTCATCATTGAAGCTACCTAGTGCTATTTCAGTCAAGTCAGTCAAGAGTGTTTAGCTATCTGATGATGTGTGCCTTGCTACTCGCTCAGGTGCCAGAATAGTGGAAACAAAACAGCATCACAGCAGGTTCTACACAGAAGATACCATCATGAACAAGAGAAGTACTCTTCATTAGTTGTTCCATCCTGATCTCAAATAAAGCTACAAGATGGATGCTACACTACTCGCAGAAGAACAGCAGACAGCTCCTCCAGCAGACGAGATGTTTGTTACTATGTCAGCAGTTAACATCTCCAGTACAAGCACAAACAAGTCTTCTGCTAGCTTAGCTGCAACTAAAAGCATGGGTTAAACTGTTGGCTGTACATGCCCGCACAGCCTTCATTCAGAAAGAAAACAAACTATTATTAGAAAAAGCTCGGCTGGATGCTGCTCTCACTACGCTAAACTAGATGAAGAGATTGCAGCAGCTGTGGCAGAGGCTGAAGCTCTCGTGTCTACAGCAGAAGAATTGGAGAGAGGCTCCAGAGCCTCAAACATCACAGCTCTTCCACCCCAATCTCCACAAGAAAGAACCAGCAAGTACATTGAGTGTCATTCTAAAGTAGCCTTTGAGCCTACACCCATTGACTCAGAACATCGTCAGCCTCAGCAATGCAATCCGACTGCCTTCATCAGTGCCGCTTCAGACCTCTCCAATGGTGATTGCAACAGGACTGGACCACATATCTCAAGCGGCCAGCCAGTGAAGCCTCATGCTGATGCTAACTCTCACAGCTCCTACCTCATGAGGGCACGTCAGCCACCCCACTCCACTCTCCACAAACAAGCTCCTCATACTCCTTCTGCCAACTGTAAAGTGTTAGGTGACATTGCTAGATTCCTTGCTCACCGTGAACTGCTGAGCTCCAGTCTCACCAAATTCAATGTGTTAGAGACATCTTAATTTTCTTTGAATTGTCTATTTGAATTAGAGCATGATATTTGTCTGGTTATTGAGATTGTGAAATCTCAATTTACCTTGTCATTTCTTTGAGCTGAATACCTACCTCTAGTGTTGCATACCGGTCACTGCACCTAGATAACACCTGTAGGGTCCTGTCTAAAGGGATTTAGTAGTCAGTCTAAGATGCCTTTCAGTAAAAAACACAAACAGTTTTTCAGCCACATGGTGGTAGGTTACCTTGTCCATTGTATTCCTTTTTTTTTTTCTTTTTTTTTGTCAAACTCTTGGATGGAAATAAATGGAGCATACTTACCTAAGCGTGTTGACTGGATACTGGCTGGCACAAGTTGAAAAACCGTTGTAACTCTCTGGAAACCAAACTTGTGACTGACTGTGACATGAGTAATCTCTTTTGCAGTCTTGACTTGATGAAGAGCTTGATTGAACTGAGCAGAGTGAGCATTGTTTAGCTGCAGCAGCAAGCATTTGCAACATTTATAAATTTTTGCATTTGAATTGAAGTATGGATGAGGCAGAGGAAGCAGGAGATTCTTTGGCACAGTTAATTGGAAGTCGTAGAAGAAAACTGGGTGCATGCACACGGAAAATGAATGAAATAAAAGAACATTGTAAAACAAATGGAAGCCCAGACAATGTGAAAGCACTTACAGAGAAATTTAAAGTTGCTCTGCAAGACTTAAATGATGTTTACAGTCAGGTGCAAGCAATGATGTCAAAAGAAGGTGTAACCGACCATAGTGCGGTTACTATGTTGTTGTTATTTTTGTGTAGTTCCTCTACTGTGCTCCAGAGGGCCCTATAGAATTTTCTGTGTAAAGGGATAAAATGGATGTAGGCGGTAGAGTAAGAGATACCTGTTTGGTTAAGAGAAAGCATGGCTTTCACTTACGTTACATCACTGCAAATGGAGTTCGGATTGAGAAACTAAGGTTTTCAGCTCAATCATGTAAGTGTATCAGCTTATTTTGTGCTGTGTAACTTTGCACTTACTTTGTAAATAGTTTAACTAGTGGTGAAATTATGGGCTGTTGTTAAATGTTAGTACTAGTTGGTTGTTTGTTTTTTTAGAAGAACTCTTTTTGTTTCTGTCTCTCTGTTTTTCTTCTTTACTCTGAATTCTCATCAATGGACTAAGAAATAACTTCATCAAAACTCTGTGTTCATCGTGGGACAAATCAGCAAAAAAGAACTGCAACGCACGCTATGTTTTAAGGACACTCGGATTGCCGAATGTTTGTGATACGCTTGCTAGCGGACTATTGGATATTTTTTTTCACCTTCTATCATCATCGAGGACTTCAGTATTCGGATTCAGTGCATACTTCGGCATTCATACAGTGCATTCAACCAGATAAGTTTTTTTTGTCCTTTACTCTGATAAATGATAAACGCAACGGGTTGTTTTGCACTCAAAAAGACTTCAGTGACTGTTTTTCGTGCATATGCTGTAGCGATCTGTGGATTGCCTTTATTTATATAAACACTTTGTAATGGCCTACTGTGTTTTTGTCATTTTCAGTTGAGGGACCCTCCCCTAAAATATATTTGTGATTTTGCACCTTTGAAAAAATTCACTGGGACAGTTACAAAGGAAAGGACAAAGACAGTAAAAATTGGTTTAATCCAAGAATGGTGTACTTTCAGGATTTTTATTTGAGACTGAAATGTGGTTAAAGGATCAAGGTTAAAGGACATTGTGACACAACTTGAAAGTACTGTTGCTCCTGATGGTAGTATATCAATAGTCTCAAAGAACACATCTAGATCAAATACCTCACAAGTTTCAAGTCACACTAGTAGTTCAAGTTGAACATCAAGATCCTCTGTGTCCTCTATGGCATCCTCTGCATGTATGAAACCTGAGGTCGAGAAAGCAGTTCATTAGAAAAGATATGGTATCACCAGTAGCTATTCAAATCCCTTTACCAGGCTTCAAGGAGAATACTAGACAGATAGGAACATCAAATATTCTGTATACTTCATAACCATATTTTACAGGTGATCATGTACTCGCTGGAATGCCATCTCTCTGTTTGGCATCATTACACGATCATTGCGAAATTGGTATATCATTGGTAGAGGTAAGGAGTAATGACTGTCTATTTGTACAACTTGATTTGAGACAATTTTCATGAATATTCTGCCGAGAAAGCAGTTCATTAGAAAAGAAACACGCTTTAGCTGCCTCAGAGGCTGAAACTAATGTTTTCAAAAGTTATGAAAGATTTCTTCAAGATAGCCAAGACAATCCAGTTGATGGGATGAATACTTACCTTGAAGAGCAGCAAAGGCCTTTACTACTTTAAAAATCCATTACTACTGATTATGCACCTATAAATGTTATTCCAAAAACTCCTCTTCAAAGAACCATGCAAAGCGAGCAATTCTTGCAACCGCTGAACACAGTAACTCAGAAGCAAGTTGATGGTACAGCCACAAATCAACAAAAGAATGATAATCTAGTAAGTGAAAATATTTTTCTAAACATAATGAAACAACAGACTGATCTGACTGAACTGTTGCTTAAACAACAGAGCATGGCCCTCCTGAGAACAAGAGAAGTTGCTTTTTATAATGGAGATCCTTTGAGTTTTATTCCATTCATGCAAGCCTTTGAGTACAAATAAAAAATAACAAATAACGACTCTACTATCTTGAGCAATTTACATCTGGACAGGCTAGAGATCTAGTCCGGAGTTGTATGCACATGGATTCCAGTAGAGGCTAAATTGAGGCAAAACGCCTACTACAAGAGGATTTTCGAGATGACATAAGAGTGACAAGCGCATATATTGAAAAGATTTGACAGTGACCTAACATCAAGACTGAAGACTGTCAGGCATTGCAAATGTAACCTTTCAAACTTAGTATATTATGTGATTGCTAAGGTAACATAAGTAATTAGCATCTATACTTTAAATCAAAGCTAGGTCTGGCTCTAGAAGTGAGTTTGCTATGACCACTTAAATTGAAAAAATAGAAAGTAACAGTGTTTATTAAACACCACACAAGATATTATGAATCACAAATATAAAACAGTATTTTGAAATAACAATTTCCTTTATAGTCAGTCAGTATGGAAAAATAGTTCAAGTCAGAAACCTTAATGTTCAGTTCAGTTCAACTCTTCAGTGTGCATAGTGTATGTTCCTTGTATGTACTTTAAATAAAAAGAGAAAAAGGCCTTAATCACTATGCGGGCAGTGTGTAAGTGACGTTGGAGATCTCACAGAAAAAATAAATCTTATCTGTATCCCAAGGAAATTTGTCTGAAATGCGTCCAGTCCACCGGCTGGGCAGGTTGATGGGCACTGGTTTCACACTCCTGAATAGAATCAATGGCTCACCGTTCAACTCTCTCTCTCTCTCTCAACAGTAGCAGAAAATGCACAACAAAAAAAACAATCTGCACAAAAAAAAAAAAAACAGCCTGCACACAGCAGAGCAAAAATATCCAATTAGTGCTGTACAGGGTTTTGTGATCACTTATCACTTATTATCAAATATTATCACTGAATCTAAATCATGGATGTCAGCCATTTTGCACCGCAGAATGAAATTCAAGGCATTAATAATATAAATGAACAGTGTAAAATACTACATTCACAAAGTTAAACAATTGTTTTAAGTTATTCAGCTTATTAGCATCTTAACCCACGTATACATCATGTCAAAATGCATCGTCTTTACAATGGCTCTAAGCCTGGATTAGCCCGTTAGAGTAACCTCGTATCTGTAAATATTATGCGTAACGTACTTGAACCTTACGTGACACCATTTTGTTCGGTTAACGAGAGCGCACATGTTCAGCAAGGAAAAATGGTCTCCTATACTACTATGGAGATCGACGCAATACAATTACATTGCAATCATCTCCGACTGTTTTTGATAATGCAACACAAATAGCAAAACAATATTAAACACAGTTAGCCCATTAAAATAGCTTATCTTTACCTTATGAATCGAAATGGAGACAAGACATGACTAAGATAGTTTGCTAGCAAACATTTTGCACCAATGTTACACTCACCGGAGATTTCAAGTTTCAAAAAAAGAAAAAACGCTTCAACAGCAATTCACCAAACCAACTTCTTGATATCACAACTAATAATATCGATCAAAATGCACTCTTCAGTATGAAATATTCATTTTCTTTGGGCTTTAACTTCTCAGCAGCTCTCACCATTCTCTAATGTAAGGGGAAAAAAAAGAATGCTGATCTTCTCTAGCTTAAACCTAAAGGTGGCGCAGCCACATACATGGCACAGTGCCATCTACTGTAGGGGAATGGAAAATGCTATAAAAACAACACTTGTAACCCTGTGCATTTTAGGTGGGTTAAACAAAGTTACATTCTGTATTTAAGGGGGTGTTGTAATGTGATGCATGAGTTACGTTATATGAAGGAATTGGATTCTGCTGCCAACCTAAGGGTAATTCTTTCAAAACTACTTTATAAAATTAAGGAAAAATGGAGAACAGCTGCAAATGGAGAAAACCAACCAGGAGGCCTGCCTAAAGGACCTTGTCACCTTCCCTGAGACACAGGTTAGAATAAGTTCAGACCCCCTGTTTGGTAATATTCAGGATAATCAAGGAGGTAGAAAGTCTAGTAATGCTGAATCAAGATTCCACATACAAGGGAGAAACAGCACCTGGAAAAGCTTTGCAACAATGGTATCACCAGTAGCTATTCAAATTCCTTTGCCAGGCATCAAGAAGGATACTAGACAGATAGGAACATCAAATATTCTGTATACTTCATGACCATATTGTACAGGTGATCATGTACTAACCAACTGTTAACGTTTTAAGATACAGCAGCATGAGAAGAAAGTGGAATTTCTGAAAGGAAATGGATTTTGTTTCAGATGTCTTGTAAAGGGACATTTAAGTAAAAGCTGCAAAAGAAGGATGACTTGAAATCTGCCAACGCAAACATCCTACTCTCCTGCACATATCTGTGGACAACAAAGAGAAAAATAGATCTCACAATTCAGCAGATCTACTAGAGGGATCCAAAGGTGCCCAAATATCTTCAGTAGATAAGCTTGAAAATAGTGCTCTTGTTTCGCTTGGATCTGTTGAAGATACTGGGGTCAGTAAAGACTGCTTGCTAGCAATAGTTCCAGTGCAGATTAAAGTGTCAAATGGAAACACATCAATATTCCCGCAGTGTCACAGAGGTGGAGGATGAGGCATGAATGTCACAATGGAATCCATGCTCCAACAATTTCAGGCAATACAGGCAATGACCCAGGAGCTAGCCAGAGGTCTCCAAGTGACCACCCAAGAGCTCCTGGAGCTGAGACAGCGAAACAGCCCCACAACAGTCCCCCTCCCCGACCCCTGCCGAGAGGCCCAGCGCTTCCTTAAAAGCTTTTGCCTGAGAATGACATCGTGGCCTATCTGCTGATGTTTGAATGGGTCGCTCAACGTGAGCAGTCGCCCAAGGAGGCCTGGGCCCAGGCCCAGGCCCATGCCCATGCTCCTGGACTCCGCCAGCACAGTGACCCTGGCATGGCCCTCCATCATCACGACACCCAAGACGAAGGGCTTTCTCATGATCTCCTGTGTGCACGGGGACGTTCGGGAGGTTCCCATGGCCCATGTTAACCTATGGCACCAGGCAAAGGAATGGCACCTGCTGGTGGGCCTCGTCCCTGAACTCCCTGTGCCCCTGCTCCTGGGACGAGATTGGCCGGGGTTCACAACTGCTGGAGGAATGAAGGCTTTACGGCACCTGGGGCCCATAATATCTTAGAAAAACTGAAGGACCGATTCATGTGGCCAGGGATGGAGACAGAAGTTTGGGTCTTCTGCCGGCAGTGCCCCCAGTGCCAGTGGACCACCCCATACAAGCCCGCTCCCGCACCACTCATCCCTCTCCCCATTATCGGTGTCCCCTTCGAGTGACCCTGTAGGGCCACTACCCAAATCTACCCGGGGCCACGAGTACATTCTGGTTATCATGGACTATGCCACTTGTTACCCCGAGGCAGTACCGCTGTGAAAGACCACCTCCTGGAACATCGCCTGTGAGCTCCTGCTCCTCTTCAGCTGGGTTGATACCGAAGGACATCATAACCGACCAAGGTGAAGTGAAGTGACGTGTAGCCAAGTATGGTGACAAGGTCCTACTCCTCCTCCTCCCAGATGCCACCTGTAAATTCCTGGCTCGGTGGCAGGGCCCATACACAGTGTGGGCCCAGTGAACTACCACCTGCAACAGCCAGGTAAGAGAGCAGACACACAGGTGTATCATATTAACCTGCTTAAGAAGTGGATAGAGCCTGCCCCTGTTGTATCTGCTTTTTCATGCTTTTCCCCAGATCCGTCGGAGCGTGCCTTGGTCCAACGAGGAGAGGAGCTCACGCCGGCCCAGAGCCAGGAGCTGTCTGAACTGGTGTACCAGTTTGCCGACACCTCCTCCACCCCTGGCCTCATGCATCTGGTCCACTACGGCATCAAAACCCCACTGGGAGTCATGGTCAGACAGCGGCCCTACCGTGATCGAGGAGGAGGTCAGCCGGAAGCTCCGAGGTGGAATCATCGAGAAGTCCACCAGTCCCGGTCCAGCCCCATCGTCATGGTACCCAAGCCATGAGCATCTGGCTGCGTAACTACTTCTGGAAACTGAACCAGGTCTCCAAGTTTGACGGTTAACCCCTCCCTAGGGTCGACGAATTAGTGGAACGACCGGGGACAGCCCGGTTTATTTCCACCCTTGATCTGACTAAGAGCTATTGGCAGGTAGCACTAAGTCCCGACACCCGGTGGAGTTGGAAGTGGAGGAGGGCCAACCCTTCACCCTCATTACAGACCATGCGCCCCGTCAATGGATGGCCAAGGCCAAGGATACCAGCGCTCGGGTAACCCGCTGGTTTCTGTCCCTGCAGGACTACAATTTCACTGTGCAGCACTGGGCGGGGGCACAGCATGGCAATGCAGATGGGCTACTCACTGGTGGACTCCTTGATGCCCCTGTTGTGTCTGCTTTTGCATGCTTTTCCCCAGATCCGTTGGAGCATGGCCTCATGTATCTGGTCCACCACGACATCAAAACCCCATCCTCCCCTTCCTGGTGCAGACGGATGCATCCGAGACAGGACTAGGAGCCGCCCTGTCTCAGGTCTTCGATGACGAGGAGCACCCAGTCCTTTATGTGAGCCATAAACCGAGCCCCGCCGAGAAGAAGTATGCTGCAGTGGAGAGGGAGGCCCTGGCCATCAAATGGGCAGTGGAGGAGTTTAAGTATTACCTCGCTGGCCAACTCTTCACCCTCATTACAGACCATGTGCCCCTCCATGGGCTTTCTCGGCACTACTCACTCAGGGCCCATCCCTTGCCTACAGTAGGCTCAGAGCTGCAAGGAAACTTTACATGTGGTATATGATTGTTCATCACCATTCAAAACACATCCTTGAATGGGGAATTACTCCAAGGACCAGATCTAACAAATGATCTCCTAGGTGTACTTATTAGATTTCGTAAAAAAAAAAAAAAAAAAAAAAAAAAAAAAAAAAAAAAAAAAAAAAAAAAAAAAAAAAAAAAAAAAAAAAAAAAAAAAAAAAAAAAAAAAAAAAAACATTGCTCTTATGGCAGACATACAAGCAATGTTCCATCAGGTGAGAGTTCATAAAGAGCATACAAATTTTCTCAGATTTTTATGGTGGCCAAAAGGAAATCTTGATTCAAACCTTGAAGATTATCGCATGAAGGTGCATATCTTTGGTGCTCTTTCATCACCTAGTTGTGCAAACTTTTTTTTGTGAAAAAAACAGCCCATCAACACAATTATAGTAAAGAGGCTGTAGATACCATCCAGCACAATTTCTATGTAGATGATTGTTTGAAATCTGTATCCACAGAAAGCCAAGCCATTAACTTTTACAAAGAACTCAATGAGATATGTTCAAAGGGAGGATTCAAGCTTACCAAATGGACAAGTAATGGCAAAAGAGTGATCAAGTCAATTTCAGTAAATGACAGAGGGGAACTTGTAAAAGATCTGGATCTGGACAGAAAAGGTCCACAAATTGAAAGTGTACTGGGTATCTGGTGGAATATAGAGAATGACACGTTTCAATTTCAAAATTGCTGTGAACAATAAGCCAATGACAAGAAGAGGATTTCTCTTCATGCTAAGTTCTGTTGATGATCCATTAGGATTTCTTGCTCCTTTGACCTTAAAAGGCAAACATATACTTGAAACACTCTGCAAAAGTCTTGAGATCAAAATTGTGGTTTAATGATCTAGATTTTCTCTGCAAAGTTACCAAAGAATTTTTGTCCATAGATCCAGACAACCCAGAAGTCAAAAGAATTACACAAGCAAATGTCGTAACAATTATGAAAAATCCCATAAGCAAGTTAATTGAACACTTCTCACAGTGGAATGACTTGAAAAGAGCAGTGGCATGGCTATTGAAATTGAAAGACATCCTAAAAACAAAACTGAAAGGAAAAGATGGGGATAAAAATGCGGCTATATGTCATGTGGAAACTAACCGTCTTTCGGTAGAAGATTTAGTCAGAGCAGACAAAAGCAATATTTCAAAACTGACATTTTCCTTACAAAGAAAAGGCCAGTTAAGACCTCAAGTAGCATTTCTAGCTTGGATCCATTTCTTGATGATGATGGAATACAGAAGGTAGGAGGTCGTCTTAGTAAATTGGCTATGTCAGTTACACAACAACATCCAACTATCTTACCCAAAGATTCTCATGAGACACATTCATCAATATACAGGTGATTCTGGAAGAAATTATATGTTATCCAAACTCCACCAGTGTGTCTGGATACCTTGTGCCAATGCTTTAGCCCGTAAAATGATTGGTAATTGTGTCTTCTGCAGACATCATCAAGGTAGGACAGGAGAACAGAAAATGGCTTATCTGCCAGTCAAACGTATCACACCAGATTTACCACCATTTACTCATGTGGATGTTGGTTATTTTGGACCCATAGAGGTCAAGAGAGGCCGTTCTCTGGTGAAGAGATATGGAGTGATTTTTACTTGTTAAATATCTTGTGCCATTCAGCTTGAGGTCTCCAATTCTTTCAGATTCGTGTATCAATGCCATACGAAGATTCATATGCAGATGAGGCACAGTAGATATCATAAAATCAGATTAAGGTACAAATTTCATTAACAGTAGAAGAGAATTGTCAGAAAACCTCAAAAGTCTAAATTGACGAAATTCATGACAAACTAGCGATGGAAGGAGTGAAATGGGAATTCAATCCACCCTTTGAACCACATTATGGAGAAGCTTGGGAAAGACTCATTAAATCACTTAAAAGAATTTTGCAATCACTCCTCAGTTCCAAGAGCAAACCTTGGATGATGAAACTCTCCACTGTGTGTTGTGAAGTAGAAGCAGTCATTTATGATCGACCAATAACAACTGTTTTGAACGATCCAAATGACTTGGAACCTCTTGCACCCAACCACGTACTGCATATGAAAGTATGACCTTTTATACCACCTGGTGTCTTTGAGAAGAGAATGACTTATCTGCACAGAAGATGGAAACAGGTGCAGTATATTTCTGATTTATTTTGGAAATGGTGGATTAGATCATATCTTCCTAGCATGCAAGAGAGAGCAAGATTGACTTCAGCTTAAAGAAACTTTCAACCTAATGACCTGGTAATAATTGCTGATGAGAAAGCACCATGAAATTCCTGGTTGTTAGGTCGAATTGTTGAGACCTTTACAGATAAGAGCACTCTGCACTCGTCCTTGGTTATCAAAACAAAATGAAGTACAATGTTGAGGCCTATCCTATGATGCTTGCTGATGGAAGCTCCACTTTCCACTTAATGGGCCAGCAGTAAAAACTAAGCCCGAACAGTGGGTCACGTATTAAGGACATCTGACCTCTAAAATAAATGAAGTATTATGAACT
>CM041002.1:9900610-9938126 GCA_022985145.1 Pangasius djambal | reverse complement strand
GTATCAAAGCACATTAATAGAAAGTTATGTGGAAGGGAAAAGTGTGGAAGAAAAAGGTGCACAAGCAGCAGGGATGACCGCAGCCTGGAGAGGATTGTCAGGAAAAGGCCATTCAAAAGTGTTGGGGACTTTCACAAGGAGTGGACTGAGGCTGGAGTCAGTGCATCAAGAGCCACCACACACAGACGGATCCTGGACATGGGCTTCAAATGTCGTATTCCTCCTGTCAAGCCGCTCCTGAACAACAAACAACGTCAGAAGCGTCTTACCTGGGCTAAAGAAAAAAAGAACTGGTCTGTTGCTCAGTGGTCCAAAGTCCTCTTTTCTGATGAGAGCAAGTTTTGCATCTCATTTGGAAACCAAGGATCCAGAGTCTGGAGGAAGAATGGAGAGGCACATACTGCAAGAAGCTTGAAGTCCAGTGTGAAGTTTCCACAGTCTGTGTTGATTTGGGGAGCCATGTCATCTGCTGGTGTTGGTCCACTGTGCTTCATTAAGTCCAGGGTCAACGCAGCCGTCTACCTGGACATTTTGGAGCACTTCATGCTTCCTTCCGCAGACGAGCTTTATGGGGATGCTGACTTCATTTTCCAGCAGGACTTGGCACCTGCCCACACTGCCAAAAGCACCAAAACCTGGTTCAATTACTGTGTTTGATTGGCCAGCAAACTCACCTGACCTGAACCCCATAGAGAATCTATGGGGCATTGCCAAGAGAAAGATGAGTGACATGACACCGAACAATGCAGAAGAGCTGAAGGCCGCTATTCAAGCATGCTGGTCTTCCATAACACCTCAGCAGTGCCACAGGCTGATAGCTTCCATGCCATGCCGCATTGAGGCAGTAATTGCTGCAAAAGGGGCCCAAACCAAGTACTGAGTACATATGTATGCTTATACTTTTCCGAGGTCCGATATTGTTCTATGTACAATCCTTGTTTTATTGATTGCATGTAATATTCTAATTTTCTGAGATTGTGGATTTGGGGTTTTCATGAGCTGTAAGCCATAATCATCTCAATTATGACAAATCACGGCTTGAACTATCTTGCTTTGCATGTAATGAGTCTTTCTCATATATTAGTTTCACCTTTTAAGTTGCATTACTGAAATAAATGAACTTTTGCACGATATTCTAATTTTCCGAGTTTCACCTGTATGTGTAATTTAAATTTACTTACCTTGGCCCAAAGACAGTTTATTCATACAATGCATAGCATCTGCTTCAAGCTAAAACTGACTAAATTGGGGGTTTTTTTCAGGTCAGAAATGCCAGAAATGGTTTCCTTCATTTTGTCCTAGACAAAATATGCCACTTACTCATTGAGCTTTAAAAAAATTATACTCCAATAGCTGACTAAAATACAAATACAAATATCTGTATTCAATATAGTAGTTGAAAATCACTAAACACTAAGTTTTCTCTTTCCTCAATAAGTGTAACTGTAAAAATGGTGTATATAATTGACATAATTTGTGGTGTTTCGTTGTGTTTGGAAAGGTTAGGGCACTGAGAGAGCGCTGTGTTTAGCCACGGAAAAAATGTCACTAAAACCTGTTGTGTTCTGTGGTTGTGTTGTAGTAAAATTATTAAACAAAGAAAGATTGAGACAGAGAGAGAAAGAGAGATTTTTATTCAGTATTGCAGCCCCTTCTGAGCCCAGGGACCCAAGTCCAAAGCTCCACCTCTGTATCACTCTCTCTCCCTTGTGCTCTCTGTCTCTCTCTCTCTCACTCACTCACTCACTCACTCACACACACACACACACACACACACACACACACACACACACACACTCTCTCTCTCTCTCTCTCTCTCTCTCTCTCACACACACACTCACACACACACACAGAGTGAAAGAAATCTCATGCTGCTCTGCTCATAAAGTATGCATATAATAGTATTTTCCATAATCATTTTGCATGAAAGAATTGCGTGTTTGCTTGACTGATTTCTTTTTGGAACTTCTTGGGTTAAACTTGACATACTTACATTCCTAATTGTGTCTGAACAAATTCTGGTTTGAACACTGGTTTTATTACCTCCCACTGTGAACTGCTTTCCATAATTCAGAGAAAATACTTACTACAGTGCTAGATTGGAAATAATGAGTGATGTAAGTCAGTTATGATATTTTTATCTGCAGATCATTAATACATGCAACTTGGCCAATGTACTTTATGTATATACCATGAAAAATAGATAGCAGCTGTATTTATGCAGCTGTTGCTACTGAGATTGTTCAATTGGTTCTTTCAAGTTTTAGCTTTTACCTAAGTGCTGCTGCCACTGAAAAACAAATCAAATGACATCAGTGACTACATGAAATAGATTACTTATTACTAAATATAATGTTTCTTAATTGGACTTGACCTACATTTAACATTAGTTGCTGCAGCCATTTTTTAAATTCAGCATAAAGACAATGCAAAGCTTCTTGGGCACAAAATGTCAATTGGTTGACCTGATTCAAAAGTGCTGTGGTCAAAACAGAGAATGAATGGGTGCCCCAATAAGTAGTGTCAGAGTGTGAGGACTGCCAACTTAATGGCCAGACACTCCTTCTCCACAGTGCTGTATTTTGACTCTCGCACTGAGAGCTTCCTTTTTGATGTACAGCACTGGGCGTTCCTCCCCCTCCACTACCTGGGACAGAACAGCCCCCAGCCCTCTGTCGGATGCTTCGGTCTGCAACACAAAAGAGAGAGAGAAGTTAGGGGATTGAAGAAGAGGGCCCCCATAGAGAGCCGCTTTAACACTCATCAAGGCCCGCTGGCACTGCTCTGCCCACTGGACAAGATCTGGTGCCACTTTTTAGTAAGATCAGTGAGCAGGTTGGTGAGGTACAAATCTGCTATAAAATCCTGCCAGCCCCAGGAACTGTCTCACCACCTTTTTGGTCTTGAGTCTCAGACAGACCACAATCACAGCAGTCTTATTAATTTGCCAACACACCTGGCCGTGACCCAAGTGGAAGCCCAGATACTGTAACTCCACCCATCCAATTTCACTGGGTTCACTGTGCGGCCGGCATGTCTCAAAGATTTTAGGACTGCCCTCACATGCTGCATGTGCTGCTCCCAATAGGCAGCGGTCTATGCACTGTGCATCCATAACACCGGAAATGTAGCTGGCACCCCGAAAAGCCAGAGTGGAAATGTGATGAATTGGCATAAACTGAATGGAGAAGAGAGAGACATTTTTTCCTTGTACTTTAGCGACAAATGAATCTGCCAATAGTTCCATTGACTGTGGGACTCCTTTATTACTCCCATCTCTGGCATTTTCTCTAGAGCAGTCTCTAAGTGGTGTTCTATGATGTTTGTGCTTCCAGGCAGGGGGAAAACACGTCCGAAAATTCAGATTGCAACTTGGCGACCTCTGCCCTCTGGGATGGTGAAAGATGGTCTCCAACTGGGACTGGAGTGGAATCAGCTGTTTTTGGACACTCCAGTCACAACTCATCACTCTCTCTGCCATTGCCAGAGCAACAGGGACCACCTACCACCTCCCTCCCATGCTGACCAGTCTTAAGGCATGACAAGATCCATGCCAATTCTTCAAAGAGGATCTCGATAGAGAGGGAGAGGCGCAATGGCGCGTTTGAGATGCACACAACCTTCGTACATCACTGTGGATGCCCGGCAGCCTTGCCTGAAAAAGCAAGTATGAATTGCCTACAGTTATGGATTGTACCCAGGCATAACTTTGATTACCTTAAATCTTGTTCAATTCATTTTAAATTTCAAAGCCTTAACTAAGCAAACTTTCCAAGCTTTATTTATTGTGGTCTAATACCATTTTTCTGCATTCTCACAAATCATGCATTTTCAACATCAGTTGCAAATATAAATTATAAATATCAAGCATCTATTAATGACTGGGACATCTTTGCTGAATAACATTCTAAAGCTACCATAAAAGCGTTAAGTGATATTTTGGACCATTCTTCAATAAGAAAGTATTCAGTTTAAGGATATGGAATTTAGGATTGTGCTGCATCCTAAATTCCCATAAAGGTTCAGTGATTAACTGATTTGTACAATCTTAGAAAATCTTGAACGCTTACAAGTTCTTTGGTTGTCCCTCTGGTGAAAAACTTAAAGTTTCTATGTAGAACCTTACAACAGTCTGTTTCCCTATCAGGACAGTTCCAAGTTGAGCCCTTAATTATCCAACAAACTCTTAAAGAATCCTTCAAACACTCATTTTTTAAGAGTGTAAGACTATGGAAGTGTTCATTAGAGTGTTCTTCAAACTATCTTTGATTTATTTTTCAGGTAATGTGTGGTGAAATTATCATCTTGAAATATAGTTTTCCCACAAAGTTTCTATATTTACATAATAGGTTGCCACCTCATCCTATAAAATGCATCTCAGACAATGGCCAAAGATTCCTTGAAAAATCCCATTAAGTGCAATCCACACATCTCAACATGGCTGAACTGCAAACTAAAGGCACATTTAAAAAAATAAAATCTCATTTTTTAAAAATTCTGTTGTTAAACTATTATTAAACAAAAAAAATTATTTGAGGAATAGAAAGCTGTTTCTTTTTTTTTTTTTCCAGAAGAACATTCAGAAAAATTGTGTTTTCAGTAATTTTTTTTTAAAAAACATTTTCTTGATAGGTTCTGTAATAGTAGTGTTAGTGCACATGCTATTTCAGATTATACTGCCTGTGTAAAACAATGGTACAGTTAACAAGTGCTGATAATACAATTATTAAATAAAACTATAAAAAATAAAATAAAAGTAAAAATATAATAATAACCAGTAATAATAATTAAAGAGAAACCACCAAAATGCCTGTTTAAAGTTGATTTATATTGTGTCCCAACTTTTTTCATTAAAAAGACATTATCAGCAAATTTAGCATTCTGTATTATAGAGGCTATAAAGACATTGATTTTTTTCTCAAGGTTATTGGTCATTAATATTGAAAAATAATACATTTACCATGTAGGTTTTTACCCATCGCCAGAAGACCCAATTTACCAACCTTCCACCAAATTAATAATTTGATTCAAGCTTAAAGATTCTTAATCTGTCCATACTTAATTTTTTAGAAGCGACTGGTTACAAATTTGAAAAATATTGAAGATTTTCTAAACCATGTTATTGTTGTTATTGCTGTTAGAAATGAATTATAGAATGTCACTTAGGCCAACATCTTATTATGGACCCTTTAGAATACTAGAATATGTTGATCATGGATTTTCATAAAATTAAAAAAAAAAAAATGTCATGTTTATTTGTTTATTTACTTATTATATGAAACGTCGTTAAAATGGTTTTCAGTAAGTTTTGCGAAAGGGTACGTCATGCTTCTTTATGATATAAACTTTTTTTTTTCTTTACATTTAAATAGTCAACACGTTGAGGATTTGAGAAATACAGTATATGTCATCTATTTTGTTTTACTAATGGCAAGAAAGCTTAGACAATGTGGAACTTTTTCTAACTAAAATTAAAACCCAATCTGAATGTGAATATCTGAATTCACATCTATGTCGTAAGTAAATCTTCTACTTTATGCCTGAACAGTACGCCAAAAGGCTTTTTTAGTTCAGACATGAGCTATCGTATTTTATCTACTGATTAGTAGGTCGTATGGCGCAATACTAAATAGCATACTTTTCAAAACGGTAGTACGCCGTTTAAGACATAGCCAGAGTGTCTTTTTATGCTCCTCCTTCAATAAGATTTCACAAAGATGAATTGTATATATAAAGTAGGAGGGAGCCAAAACGTAGTGGACTACGGGGTTATTACAATATCGAATTACGAAAGCTCTACAGTAGACGCAAATACCATTTAGATACAGTTGACAGGCCCTTTTCAAACTATATAAGACGGAGTCGATGACTCCTGGATTTAGTCGACTTGGATTTTGCATGCGAGGCATCGGTATTTTTATATTAACGCTGTTCTGTTCTTTTTGTGTCTTCTGGATAACGTTTTGTGTCTGCTGTATGACTTCGTTTAGTCCGTTTTTCACTTTCGTTTTTTTCTCTCGGTTTTAAAATTTTATAAAAAGTAAACTAAATGAATATTTTTGGTAGAACATATATGTGTGTTCCTTTTTTTCTCGGAGGATAATTTGGCTTTTTTGGGGATTTCATTTTTAACAGGTATATAGATTTTTTTTTTTTTCAAATATCATTGCTGAGGTTTTCCTCCAGCTTGTACATCAAGTGTCGTTTCTTGATAAATATGTGAGACAACGTTGTGACTCAGCGTGCCAGTCACATTTGGTAGCGGCATAGATATTATTCACTGTTGCATGACGTATTTTCTCAATGTTGTGCTTAGAACTCAACTTGAATAAGTGCTTAATATTCACTCTAGAATGCTGAATATTTGATGAATTCTAATTAGAAAAAAATTTATTCTTTGAAGGAGTTATGATACATAGGACAATTCATATCTTGCTACCAATGCTGTTACTGGGCACGACAGCAATACCACAAGGTAAGTGCAAAACGTACTTGTTTTCCATATCATTATGACAAAAAAGTCTAAAGAGATTTCCATTATTAAAATAATGTTTTCCTTTATTTTCGTTGACATGATCTTTATATGTACTGTGTGTTTTATATAATGTAATATATATCAATCAATAACTCAATAGGTCAGTTAAGTCTAGAAATTGAGATGTTCGGAATGATTTGATACTATATTCATGATGAGCTATTGAACTGATATCTTGGAGCATTTGTTTCAAAAGTCTTACTGACTACCAGTAAATGGTAAAAGGTCTGAATTACATTACTCCCAAGGAGGCCAAGTGGACGATGAATCCAGTTTTAACTTGTTTGAGATCAGCAACATCACAAGAAAGACGATTGGCGCTAAAGTCTTCAAGGGTCATGACTGGGATTCTCCAGCGTACCGCTTCATCCGCTTTGACCACATTCCTCCAGTCAGCTCCCCAGTCCTCCAGCAGCTCTTAAGGCAGATCCAGAACAACGATGGCTTTGTGTTTGTGGCTTCCATACGTCAGGATCGGTCTTCTCGTGGTACCCTTGTGGGCTTAGAGGGTTCTGGTGGCCGTCGACATTTTGAGATAATCTCCAACGGACGTGCCAACAGTCTGGACTTAGTCTACTGGGTGGAGGGCTCCCAGAACATAGTGTCCTTTGAGGATGTGGATCTATCAGACTCACAATGGAAGAACATCACATTGCATGTGCATGGAGAGAATGCCAACCTCTATGTGGACTGCAGCCTCATTGATAGCTTCACCCTTGATGAATCTTTTTATGACCACTTGCAAGCTGAGGGTAGCCGCATGTATGTGGCCAAGGGATCTAACAGGGAGAGCCACTTCAGGGTAAGAGGCATTTCTCCCATTCTCAAATAATGTCTTTCTTTCAATACTGTTTTTTTTGTGAAGTCTAATGATGACCCTTTGTCTAACGATGACCCTTTATCAATTATCAAATTATCAAAGCGTTTATTGTCATGTGCACAGTGAGGAAAGCAAGTTTCCCTGTACAATGAAATTCTTTCTTTGCTGTCCACATTGAATGCCAAGACAAGTGCAAACTGTAAAAATAAAATTTCAGAGGTAGAAATATAGATGTATATAGAAATATAGAATATGTACATCTGTATGTGTGAGTGTGCAATATTGACTTGTGCAAAACAGTAGTATAGTAACATGTGCAATGTTGACTTGTGCAAAACGTTATTATAGTACACGTAGTAACAGTAATGTGTTCACATGTAGCAGTAAAATGCAGTATATCTCTGTGCGCGTGTGCAATGTTGACTTATGTACAAAACAATAGTACAGTAACCTGTAGCAAATTGAGTGCAACTACACAATAATAATAGCAGCTGTAACATTTAACAATGTGCAAAATGAGATGAAGCTTCTTGATAAGAAGATAGCAGCAGTAACATTTACAAATGTGCAAATTGAGCTGTAGCAGTTCAGTCCACCTATTCTATGAGATATGTGAGACTAGTCTGTGTCCAATGGCTGAGGGGAAGAAGGAGTTCCTTAGTCTGGAAGTCCTGCATTTCACACTCCTGTACCTCCGTCCTGAGGGTAGGAGTGTGAACAGTCCGTGTTGTGGGTGGGTTGGGTCCTTAAGGATGGAGGCAGCTCTCCTCTGGACTCTGCGGTGGTAAATGGTCTGCAGAGAGGGCAGTGGAGTCCTGATGATCTTCTCAGCAGTCTTCACCACTTTCTGCAGACGTTTGCGGTCACTCACTGTAGTGCTGCCATACCACACAGTGATGCAGCTAGTCAAGACACTCTCAACAACACTGTAGAAGTTGTTGAGGATCTTAGGTGACATGCCAAACTTCCTCAGCCTTCTTAGGAAGTACAGCCGCTGTTGTGCTTTCTTAACCAGCTGGGTGGTGTTGAGTGTCCAGGTGAGGTCCTTGCTGATGTGGACCCCCAAATATTTAAAGCTGCTCACCCTCTCCACTTCAAGCTCTCGGATAAACAGTGGCTGATGAGTTCTCTTCTCTTTTTTCATGTCCACTATCATCTCCTTTGTCTTGTCCGTGTTGAGGGTGAGGTTGTTGTCCTTACACCATGTCACAAGACTGGCCACCTCCCTTCTGTATGCCGCTTCATCTCCGCCAGTGATCCGTCCTATCACGGCAGTATGCTGTATTGTTTTTCGCTGCTACCTAGTTCATTCATTCATTCATGCTTTGTCCTGGTCATAGTTGATTTGAATCTGGAGCCTCTTCTGGGAACAGTGGGTGGGAGACAAGAACACACCCCACCCTAGATGGGACACCAGTCTATTGCAGGGCATTCAAACTTGATTTGTTACTGTTTATTCAAGACTTGAATTTATCACCCCACATCTGAAATCTACAGAAGCATAGTCTCATTCTTATCTGGCCAACCAGTTTATCACATGGATACAGTCCTCATTATTTCTATGTTGTTACAGTGGGTACAGAAGGGTATTCAAACCCTTCAGTTCTTGCACAATTTATTGTGTTTTAGATTTTATTTAAAATTGATTAATTGAATTTTTCGCCATCAATCTAGACACAATAACTAATAATAACAAAGCTTAAAAAATAAAAAATAAAAATTGTGCAATTTTATTTAAAAAAACAAACAAACAAAAAAACAGAAATATCTCATTTATACAAGTATCCAGACCCTTTATTCAGTACTTTGTAGAAGCACATCATTTTACAGCAGCAGTTACAGCTTTGTACACTTGGATTTGGGCAATTTCTCTCATTCTTTCTGGCAGATCCACTAAAGCTCGATCTGATTGGATGGGGAGCACGTGTGATATGCTATCTTCAGATCTCTCCACAGATATTCTATAGGAGTTGAGTCTGGGCTTTGGGTAGGCCCAGTTCCACTGTAGTGTTGCCTTGGCTGTATGCTTTATAGGTTGTCATGCTGAAAGGTGCATCTTCACCCTAGTCTGAGGTCGTGTGCACTCTGGAACAGGTTTTCTTCAAGAATCTCTCTGTATTTGGCCCCATTCATCCTTCCGTCAATTCTGACCAGTCTCCCCATTCCTGCCTCTTCGAAGTACCCCTGGCACCACCATGCTTCACTGTAGGTTTGGTATTACCAATTTATTAGCAGTAACTGGTTTTCACCAGATGTAGCTATTGGAGGTAAGCTCACAAAGTTCGATTTTTGTCTCATCAGACTAGGGAATGTTTTTCCTCATCGTCTCAGTCTTTTAAGTTCCTGCCTTTTACTCAGGAGTGGCCTCCATCTAGTCACTCTGCCATAAAGGCCTGATTGATGGAGTATTTCTGAGGTGGTTGTTCTTCCAGCAGGTTGTCCCATCTCTGTGGAGGACTTCTGAAGCTCTGTTAGAGTGGCAAGTAGGATGTTGGTCAGTTCTCTAACCCTTGTAGTTGTAATTGTTGGATCTTATGCACACAGGTTTGTGCCTTGAATGTACCACAGGTGACAGTTTGACTGCAGTGAAGTTCTAGAGACAAATGATAAACAAAGCAACAAGAATGCACATGAGCTTAATTTGAAGTGCTTTATTCAAAAGCCTGAATACTTAGTTAAATGACATATTTTAATTTCTGATTGGCCAAAAAAAGTACATTTAATCCATTTAAAACTATAGCACAACAAAGTATGCAAAAACTGAAATGGTCTGAGTACTTTTTGAGCCCACTGTAACTAAAGATTGCATATTCACTTACCAGCATTGATTAAGTGTTGCTTAGTTGCTCACAGCATTATATCATGATCTTACAATTGTTAGTGGTTTTTGCTCCATTCATACTCATCTGTTTCAGGCAATTCTGCTACAGTATGTTCAGAATGTCTGACAGATTGTTTTTGTAGAAAATGTATTATATTTTTCTGTACTTAAAGGATCTGGCTAATAGAAAAGAATGGAGAATATTGGTATAATAGATTACCCCAGTACTAATATCTCTGACATCTTGCAGGGTTTGTTGCAGAATGTTTGTTTCATCTTTGATACACCCATCGAAGATATTCTGAGAAAAAAGGGCTGTGAGATTTCCAAGCCGGGTAAGTATGGAGTAACAATGCCTAAAAGATAAAAAAAAATGTTAATGAGACTAACTATAAGGAAATGTTTATTAGAATAAGTTAGTATGAGGTTGTTTGCATAATATCAATTCTCTTCAAGATTTTTGGGCATTTAAACAGCCAATAGCTGTTTGATAAAGGGAAATGATCAAGTGTTGCATAATTCCTTTACTATTATCATGCAGTTTTCTTTGGTTGTTTTTGCTGGAAATGTCAACTCATGCTAAAATTGCAAGCTCTGCAAACATTAATTATTATTTTTTATTTTTTTATTTATTTATTTTTTTTTTTTTTTTGCTGGAATGTTTCCATTCTGAATCTTATGGGCATTTGCAAAAGTGGGTCACAAGCCTGTGGATCAGCCTGTATTAAATCAAGTTTATTGGAATTGACTATGGCTGTGAACTAAACTGAGGTCAGGATGCACATATTATAAAGAAGTTTTAAAGAAGGGTTTTATTCCAAAGATTTATATAACATTTATGTGGTATGGCCATTTGGGGGAAAATCCACCTAATACTGCAGAGTTAAGATTCCTTTTACTTACCCTTTATACATGCACACAGATAAACACACATGCAGTGAGATCATGAATTGGCAGACGCCATGCTAAGACATTACACTGGGAAGTATGCCTTGTGGTCTTTTGCGAACACTTGGAGCAGGCCAGAAAAATCCATACACTCAGCTAAACCAATACCATTTGGATTGGCCCTCCTTTTTGTCCACAAACCAAGCATCATCTGACATGGATTTAATTTCCTTTTAGTGAAATTTAGAAGGTCTTACCATGACTACATGATGAACTTGTACATGGGAGGTGTTTATGTCTATAGTACAGTTATATGTGGTTAACTTAGTATTGAATGTCTCTTTGCATTGATCGTTTAAAGTAACTGTGACTTCTAGTTTCACACTTCTAAATATATAGATGTGAAGGTTTCCTAAACCTTTTGCATGCAAAACTGGACCATTGCAGGTACCTTGCAATGATCGAGTTTAGCAGCACCATGTCAGACTGACTGACAATACTCTGTCAGTGTTTCTCACAGATGAACACTAATCTGCACAACATGTGCATTTTTTTCTTTAATTGTCTTTATTTAAATATTTCAGCACCCTGTATACACACACATTAATAACAAGCCTTGTGTTCAGATATATACACTATATTGCCAAACGCTTTGGGACACCCCCCCAAATCATTGAATTCAGGTGTTCCAATCACTTCTGTGGCCACAGATGTATAAAATCAAGCACCTAGGCATGCAGACTGCTTCTACAAACATTTGTGAGAAGTTCAAGGAGCTCAGTGAGTTCAAGCGTGGTACCGTGATAGGTACCCACCTGAGCAATAAATCCATTCGTGAAATTTCCTCACGACTAAATATTCCACGGTCAACTGTTAGTGGTGGTGTAACAAAGTGGAAGCAATTAGGAACAACAGCAACTAGGCCACAGAGCGGGGTCAGAGCATGCTGAGGTGCACAGTGCGCAGAAGTCGCCAACTTTCTGCAGAGTCAATAGCTACAGACCTCCAAACTTCGTGTGGTCTTCATATTAGCTCAAGAACAGTGCGTAGAGAGCTTTATGGAATGGGTTTCCATGGCCAAGCAGCTGCATCCAAGCCTTACATCACCAAGTGCAATGCAAAGCATCGGATGCAGTGGTGTAAAGCATGTTGCCACTGGATTCTAGAGCAGTGGAGGTGTGTTCTCTGGAGTGACGAATCACGCTTCTCTGTCTGGCAATCCGATGGACGAGTCTGGGTTTGGCGGTTGCCAGGAGAATGGTACTTGCCTGACTGCATTGTGCCAAGTGTAAAGTTTGGTGGAGGGGGGGATTATGGTGCGGGGTTGTTTTTCAGGTTTTGGGCTTGGCCCCTTAGTTCCAGTGAAAGGAACTCTTAATGCTTCAGCATACCAAGACACTTTGGACAATTTCATGCTCCCAACTTTGTGGGAACAGTTTATGGATGGCCCCTTCCTGTTCCAACATGACTGCACACCAGTGCACAAAGCAAGGTCCATAAAGACACGGATGAGCGAGTTTGGTGTGGATGAACTTGACTGGCCTGCACAGAGTCCTCACCTCAACCCAACAGAAGACCTTTGGGATGAATTAGAGCGGAGACTGCGAGCCAGACCTTCTGGTCCAACATCAGTGCCTGACCTCACAAATGCCCTTCTAGAAGAATGGTCAAAAATTCCCATAAACACACTCCTAAACCTTATGGAAAGCCTTCCCAGAAGAGTTGAAGCTGTAATAGCTGCAAAGGGTGGGCCAACTCCATATTAAACCCTATGGATTAAGAATGGGATGTCATTAAAGTTCTTGTGCATGTAAAGGCAGACATCCCAAAACCTTTGGCAATATAGTGTATTTAGGAGAGCGTTTTTCATATAAACATGCCTTTCAAGCCTAGGAGACTTTGTGTACCTGCAAAACCAGCCATAAACACAAAGATAGCTGTGCTCACACATACACAAGCATACATACATATAAGTATATATTCTCTTATAGAAAGCATTATTTTCAGAGGAAATGGTTGTAGCTCTGGACCAACCTGTCTGTGTGAAGTTTCCTGTTTTCCATTTATCTTGGACTGTTTTCCCAAATAATGCAAGTCTTGGACAAATGATCATAATTCCCTTGCTTTTTCTTATACTTCATCTCTCGGGCCAGGCCTTGGGTCTCTTGATTAATTCAAAAATGTTGTTTCTGTGTAGCTTCTACAGAATATTTATCATGTATACATTGTAGGGGAAAAGGAGTAATAAATCTGGGAGACTGAATTATTTCCAAATATTGTCAGGGTGTTTATTTTGGTACTTTCAAATCTTCATTTGTAAATTCTGCACTGTCATTCTAGCATCTGCAGTTACCAAGAAACATTGCTGACTTTTAGGTCTAGATTTGCACTGCCTAGTGGAAAAATATGTTTTCCACCCATCTACCTAAGTGACACATGTGCCACTGCTACTGTATTTCCGACTGTTTGTGAAAGTGTGATCACGTTACAAAAATTTCATTTCTTCTCTAGCTGGTGACACATCAATATATAATTCTTAAATCCATAGTTGTGAAATGCACATAATTTCCAAATAGTTCTGAACCTTAACCTTTTTATTATGTCCGTATATGACTGTCTGGCTGTCTGTATATCTGTCTATCTTGATAAAATTATATAACTATATATTTGTGTTTAAATCTCAGATGACGTGCACATGGTGAGCGAGGTTGAAGACATCATGGAAGTCAGTCCAGCCATCTCCATTAACTTTATCGGGCAAAATATGGAGAAAATGGACACGTGTGAGCACTCCTGTGAGCAGCTCAGCTCCATGTTGCAGGAGCTCAAAGGACTCCGCATAGTGGTCGGAAACCTAATGGATGGCCTACAGAAAGTGGTAAGCTGCAATGTTTTGTATGGACAAAGCATACTAACAATCTAATAATAAGTTTTTTCGGGATACATACAACATACTGTTGTTTACTGGATACATACACAGACAAACTTTAAAATGTTTTAAATACTTACATATAGTTATGACCATTAAAATTTAAATATTAATATTGAATTTGATTAGTTCTGTATGGTTTAATGGAACAGTCATAAATTCACTGGGTGTAGAGAACAAAACCACTCATTAAACTTCACCCAGAAATGACTCCTGGCACGGGTAAACATAAATATGTTAATCTGCTTTTATTCAAAGTATCACTGAACAGTACTCGCGGTTAACTGAACTTAAATAATAGAATTCCAGCAGCAGTTGGATTTTTATGATTCATTTCATCAGGACAGGGTAAGTGTTCCCTTGTTTGTGAGTGGGAGCCGAGACATGTCTGGCTGTGTTTAAACATCACTCTCTTTTTTCCTTTGGGAGCATCCCAGCAGTGAAAGAGTTTTGGCACGATCTCTGGGAAATTCAGCTGCTGCTGAACACACTTGGTCCCTGAGGCTCTTGCAGACCAAGTGGTGTGCCACTTTGTAGATTTACACCACTCTCTGTCTCTGTCTCTCTCTCTCTCTCTCTCTCTCTCTCTGTCTCTCTCTGTCTCTCTGTCATTCTCTTTCTAACACATACACACACACACACACACTCAGAAACACATGCTGTTAATTTCGCAAGTCTTTTTCCACACATTTACACACACATGCCTGTTTTGGCATATACTCACTCATAAACCTGTGTCTGTCACTGAGTAAATAACAGATTAGGAGTGGTTATTACAAACAGCATCTCTCTGATTATTCATGTGTCTCAGTCTTTTATTCCTCTATTAATCACATATTCTGTATATTCACATGTGTCACAGAAATATATAATGCCCATTAGATTCCTCCATTATCAGTTACCAAGGAAATAACTTAGCTTCTCTATTTGTGGGAACCTTATATACTACAGAACTGTTTAGTCAGATATTTCTCACTGTGAATAATGTTCCTGATTTTGTGCTTAGTAGCTATATTAGCTATAAATCCAGTCACATACCACATTTCACTGTTTTTGTCAGAAATGTTTTGGTTTCTGTGCTGTCATGCTTGTCTGTCTTTCAGAGTCAGGAGAACACAATCATAAAGAAAGCTCTGGGCAACATTAAGAATATCAAACACAGCCATATGTGCTGGCAAGAAGGCCGCTTGTTCGAGGATAAAGAAGACTGGGTGGTGGATAGCTGCACCAAATGCACTTGTCAGGTAGAAGACATAGATGAAGGAGATTTGGGTTATATAGACTTTAAATGTCAGTGTTACCCTTTATTAGCCCTTCTTTTTTGTTGGTAGGAGTCGAAGATTGTGTGCCACCAGATTACTTGTCCTCCTGTGGCCTGTGCCATTCCAGTTTTCCTGGATGGAGAGTGCTGTCCAATGTGTCTGCGTGAGTAGAATTATTTTTGATAAGGCAGACACAGAACACAGCACAGATATGAATCTGTTTCCTTTCACAATATGAGGTAGGCCTTCAGTATACCAACAGTACCATCTGTTCAGACTAGAGTGTGAAATTGAAGAGATTAATTTAGCTGCCAGGTTGTCATGGTGGCACAGCAGATAGCGTTGCTGCCTCACAGCTCCAGGGTCCTGCATTTGATCCTGAGCTTGGGTTATCTTCTGTATGGAATTTCACATGTTCTCCCCATGCTCCTATGGGTTCTCCGGTTTCCTCCCAGCATCCAAAACATGCAGATAGGTGGAAGATAAGATTGTCTTGCCTAAGATAAATTGTCCCTAGGTGTGAATGAGTATGTGAATGTGTGTGAATGGTGCCCTATGATGGACTGGTGTCCCATCCAATGTGGACTCCTTCGTCTTCTGCCCAGTGTTAACAGGATAGGCTCCAGATACATCATGACCCTGAACAGGATAAAGCGGCTACTGAAGATGAATGAATGAAGGAAGTTAGCTACCATGCATGTATGGTTGGAAACTAAATGAGATGTTATCCAGAGTATATCTGAGCCAACAGATTGTGTGTAGATCAGTTATATAACTCTGCAGAGGTTGTGGTAAGGTCAACATTATCCACCCTCTGCCTGGGTTTGGTTACAATAATAGTTATACTGTTATCAGGAGCTGAAAAAACTTAATGGACTTGTATTGTTTATTGTGTGTGACTGTTTGCAGCTAAGGACAGTGACGATGGCTGGTCACCCTGGTCTGAGTGGACAGAATGCACAGTCACATGTGGAACAGGCACCCAGCAGAGAGGAAGGTCATGTGATGCGACCAGCAACCCCTGTAGTGGTCCTTCTATCCAGACGCGCACATGTAGCTTGGCTAAATGTGACAGTAGAGGTGAGACATTAAGTACAACATTACTACTTATGGCTTTACTGAAGATTGCAGATACATGCATACTGGTATTGATGCATCTGTAACCCGTTCGTCGGATTAATATCAAAGAAAAGGAGGAAAAAATCTACTTGGGTCTGAGCTCAAATTACATATAAATAGTATTTGGAGTCTCGGGTTCGGGGTCTCACACCATGAAAATAAAATTGTATCTTAATATGTGTGACTGCACTTGAATGAATTTAGTTCAACTTCAGAACTAACTGAACGAATAGAAGCGACATACACAATCAGTTTACTGAACAGTAACTGTATTCACTGAATGTATTACTACTTCTTCACTTTCACTTTAACAGCATAATCTGTAATTAAACACTTAACACTGCACATTACTATATGAATGTATTCCTTGCTGTTTACAATTTACTAATTAAACACAAAGGGATCAATCAGCAATAACAACAGCAACAAAAAATATATATATTAGTCAACGTCCATGTGTGTGTGTGTGTGTATATTTATATGTATATATATATATATATATATATATATATATATATATATATATATACACACACACACACACGCAGTTGGGTCTGGAAGTATTTGGACAATGACAGAGGTTTTTGTGATTTTGCCTTTATACACTACCAGAATGGATTTGAAATAAAACAATCAAGATGTGATTGAAGTGTAGACTTTCAGCTTTATTTTAAGACGTTCCACAAAAATATGGCATTTACCATTTAGGAATTACAGCCATTTTTAGCAAAGTACCTCCATTTTCAGGGGCTCAAAGGTATTTGGACAGTGTAACACAACTGTAAATATAACCATAATTTTAATACTTGCATGAAAATCCTTTGCAGTCAATGACTGCCTGAAGTCTGGAGCCCATGTTCTCAAAACTCAAATTCTGAGTTTCCTCCCTGGAGATGCTTTGCCAGGCCTTCACCGCAGCCACCTTCAGTTGCTGCTGGGTCTTTCTGCCTTCAGTCTTGTCTTCAGTAAGTGAAAAGCATGCTCTATTGGGTTGAGATCAGGCGAATGACTTGGCCATTGAAGAATATTACATTTCTTTGCCTTCAAAAAGTCTTGAGTTGCTTTCGCAGTATGTTTAGGGTCATTATCCACCTGCACGGTGAAGCGGCATCCTATCAGTTTTGTAGCATTTGGCTGAATGTGAGCAGAGAATATAGCCCTATACACCTCAGAATTCATCTTGCTACTTCTGTCAGCAGTCACATCATCAATAAACACCAGTGAGCCCGTTCCATTGGCAGGTATACATGCCCATGCCATAACACTCCCTCCACCACGTTTGACACATGATGTTGTATATTTTGAATCATGAGTTGTTCCTTTCTTTTACCATACTTTTCTCTTCCCATCATTCTGGTACAAGATAATCTTGGTTTCATCAGTCCAAAGAATCTTATTCCAGAACATGGGAGACTTTTTTAGATGTTTTCTGGCAAAGTCTAATCTGGCTTTCCTGTTCTTGAATGTTACCAGTGGTTTGCACCTTGTTGTAAACTCTCTGTATTTACCTTCATGAAGGCGTCTCTTGATTGTAGATTTTGACAATGATACACCTACCTTCTCCAGAGTATTCTTGACTTCTGTTGATGTTGTGAAGGGGTTTTTCTTCACCAAGGAAAGGATTCTGCGATCATCCACTTTAGTTGTCTTCTGTGGTCTTCCAGGCCTTTCGATGTTGTTGAGCTCACCAGTGCTTTCTTTCTTTTTAAGAATGTACCCAACTGTTGATTTGGCTACACCTAAGGTTTTTGCTCTCTCTCTTATAGATTTATGTTGTTTTTTTCAGCCTAATGATGGCCTCCTTCACTTGCATTGAGATCACCTTGGACTTCATATTGGTAGCTCCAGTCGAACACTTCCAAATGTCAACTCAATACCTGATATCAACTCCAGACCTTTTATTTTGTCTGTTTTTGTCTATTTGTCTTGAAGTAATGAGGGAATGAACCGCACCTGGTCAATTAACTTTTTGTCAGTCAATTGTCCAAATACCTTTGAGCCCCTGAAAATGGAAGTACTTTGCTTAAAATGGCTGTAATTCCTAAATGGTAAATGCCATATTTTTGTGGTTTTTGAATCATGAGCTGTTCATTGATATCAGGCCTTCGATCACATTGTTTTATTTCAAATCCATTCGGGTGGAGTATAAAGGCAAAATCACAAAAACTGCCATTGTCCAAATACTTGTATTATTAATATACTTTATATATATATATATATATATATATATATATATATATATACAGTATATATATACAGTATATATGAGAGAGAGAGGTCTGAGTGAAATAGGACCATGTTCGGCTCGGTTCAGTCAGTGTGAATGTGTTAATGTCTACTGAGTCTTTGCAAGAACTGGGAAAAAAAAAAAAACTTTCTCTTCCTTGAGGCTGAGTCCTCTGATGATGAAATTACTCCATAGTAAAATCCAGTGTGGCTATCCTTCACTGCACGAAGCCAACACGATCACAGAATACTAAGCCAGTCCGTCCACAAGTAGCTAAGGCAATAAAACAGTTCAGACATCCATTTAGAAAAACATTCGCGAGGATGGATCAGATTAAGTGGTAGCCACACATGCGGCTCACATCTCTCTTCAACGAGCTGGTGCTCATGTGACGTCAACACCCATTGTAGCAAATATGCATATAATAATAAACCTTTTAAACTTACAACATTATTTCCATAACATAAATGTGCAAACAGGTTTACTAAACATACTAATTCGGCAAAAAACATTTACATGTGTTGTATCGCACACTTTATATTTGATTAAAGAACAGCATTAGCCATCCACATTTCCTTATATGAACAACCTTATATGAAAATACTTAAACAATATTTATGAAAATAAAGAATGATTGTGACTTACCTAATGCAATAAAACAGTTCAGACATCCATTTAGAAAAATATTTGCGAGGATGGATCAGATTAAGTGACAGCCACACATGCAGCTCACATGTCTCTTCAACGAGCTGGCGCACGTGACGTCATCACCCATTGGCGCGCTTCATTACTTATTTTCATCCCCACACAAAAAAAAATTAAATAAATAAAATAAAATAAAATAAAATATATGAGCGTTTTACACATCAGGCAAGGGAAATAACAACAACAACAAAAAATATATGCATATGAACATACATAATAATACAGCATAAACTTTGCATATTCTATTTCCACATTCACTCAACCAGACAGCTGATTGTCATTGTTTAATCAGGCTAGTTAAAAACACTGTTAGGTAGGTAGGAATATAAAACATCAGTGTAGCTCACTGTTTCAATGCTAACGGTTGTGCTAATTGACCATGCAGAGTTGATAGGTATTTTTTTCCTCACACTTACTGTATTTAGTAGTTAAAACATGTATCACATGTTTTAAACCTGCTAAATTGACTAAATGGTGTGTAACACAACATGGGCAATATACACAGATCAGCCATAACAATAAAACCACCTGCCTAATATTGTGTAGGTCCCCGTTGTGCTGCCAAAACAGCTCTGATCCGTCGAGGCATGGACTCCACAAGACCTCTGTGTGGTGGTATCTGGCATCAAGACTTTAGCAGCAGATCCTTTAAGTCCTGTAAGTTGTGAGGTGGAGCCTCCATGGATCAGACTTTTTTGTCCAGCACATCCCACAGATGCTCAATAGGATTAAGATCTGGGGAATTTGGAGGCCAAGTCAACACCTTGAACTCTTTGTCATGTTCCTCAAACCATTCTTGAACAATTTTTGCAGTGTGGCAGGGTGCGTTACTCTGCTGAAAGAGGCCACTGCCATTAGGGAATACTGTTGGCATGAAGGGGTGTACTTGTCATAGTAACAGCCACATGAATGCCAGGACCCACGGTTTCCGAGCAGAACATTGCCCAGAGCATCACACTTGCCTTCTTCCCATAGTGCATCCTGGTGCCATCTCCTCCCCAGGTAAGTGACGCACACACACCCGGCTGTCCACATAATGTAAAAGAAAACGTGATTCATCGGACCAAGCCACCTTCTTCCATTGCACCATGGTCCAGTTCTGATGATCACATGCCCATTGTAGGTACTTTTGTCAGTGGACGGGGTCAGCATGGGCACTCTGACTGGTCTGCAGCTACACAGCAAGCTGCAATGCACTGTTTGTTCTGACACATTTCTATCATAGCCAGCATGAACTTTTTTCAGCAATTTGTGCTACAGTAGCTCTTCTGTGGGATCGGACAAGATGGGCTAACATTCACTCCCCACGTGCACCAGTGAGCCTTGGGCTCCCATGACCCTTTCACTGGTTCACCACTTGTCCTTCTTTGGACCACTTTTGGTAGGTACTAACCACTGCACCGGGGAACAGCCTACAAAACCTGCCAATTTGGCGATGCTCTGAACCAGTCTTCTAGCCATCACAGTTTGGCTCTTGTCAAAGTTGCTCAGATCTTTACACTTGCAGTTTTTTCCTGCTTCCAAACATCAACTTTGAAAACTGACTGTTCAATTGCTACCTAATATATTCTGCCCCTTGACAGGTGCCACTGTAATGAGATAATCAATGTGATTCACTTCACCTGCCAGTGGTTTTATTGTTATGGCTGATTGATGTAGAAATATGCACACAAGTGTGCAAAAGTATGTAAAGCAATACTGTAAAGCAAATATTTTTCAAAAATTATGCAATTAAATGTTTTCTACATTAAAAAAAGTTTCCCTAAACAGCAGTAAACACCATATAACACCATATTTTGGCATGACAACCTTTACATGACAACCCTTTAAAAATGCATCAGTAATCTCAAGTACATTTTGTGCAGTTTTGTAAGTAAATTGGCTGGTAATTCTTTCTAAGACTCTTGGAGAATCAGCCACAGTTCTTCTGGAGACTTTGACTATCACACTTGTGTCTGTGTTTGAGTTTAATACCTGACAGCCAGCATTCGTTTTTTGTCTGAAAAGTGATGTATTATGTAATATGCTACCTTCTTTACCTTCTCCTTCTTTATTTTTCTGCAACATTTAATTTTTGATGGAAAAAAAGTAATCTTTGGAGATCTGATGTTTTTTTTTTCTTTTGCTGACCCAATAATGCAGAAGTCATAAAAAAAATATTTAAGGCAAAATTAATATTAAAAAAAATTAGAGTACCTAACACTTTTGCACAGCACTGTATATATTTCCATTAGGCTCTACAGAGGCTCACATGTTACTAAGGATTTTTTTTTCTTATTCAACAAGAGGAAAGACCAACTCTTCCTTCACGGACCTAACATGCCACCTGTCTGGCTACAGCAGAAAAAAACCCCCTTTTCTCATACAGCACATATGTCAGTCATGTCAATAAAATGTAAGTGTAAATCACAAAGGTTCTCAATGACTAAACAGACAATTGCTACAGTTGCCTTGTTTTCCTACAGCTCATGCTCTTAGCACAGATATGTTGATGTTGATATATTCATTGTACATGAAATTTGTGATTGTGTAACAAAGTACTCACATCCGTAGCTGATTATGACTTTCAATAAAATTTAAAACCAGAGACTGTGAGATTCTTGTTGCAAATACACTGAATTAAGGTTCCTGAAATCATTTCTGCGTTGACTTGTATGTATGTTTCATGTCATTATTTTAGAGAAATATTCATTTATGTACATCAAATGGACTTCGTCTGCTGGCAGAGGCAAACCACTCTATCCTCATGACATCATCAATCTTTACAAGAGCCCCTGTTGTAGTTTTGTTTTGTCCAAATATGGTAATCGTGTGTATATCTGATAAGTTTGGTTTTGGTCTGACTCCAACCCATGATGCCGACACATAGGCTACTTCTTATGTACAACCCTACCAAACAATTTACCAAACCCTACCTCACCACACTCTTCAAATTTAATGTAGGCAGTATGCTTGTGTCCTATTCCTGGTAAACTATTCCAGATTTGAAACTTTTTAGTATAGAGTTATATCTGCTTGTGAAATTTTATATTAATTACCTGACACGTGCAGCTTACTAGTCTTTTCTCTCTTTTATGTTGAAAACTCTTTGTCTCCCCCCAAAATGCCTCGTTGGTTTTCAGTTCATCAGGATGGAGGATGGAGCCTGTGGTCTCCTTGGTCATCCTGTTCAGTAACATGTGGTGAAGGCCAGATTACCAGAATCCGCCACTGCAACTCACCAGTGCCCCAGCTGGGGGGGAAGGACTGCGAAGGAAGTGGCAGGGAAACGCAACGTTGTGATACCAAGCCTTGCCCTAGTGAGTGACCGCATTCACACTTCTTATGTTTCATATGATCTGGCTTTATATATTCCATGAAGAAAGTCCAGGATCTCAATAAGCTGTCTGTTGAGAACTGCATGGAAACTAGCTTTGGTTCATTTGTGGTGAGCTCTTCCTTTGCATTTAACTCCTAACACCTGAAAAACAGTCAGTGTGTTGAGTGATTCACTGATTAAAATAATGATACTTTCATATGAAGATCATATAAAATATTGCCATATATATGTATATGACTAGATGTACACTATATGACGAAAAGTTTGTGGACACCTGACCATCACACCCATATGTAGGCCTTCCACAAACTGTTGCCACAAAGTTCGAAGCAACAATTATCTAGAATGTCTTTGTATGATTTAGCTTTAGGATTTCCCCTTTGCTGGAACTAAGAGGCCTACCCCAAACTTGCTCCAGCATGACAATGCCCTTGTGCAAGAAGGTAGAACCATAAAGACATGGTTTGCCAAGGTTGTGTGGAAGAACTTGAGTGGCCTGCACCGAACCCTGACTTCAACCCTGCTGAGCACGTTTGGGATGAATTCGAACGCTGACTGTGCACCAGGACTTCCTGTCCGACATCAGTGCCTGACTTCACTAATGATCTTGTGGCTGCATGGGCACAGATCCCCACAACCATGCACCAAAATCTAGTGGATAGACTTCATAACAGCAAAAGGGGACTAAATCTGTAAAGGAATGGTCAACATGCACATAAGGGTGTGATGTTCAAGTGTCTACATAATTTGGCAATTACTGCTACAAGACATTGAAACTGGCCTGGAAGACTGAAAACCCTGACAGACATACATACACATAAACTACTACATTATTAAAGAACAATTTTTTGACCTGACATGCTTGCAGTTGATGGAAGATGGGGACCATGGTCCCCCTGGGCTATATGCTCAGCAACATGTGGTGGAGGAGTGCGGAGTCGAATACGTGTGTGTAATAGCCCTTGGCCACTGTATGGAGGAAAAGGGTGCTCAGGAGAAGCTGAGCACACAGGGACGTGCAACAAGCAGGACTGCCCTGCTGGTAAGTTAATGGTGGTTACTTCTCTTTGCTGTCTAGTTTATCCTGACACTGCTCCTGTTGATATCTGTTGTCGTTTTGTACAATCCAATTATCTGCACTGTGCTATGCATTTATTGTATGTTATTTACATATTTCTGTCATACACTATTTACACTTTAGGTAGTAATCTGAAAAAAGATATTGTATGTTAAATCATATTTCTGGAAGCATGGATTTCTGATTTCGTCTTACTATCTGAATATATATTGATATTTGACAATAAAATTCATTTTTTTGATGTCTGCTCTTCTAATGCACAAAAAAGGGTCATTTTTTCTTTCTTTTTGTTTCTCTCTTTCTTTCTATCAGATGGCTGTCTGTCCAATCCCTGCTTTGGAGGGGTGGAATGCACCAGCGCATCTGATGGCTCATGGGAATGTGGTCCCTGCCCCGTTGGTTTCCGGGGCAATGGAACATTTTGCGAGGATGTCAATGAGGTAAGGCAGGTGACAAAGGAAACTGGAAAGAATATGCTAATGCAATCAGCATGGAGTGAAAGGCCCTGCAATTTTCCAGAATGCTCATATCAGTACGCTTTCATAAATAGTCTGTTCTTTTCAGGATTTTAACGAAGTGATGAGTGCAACAAAACGCCTACAAATAATGTCACTGTTGTTTTATTTTGTCCAGAATATTCTTAATTTCACTGCCATCTCCATGTGTGTTTGTGTGGGTGTGTGTTTTTCATCCGTAGTGTGATCTGGTGCCGGATATGTGCTTTAAAGTCAGTGGGAAACAGCGCTGCATGAACACTGACCCAGGATTCCACTGCCTTCCTTGTCCTCCTCGTTACAAAGGCAACCAGCCCTTTGGCATGGGGGTGGAAGTAGCCAGAAACAATAAGCAGGTTAGGAATTGTATAGTTGCACCATTGTATAGTGGTAGTAATTAGACTTTCAATTCAGGTGACTGTACTTGTTATAGAGTCTTCAATTTCCACACACATGAGTGGGTAAGCTGTTAAAAGTTCTCAGGTAAGAGAAGAAACAGGCCAAATCATGCAATTAGTATACAATTGTGGAAAAAGTAATGATTGCTCATTAGTGATCTAAATATAAATCTACTTCTTTAAAGCTGCTTTCTGACAATATCTATAAAAATAATAATGAATTACCCGAAGATGGAAGATATTTAAAAAATGAACAAGCTCATACTTGTGGGTTAAACCTCAGTGGCTTTTCTGTGAATAACAAGAAGGCAACAAGACCTCACCATTTTTTATAGACAGTAGGTTAAAATGAACTTTTAATAATCCAGACCCAAATGTTTACCATTGTTAATACAACTCAATGCAAAAAGAAGTATGCATTTGAAATGCAAAGACTTGGAAAATGACCCAAAGGGAGGGAAGGAGGAAAATTTTCCAACTTGGATTAAATTTAGGTTTAATTAACTGAACAGTGCCGACAATTGACTGCTAATGTAACAGTATGCTGTTCATTCATTATCTTGCTGAACAATACGGACTACTGAGCTATTCCATTTACATTGCTATACTTGTTTGGTCATGTGAGAAAGTATTCAAAGTTGAGATTACAGTTTACAGCTGAATGTTATTTTATATGGTTTATTTTCAGAAACAAATCCTCTTTTTTTACTCTTGTGGCCCATGATCTATTAGTAAACTACTACACTACACTCCCTCCTTGAGCACTACTTTGGTTCAAAAGTGGCACCAATAAGTCTGGATAATCATCCTTTACAGTGGTTGTCAAATGGGGGAGAGTGGGGTCAGCTGAATCAGGGGTCTGTTGTAACATTATCAATCAGCAAAAAGACAGTTGTGACATTCTGCACATGTTCAGAAGCTGCTTCTGCCTTCCTGTAAAAGAACAGCAACTTAATCACAGCTCTGAAGATTTATTGTCAAAAGTCCTATTTGAGGTATAAAAGTAATTTTCTTTGGAGAACATTTTGACAATCAGTTAATATGATTGATAGATGATGGTTAGATAGCATATCAGATTTTTGTGATGGTTGACAGTGTGGAGTCAGCTGAAACAGTGTTATTTAGTAATATTTAAAGTGATATTTAACAAAATAATAGAGATGCCACTTACCTGAAAATGCTTCCTTCCTGGAGTTAATGCTGTTAATTGTTATGATGATGCCATTCTTCTTCTTTTGCTGTCTTAAAACAAATTGTGCAGACCAAACTGTAAGTCTTACAGATATGAAACTTGGTCAGTAGGTAGCATTGCCCTCTTGCTACTCAGGTAAGCGAGATGGGCCCAATTGGCCTAATGGCCTAATTGTCAATAGATAGTGCGGTCTCCCGCTACTCTGGTAAGCGAGATGGGCCCGATTTGAACTGTGAGTCTTACATACAAGATTCTTTTTTTTTTCCCCACTGATTTCCTGGGTTCTCCCAAACAAAAAAGTCTCAAGAACCATTTTTTTTTGCTATTTTGCATAATATGTGAAATGCTTTTTACTAGTTCATTTTTGTGAACTAGTCAAACAGTTGTGACTCATGAGTGCTTTCTTGGATTCATAAGAAACTTGAAAGGTTTGGGGCATAGGTAAGGGGTAGGTGACCCACTAGTAACTGATCCAATCTCACTCAAAGTTCTGAGTATGTCTGCAAAGTTTGGGGTGTGATCAACAAAAGAGGGCAGAGTTAATAGATCCTAATAGCTCTTTCTCAGGAACCAAAAGTCCAAACTGAGCTGAGATTTTGTGTGCTGCATCGAACTGCTAATCTGTAATTGGATTTTTTAATCATCACTGAATTACTTCAAAAATATGGCCACCATCAGCCACTCAACTTTCAGCAGCCATTTCACACAGATAGCATTGAGCTATTGTCATACTTCATAAGTATGTTCATCTATGGTCTCTTTTTTGATCTATGTATCTTGGCAAGAACTGGCCACTGAGGGCGCAAGAATTGCTTTTACCACGCAGATATAGCAGCCTCTTGCAGCTATATTTATTAGTTTTTTTTTTGTTAAGGAGATCTGAGTGGCATGAACAGCTTACTCATGCCTGAAGTCACATAGGTTTCCTTAAATAAAAATTGCTCATTAACTACAATAATGCACAGTACTTTAACTTTTGATTCCTAAGTACATTTCCAAGTATTTTTGTACTTTAACTCAAGAAGAGATATATAAAGAGAAATCCTCTACTTTTATTTTTTTTTTTTTGCATTAGCTGCTAATTCTGATCTAAGAGAGTAGCTATTTGACCATGCAAGGTACTATTATGAACAGACATAGCTAATGTTAGCTTGCTAGCTAGCCAGTCTCACGGTTGTATCAGAGAACAGAAAACTCCTGAAATAACTCTGCATCAGGTGCTGTTTAGGGACAATAGACACCACTGGGGTATCAAACAACTTAGGGGGGGATAACCTGATTAATGTTAATATTTAATTGCCTGCAAAATCCTTGTCATACCTATGATGCGAACTGAACTCCCTAGTCTGACACAATATCTTCTGGGAGATCATAATTCCTGAACACTTCCCTGAAGATTACTACTGTGGTTTCCATGGCTGTGGGGAGCTTGGGCAGAGGAATTAGGCAGCATCACTTTGAAAATTGGTGAGTGATTATCAGTATGGTGGTGTTACCTTGAGAGATCAGTGATAAATACTACAGCTACACTATATGGCCAAATGTTTGTGGACACTTGACCATCACACATATATATGAGCCTTTCCCAAACTGTTACTTCAAAGTTGGAAGCACAGAGTTGAATAGGATGACTTTGTGTGCTGTAGCATTACAATTTTCTATTCACTGGAACTAAGAGGGCTACTCCAAACATCTTCCAGCATGATAATGCTCTTGTGCATAAAGAAAGGTCTGTGAAGATATAGTTTGCCAAGGGTGTAGTGGAAGAACTCAATCCCGCTAAACACCACTAAATACCTGTGGGATAATTTGGAATGCCGACTACACCCCAGGCCTTCTCGGCCAGCATCAGTGCCTGAACTCATGTCATGGGCAAGTCCCCAAAGCCACTCTCCAAAATCTAGTGGAAAGCCTTCACAGAAGAGTTGAGGTTATTATACCAGCAAAAGGGGGCCTAAATCTGAAATGGGATGTTCAAAAAGCACATATGGGTGTGGTGGTCAGGTGTCCACATCCTTTTTGGCCAGATAGTGTATGCGAGTCCAAGGCTGCTGTGGGATAGGTAGAGGTTCCAAGAGTCTAGCAAGTTGCCATCTTGGGGTACAAGATGGTAAACAGAGTGTGCAAGAGTTGTGACATCCTTGACAACCTTGAGAAATCATGGCTCACCAGAATTTGTTTTCCACAAACTCGATTTTTCTATGAATGCCTGAGTGTCTGAAACTGAGCGAGGTATTTCCCCACTGGATTGCTGGTCCTCTCATACTCAGAAGTATTTAGGTCTTTTCTGGAGGACACTCTGGGGAGACTGGGTCCTCTTGTTGTGCATGTTGGATGTCCTCCATGATGTCCCAGGTAATGGAGAAAGTGTTTCAGCTTTAATATTATTATGTCCTGGTCTGTAAGTAAGAATAAACTTAAAATGAGTAAAAAACGAGGGTCCACCTGGCTGGTTGGGGATTCAGTATTTTGGCAGATATTCAGACATATTCCAGATTTTGAAGGCTTGGATTATGAGGAGGTCTGCTTTGATTGCTAATAGTTTCCCACATCATAATTTCTTTCTGCAGAACTTAAATTTTATGAGAAGTTAAATGGATGATATTTGGGCAGATTGCCTTGATGTTGTGGGAGGATGGGTCTAATTCCACTTTTGGAGGCATCTACTTTGACAGTGAATGGGAGCAAAAGATCTGGGTGATGGAGAATAGGGGCTGGTAAATCATTCCTTCAGATTCTTGAATACTTGAGTGGCTTTTTTGGTCCATCTCAGAGTTTTTAGTTTGCCTTTTAGGAATGAAGTCAACACTGTGATCACTGAGCTGAAACCCTTTATGAATCTCTGGTAAAAGTTGGCAAATCCCAGGAATCCTTGACATTCCTTCAGGTGCTGGGTTGAGACTGAGATGTTACAGCATCGACCTTTGATTTGTCCATTCTTGGAGAGGATATAGTCACAGAACCTTATTGAGGAACGATGAAACTCACACTTCTCCAACCATACAAAGAGCTGATTCTTTTCATGACATACATCCTTTTCTGAGCATGAAAAATGAGAATGATGTCAGTGTACACTATCACAAACAGGGTTAGGAATTAATGAACACCTGGAAGACACCTCATTAATAAACATCTGGAAGACTGAAGGAGCCTTTATGAGCCATATGGTATGGCCATATGGTGGTCTTCTATTTGTCACCTTCTGTAATGTGATGCAATCACAAGACTGCTGAGGTAGTAATTTGGCGGCTTGGGTTAAGACCTCTGCGAGTTTGAGGATTTCCACCATATTTTGAACTTGAGGGCATTCAATCTGGGTTGCATGGCAAGGGAGAGATAGACAGGAATTAAACATTGTATACTCTATGATCTTAGCTCACCATGTTTCCAGGAGATGATATGGGTTGTGCTTTATGAGGCAAGGTGAGCATAGGATCACCAGGTTCTGGGAAGACTTGGTGATCATGTATGAGATGGTTTCAATGTGGAGAGTGCATCAGGAGAGGAATGGTGCTTTAGGTATTATTGCCTAGACCCAATGGCAAACCATCTAGTGCATGCACTGCTATTGAACCTTTGAATAGGACAAGAAGAAATTCATTTGTAAATCAAAATTTGTGCTTTTTTCATTCAGGAAGTTGTCTGCCAATCCATAATCAATGAATGCTGAGAAGAAATTAGATCATAAAAACAAGCAGCATGATTTTCTAATTTTCTAGCATGGGGTTTATCGGCATGTTCACCTTGCCATGTTAGGTGTTTTCAGGTCTCAAAGTGCAATTGGCTTGAAAATGTTTCCTCCACAGTATAGGTGTAGTCCATATTGTCTGCGCCTTTCTTTCTCCTCAGGTGACAGACTAACATGTCTGAATTCCATGTGTTCAAACTGCATTTTCTTCTAATATTAACACAAACATTTTTTCGTGTATTTGTTAACAGAAAATGTTCCTATTATATGTTTAAAAAATTGGAGGTTTAGAATATTTTTCTAATAAGGTTTATTAAAATGTTTTTAATCTGACTAATCTGCCAGGTTAATTTTCCAGGAACTTTCATGGAATAGCAACTAGCTATTGCTACTACTGTTGGGAAATGATTGTCTCATATCACAGCACAGATTACACAGCAAAGATTAAAAGAATTTTTTATATAAATGTGCCAAATTGTGTTGGGTTAGAATTGGAGATTCTTTTGTTTTTGTTTTTTTTTAACTAATAATCAGTCAGTTTCAGTGGAAGTATGTAACACAAACATATGGGTTGGTGGGAATTCACAGTAGATGTAATATTCAAGAATGGTCTATTTGGGACCAATAAGAACACAATGAGATATATAGGCATTTTCCTAGAACATTTTGTACAGAATATTTAAAATTTTTACAGTGATTTTTTGCAGTATATTAAAAATTAGATCATTTTAGTCACCTATGAGCTAAGCTACTTACAACCAGTATAATATAATAAAAGACCCAAAAAGGCTATATCAGAAGTGAAAGGCCTGACATCTTTTTAATCCCACAGATTTGTGAACCTGAGAACCCTTGCAAGGACAAGACCCATAGTTGTCATAGGTTTGCTGAGTGCATCTACCTTACCCACTTCAGTGACCCTATGTATAAATGTCAGTGTAAGATTGGCTATGCTGGAGATGGCTTTATCTGTGGAGAAGATTCTGATCTGGATGGTTGGCCCAACCAGAACTTGGTGTGTAGAGCTAATGCCACCTACCACTGCAAGAAGGTAAACGGACAATACATGATGCGTGACAATATAATGATTTTGAAGAGATATGATTCGTTAATGGTTTTGATTTCTTGTTCCCTTTTATCCTCTAGGATAATTGTCCCAGCCTTCCCAATTCTGGCCAGGAGGACTTTGACAAGGATGGCCAAGGAGATGCATGTGACAAGGACGATGACAACGATGGAATTATGGATGAGAGAGTGAGAGATCTAGTCAGCTACTCTTTTAAAGATATAAATGTTTGTTAATTCAATTGTAATGTTAATGCAATGTTATTTCATAATCCAAGATGTGCATGCTTGGAATGGGTAAAGTATATGAATATATTTTGCTTTGTAACCTTCAGAACTGTTTGTAATTTTCATTACATACAGAATGACTTACCCACATCAAGTATTGAAGATTGTGAGCAAGTCACCTAGTTTCTAGTCATGATCCTTTAATATGATCCTTCCTTCAGCTCAGTAAATCTGTCTTTCCTTTTTGTTCATGAACTGAAATTTCTTGTTCTCAACAGGACAACTGCCCTCTGTTGTTTAATCCCAGGCAATTTGATTATGATAAGGATGATGTGGGTGATCGGTGTGATAACTGCCCTTATGAACACAATCCAGCTCAAATCGATACTGATCACAATGGGGAAGGAGATGCCTGTGCTCTGGACATTGATGGGGATGGTATGGCCTAACCCTGTAAATTCCAATACATTCCAATAAAAATGGGAACATTTGTACATTTTTTGCAATTTTAAATATTCATTTTATAACACTGGGTCTATGTGCATGTCACAGAACTATTGACAGCCAATTTATTGCCGTTGTTACCAAAGTTCTAGAGTAATTTTTTTTTTAATTAAAATCAAAGATTGTGACCACTGCTATGATGCTCATGTAAAAGCCAAAAGAACAATGGCATAGGATGATATAGGATGAATCACATTAATTAATATAATCTTACCAGCCTACATGCCTGGCCCCACGCTCATACAGTGCGTTGCAATGTTAACACACATGGTAATGGGCAGAAAAATATTCATATTACTGATTGATGATATAAGAAGGACATGTAATGTAATAATTTTCTTTAATAATTTTCTTTAATCGCAGGTCTATATCTTCAGTGTATAATCGGGCATGGAGAACAGATTATCGCACAGTTTGTTATTGAATTATTATGATTATGTCATACATTGTTACAAGTAATACATCTTAAAAGGCTGCTGTAATCACGCAGTCTAAAACTGGCTTTAGAAGTATTGCCAAGAATACAGACAGCTTTGGTTATGACATTGCAAAAGCTTGTACATCATCTGTGAGTGTGACAAAGTAAGTCTTTATATGGACACTTGCTGTTTGTGTTCCAGGCATCCTAAATGAAAATGACAACTGCCCATATGCATACAACAGTGATCAGACGGACACTGACATGGATGGACTGGGAGACCAGTGTGACAATTGTCCTCTGCTTCATAACCTTGATCAGGTACTAATGGTACATTTACAGCATTTAGCAGACACCACACCCTTATTCAGAGTGACAAAACAGATGTGCACTTCACTAGGTGTGCTAGCTCACTAGGTCATGGAGCCAAAATTGAGTCAAGAATGCGAGATCAAGTCTAGCTGAGATCAAGTCAAGACAGAGTCTTAAGGGGGTCGAGACCAAATACAGGTGAACAAAGTCCAGATGAATGCGAGACCGAGTTAAGGCCGAGACTGAAAACCATTGCGGGGTTTTGGGAGACCCTGGGCTTGAACAATTATTGGGGCCATATACAAACACCATGAGATGAATTTTGGTGAGACCGGCCATGCTGTATGGTTTAGAGACAGTGTCACTGAAGAAGAGACAGGAGTCAGAGCTAGAGGTAGCAGAGCTGAAGATGTTGAGGTTCTCTTTGGGAGTGTCAAGGTTAGACATGATTAGGAACGAGTACATCAGAGGGACAGCTCATGTTGGACGTTTGGGGGACAAAGTTAGGGAGGCCAGATTAAGATGGTTTGGACATGTTTGTCGAGTGAGTATATTGGTAGGAGAATGTTGGACATGGAGCTGCCAGGCAGGAGGCGAAGAGGAAGGCCAAAGAGGAGGTATATGGAGGTAATAAATGAGGATATGAAGCTAGTGGATGCAAGTGTTGAGGATGCAGAAGATAGGGATAGGTGGAGAGTGATGATTCGCTGTGGCGACCCCTGAAGGGAAAAGCTAAAAGAAGAATAAAAAAAATAAATAAATGAGATGAATTTACAACTGCTACAACCAGAAAAAGCAGGGCTGCTAGTAGATACCATAAGAAAGAACAGCAGTTATTCTCTGAGCAGAGAGAGACAGAGATAATGTCAGATAATTGCAGATAATATCATAGTGACAGAGGATTAGCAGAAAACTTATAATAGTATCTACTCAGTCACTCTCATACATGAATTGTACCTGATTAAAATGTTTCTATTTCTTTAAAAAATCCATTACATGTTCATTACAAATATGAAGGCATTTTTGGCATACAACTTGTTTCAGAGCTACTGTTTTAATGACATATTCTAATTATTTCCAACTGAACAATTATTGTTCAACAAATATTTCATAGCTCCTGTGCAGCAAGACCCTGCTGAAATCAGGTGGTTGCTAACGTCAAACCTTTCACACTTTTCTTATTTGTACCTTAGCAATGGTCCCTAATGATTCATCAACACAGATACTCAGAGAGAGAAAATGTATGACTGACTCTGAATCAGGTGTTTCCTAACTTGGTTAAACAAGTGCAGTTGGTTTCTCACATTCAAATATGTAGTCTTACAATAGTTTGGCGTGCTATTCATGTGCTATTGACCAGAAACATCTGAATGTTTGAATGTGAAACTGACTTTACCACAGTAAGAGAGACAGGATTTATTTCCAGCAAAATAGAAAAATCCACTTCACTAAAATCCATGTCAAATCCACTCTCCAAAGGCTCTGCAATCACCAGCCAAACCCCCCCTTTTTGCATGTTTTTCTGTCTATCCTATAATCATGACAATTAGCTAGTTAATTGGCTAGACAAATGCAGTCTTAACATGTATTTTTGCAGTGTGGCAGGGTGCATTATCCTGCTGAAAGTGGTGTACTTGGTAGGTAGGTGGTACGTGTCAAACCAACATCCACATGAATGCCAGGACCCAAGGTTTCCCAGCAGAACATTGCCCAGTGCATCATACTGCCTTCTGCCAGCTTGCCTTCTTCCCATAGGGCATCCTGGTGCCATCTCTCTTCGCCAGGTATGCGACGCAGATTCACCCAGCCATCCACATGGTGTAAAAGAAAACGTGATTCATCACACCAGGCCACCTTCTTCCAGTGCTCCATGGTCCAGTTCTCATGCTCATGTGTCCATTGTAGGCGCTTTCGGTGGTGGACAGGGGTCAGCATGGGCACTATGACTAGTCTGCAGCTACGCAGCCCCATACTCAGCAAGCTACATTGTACTGACACCTTTCTATCATAGCCAGCATTAACCTTCCCAGCAATGTGTGCTACAGTAGCTCTTCTGTGGAATCAGACAAAACGAGCTAGCCTTCACTCCCCCATGCGTGTCAGGGCGCCAATGACCCTGTCGCTGGTTCACCAGTTGTCCTTCCTTGGACCACTTTTTGTCAGGGCCAGGACTCAAACTCTGGGCGGAAGCTTGAGAGTCAGATGCTCTACCAGAGAAGTCCAAAATTTAAAAAAAATGCATACATCGAAAAAGGCAAAAACAAGAAACAAAGGTTATCCATAAAGTACAGTCGGAAAATCCAAAGAAATAATCCAGTGTAAGAAGGCAATGCAAAACATCTCATCAAAGGAGTAGTCCTACATAAATAGTCTCTCAAGAGAAAAAAGAAAAAATCACAAACGTTTTCATTAGTACAACAGGCAAGAAAAACAGGGTAACTTACATGAGACACAGAGGGCTGGCCTTAACACAATTAAACACCAAGAAAAGAAACTGAGGAACAGGGCAACAGAGACACAGGCTCATTTGGTAGGTACTCACCACTGTATACCGGGAGCACCCCACAAGACCTGTGATTTTGGAGAAACTCTGACTTAGTCGTCAAACTTGTCAAAGTTTCTCAGATCCTTACGCTTACCCATTTTTCCTTCTTCCAAAACTTTAACTTTGAGAACTGACTGTTCACTTGCTGCCTAATATATCCCACCCCTTGACAGGTGCCATTGCACCAATATAATCAATGTTATTCACTTCACCTGTCAGTGGTTTTAATGTTATGCATATAATATAACATATAATGCTATATATGTATATATACTGAATTTAAAGAAGCACGTAAATAGCACGTAATATTATCTTGCAACACATTCTCAAATGTACGACTTTTCTGCTTCTTTGCGGCTAGATTAGGATCATATGTCTCCGTGTTCCTCACTGCCTCAATTCACCTGCTTTTATGAAGAAACTTTTAAGGATTGACTGTTTCGCCACTGTCTGTTTAACCACTTGATTGGAAGTTGTATATTTGGGGTGTGATTATTTGGGGCAAACCAAATAATCACATCCCAAATATACAACTTCCAATCAAGTGGTTATTTGGGGCAAACCAGAAATCTCCACAAAGTCTGTAGCATTGGTCAAAACACAGGAAGGCATCATCAAAAAGGCATAATCCATAACTAAATTATACACAATATACTGTGGTAGACACCTGAAATAACAATAACTTTGACAGAGTCCAAATAATTATGGACCTGTGTGTGTGTGTGTGTGTGTGTGTGTGTGTGTGTGTGTGCGCGCGTGCGTGTGTGATTTCTCTGGAAACTTTACCATATCCTATATGTCCTATATTTTGTTTTGCTGGCATTTGTGAAGTAATTCACTTTATTAAGTAGTAATCCACATTTCTGATATCATCATGATTATCTAGGAACAATTTAGCAGTGTACCTAAGAAAGTGTATATTGTTTTAAATGTTAAGGCAAATTTGATTCAGTTCCTTTTTTTTAAATATAGTTTTACTGTTTACTGCACTACATAATAATAATTTTGAAACTTTTCACTTCATTATTTTTGAAAGCATCTTCACTTTATAGTATTTCTTTAGACTTTAGTATACATCAGAAACATTAGATTGTAATATGTAAAATATTCTTATGTAATAGTTTTTAGTTTTGAAAATTGTTATATTTATTGTATGCACATTCTCACAGTAGTGAAATGTGACCAATTTACCTCATGTATTTTTTAATGCCCAACAGGCTGATACAGATAATGACCTTGTAGGAGATCAGTGTGACAACAACCATGATATTGATGAGGATGGCCATCAGAACAACCTAGACAATTGCCCTTACGTTCCTAATGCCAACCAGGCAGATCATGACAAGGATGGAAAAGGAGATGCTTGTGACTTTGATGATGATAATGACGGAATTCCTGATGACAAAGACAACTGCAGGCTGGTAGCCAACAAAGAACAGATGGATTCAGATGGTGGGTCAAAGTCTCATAGAGGCTTTATAATATTTTATTATTATTCTTTCAGTATTCCCCAAATCGATTAACATGCATTTGCTTGAATAATATTGGTTGATAACTTTTATTTTATTATTTACAGCATTAGCAGTTCTGTAAAGGCTTGATTTTGTCCAAATGTCCAAAACAATCATAGCATAACCATGTGGTCTATAAATTAAAATAGCTCTATGCTAGCTATAAGTTAGACATTCAGTGTAGGTCTATGGCTTGATTCAGTCATAGATCCACACAAACATACACACACAAACATACACACAAGTGATCCCGATTTGGGAGATAACACGGAAGAGTGCCTCTGCAACGCTGTATGCTGAGATGTTGCAAAGAGTCACAGCTTCTGGGTATCACTTGCATAGTCAACTAAAACTAACACAAAGCGATGCCCTCGTGAAGTCCGTTCTAATGGCAGGATGAGGTCCATGCAAATTCCTTTGAAGGGGACCTCGATCAATGGAAGCAGACGCAAAGGCACTTTTGGGGTGGCCGTTGGTTTGGTGTTTTATCCTGCCCCAAATGCCCAGCCATGAGATCATGATGGAACAGTAGTTCCCTATGGCTCTTCGGTACCAACAATTGGATTGTCTCTTCCTTGGTTTTAGTGTCCTGTGTCACTTGATATAACCTTTAATGACTGACCCTTTGTGTCCTCCGACGTGGAGCTGACATTGACGGCCCCGGACACCACCAACGCTTTGCACATTCCATACCATGCCCTGCTAGTTTAGGACCCATCCACAAACATTTCTCATACTAATGCCTGAAACCCTGGCCAATTTGTCCCAAGAATTAGTGGATGGGTGAGGTGAGGACTAACCGCTGCCTCCACTTTATGCTCTTGCCCCCAGAATTTAATAATGACTGGCACTAGCAGATACTCGTGAACATCCCCGTGCATACATGTCACCTTCACCAATCATGAATTTCCCAATGCCTTGTGTAGCATATTCCAACTGGACACCACTGACTTCAAAAGACCAGACAGCCACGACTCCATGAGGTCTAGGGTCTTTTATTCTAAAACAGGGAAATATCATCAGCGTGGTAGCGGGCAGTGGCTTCTCCCGCTGGGTAGTCATACCTAACTGAGGGGAGAGCATGCCTGAGTATGCCCGTTAACCCCAGCGTGCACTCATGGTCTCATTTACAATCAGTTGATTCAAATTAGAAAATAAAACACATAAAACATAAAAATCAGTTACAGCCAATAAAATTTCTCCATTTCTTGTAACACAGGAAACGTTATACTCATATACATGCCTCACAATAATAACAGATACAGTCAGGTCCATAAATATTGGGACATCGACACAATTCTAACATTTTTGGCTCTATACACCACCACAGTGGATTTCAAATGAAACGAACAAGATGTGCTTTAACTGCAGACTGTCAGCTTTAATTTGAGGGTATTTACATCCAAATCAGGTGAACGGTGTAGGAATTACAACAGTTTGCATATGTGCCTCCCACTT
>CM041002.1:9886066-9896539 GCA_022985145.1 Pangasius djambal | reverse complement strand
ATATATATATATATATATATATATATATATATATATATATATATATATATATAAAATTTGATTACTTTTATTCATGTATGACTTATTATTCACGTACTTAATAAACTGTATATCATTAGATCATTAGAAGTAAAATTGTTGTTTAATAAATGATGATCACTTTCTTCCAGGTTCGCACTCTGTGGCATGACCCTAAGAACATTGGCTGGAAGGACTATACTGCATATAGGTGGCATCTCATTCATAGACCTAAGACTGGATTCATCAGGTGAGAAACACAGCACCAAATAATATGTAACACACACACACACTCGCGCATATATATATATATATATATATATATATATATATATATATATATATATATATATAGATAGATAGATAGATAGATAGATAGATATAGATATCACATATATATATATATATATATATAGAGAGAGAGAGAGAGAATTTTTTTAAAACAAACATAATATATGCTTTTGTTCAGAGTGGTAGTATATGAGGGGAAACAGATCATGGCAGACTCAGGGCCAATCTATGATGAGACATTTGCCGGAGGACGACTGGGGTTGTTTGTCTTCTCGCAGGAACTGGTGTTCTTTTCTGACCTTAAATATGAATGTCAAGGTAAGTAATTTACTACTTTGCAATGACATCTGAGTAATGTAATAGTAAGCTTTAAGCTCACATTGGTGTAGTTTATTTGAACATGCAGAAATTTTGAAGATGTAACATTTCTAGCAAGTAACACTCCCAGCATTGCTATACATACCAGCATGGAGTAAAAATGGGAAAAACTGAGGGATGAAAAAAAGATAGTGTTTATAAGGTAATTTAAGGTGACTCCTGTCTGCTAATAATGATTTCAGTATGATCCATAATTCATTATACCAACAGTTGCAGTACAAACATAGAGTTCTTTTTCTCCCTAGATAATTGAACAAGACAAGTCATGGTTACTAAGGATTCCTTTCAGCTAGATGAAATGTCGGTGTTTATATGAGTAGGACTGAAAGCGGTGAAGTAAAATGAATTGCAATGGAACCAAAATTCACAGAGGACATGGAAAATTGCACCACTTCAGCACCACCTTTACAACCTTCAAATCAGCATTCATAAAAATTTTTTTTTTTTAAAAATCAATATTTTTTTCATTCACACCAGTCTTGAGCATATGAAGCATTGTTATACAACTGGTTCTTTCACCTGTTTGCCACTGAAAATACATGTAAACCTAATATTTTTAATTAAAATAATATCTGCAAGTTTATAGGCCAATAGCATTTCTGAATTGTTTTCATGTTGTATCCACAATCTGTATCATTAAATTATTCATAAGCTAGTAGTCTAATAAACACCTGAATAATACTTAAAATGTGTTTAAAAAAAAAAAAGTTGTTTGAGTCAATATTATGTTTACAGCACATCCATTTTTCCAACTTGCTACAACAGGATAACTGTTTTGTCTGCTCAGACAGAATCAAGCAAACCTTTAATTTACATTCCATTTACATTGAAGCAGTCACCACACTACTCACAAGATGTTTTTGTTCCCTCAAATGGTATGAATTACTTATGTTTGGTTTAAGTCAATAGTTTTTTTTTTTTTTTTTTTAGTTTGTAGTTTACATTGTTTATTCTGTAATTTTGGGAGCATGTACATTCTAGCAAGGAATAAAAAAATATATTTTAGTGCCTTTTGCAATGGAGATGTTAATATTAAGATTTATTTTCTTTTGTAAATTATTTATGTGACAATTTCATGAGAATATGTCTAGATGTTGCTTTTAGCACAAGGAGATTGTATATAATTATTTATTTGTTTACACCAACTACAGACTAAGGAAAGTTTAATAGTAACTATTATTTTCTTTCTTTCAAATAGGCATTAAAAAGTTCTTTGTATACACAACATGATTCAGTGCTTGATTAGTATGTCCACCACAATGTGAGACAGAATGTGATTTTTGAGGCACGTCATCTGTATTTTGTTGTGTGTTTTTCCTTGGAAGAACTTTTATAGTCAGTATTTTCCAGAGAAACTATAATAGGATGCTTATTGCAAGTCATATAAACTGCACATTGTTAGTGTTTCACTTGCATCTCTTAGGTAATAAACCAAAGATTGTTTTGAAATGATTTTAAGCCAATAGGCCATTTACCAGTGTTCTTACTTTATGGATGAGTAGTAGTATATCAGATTTGCAAATGTATTTTGGGTTTGGTTTTGGGTTGGGTTTAGTCTTGTTAAAACTTGTCATTTTTATGCCTCACTACTTTTTATTATATTGTTCCTTCAATAAAGATTTGTAGACTAATTTATACACATGCTGACTGTATGCATTTAATATTACATCAGTATGGTAAGATCTAGGTCAAATAACTTTCCATATTAAACCTCAATGATAAAATCTAATAAATACATTAAGGACAGATGTGAACATCTAACACATTTAGAAGACTGATGCCAAAATGGCTTTTCATGTCACATAGTTGAAACTTCACTTGCATTGGAAGGGGAAAACTACTCTAATGCAGATCACTTTTTTGTTTGTTTTCAGTTGATATTATAAGTTCTTATATTTTGCATGTATATTTGTATGTATCTTTCAGAATTTGCAGTTAGTCACACCAATGATGAAACACAAACAATCTCCAGGACTTGGCACCAGAAAATATTAAAGTAAACTGTGGTTACCATGGAACCTTAACAAACAACAACAATGAAATAAACAAGATGATACACGTTATCTAGATCGTAGTTTTGATTCCAGTACGAGGAATTCAAAGCTTGCAACATGAGAGCCTTTTTCCTTTAGATAACAAAAGTGAAGTATACTAGTCACACCAATGTACATGCAAAAATGTGGTTTATATTTAGTTTAGTGATAATTAATCCCTAGACAGCGACCCCCATATACACAAGTTCCCATATAAAATATAGTTGTATGTGGCGGCCATCCCACACACACACACACACACCCCGGACCCCCACTTTTGAAATCTCTCTGGTCATTCATTTGTTTTGCCGGTAGGAACGTGTTTCATCCCTACCTCATCAGGGACTTCATTACCTTCCGTAACAGACTCAGTCACAGTCAGCTCCACTGTAGCAAGGAACGGTGCAGGAGATCATTTTTACCAACAGTGATCATCCAGTACACAGTTCATCACTGTGCCAGGACATCATTGTGCATCAGAGATGAGTCTTTGAACAAGCTTATTGGACATCTGTTGCATTTTTGCACTTGGTGGCATTCTGTTTACTCCACTGCTGCAAATCTATTATATAATTGCACTGTACAAATTTTTGCAGATTGTTGTGAATCTATCAGACTGAATTGGGTACAATCCCCTCTGAAAGTATTGGAACAACAGAGCCAATTCTTTTGTTTTGGCTATACGCTCAAGACTTTTGGGTTTGAGATATAAATGAATGCATATAAGATGATAGATCAGAAATTCATTTCTTGATATTTACATCTAGATGTGTTAAAGAACCTAGTCGTAAAGTACATTGAACTAGAGAACTGTTAATATTTTGTTGCATGTCCCTTGCTTGCAATAACTGCATCAAGCCTGTGACCCACAAACATCACCAAATTGATGCATTCTTCTTTTGGGATGATTTCTAGGCTTGTACCACAGCCTCTTTCAGTTGTTATTTGTTTTGGGGTTTTTTTCCCCCTCCCTCTAGTCACCTCTTCAGGAGGTGAAATGCATGCTCATTTGGGTTAAGGTCTGGTGATTGACTTAGTCAGGCTAAAACCTTCCACTTTTTTCCACTGATGAAGTCCATTGTTGTGTTTTGGACCATTATCTTGCTGAATGATGAAGTTTCTTCTAATTAGATTGGATGCATTTCTCTGTAAATTCTGCCATTTCTCTGTAGACTACTGAAGTCATTCTGCTGCTACCATCATGAGTTATATCATAAATAAAGATTAGTGAGCCTGTTCCAGAAGCAGCCATGCAAGCCCAAACCATGACAATGACAATGTTTGACCAATGAGCTCATACGTTTTGTATCATGAGCAGATCCTTTCATTCTCCACACTTTGGCCTTTCCATCACTTTGGTAGAGATTACTCTTGGTTGCAGAACTTTTGTGGCTTTTCTCTGGAATTCGCAAAAGAAATACAATCTGGCCTTCCGATTTTTACAGCTAATGAGGGGGCAGTCGTGGCCTAATGGTTAGAGAATCGGACTTGCAACCTGAAGGTCGTGGGTTTGAGTCTCAGGCAGGCAGGCAGGCAGGGATTGTAGGTGGGGGGAGTGAATGACCAGCGCCTTCTTCCACTCTCAATACCACGACTGAGGTGAGACCCTTGAGCAAGGCACCGAACCCCCAGCTGCAGCGCCGCATGTGTGTGTGTGTTCACTACTGTGTGGGTGTGCACTTGGATGGGTTAAATGCAGAGCACAAATTCCAAGTATGGGTCACCATACTTGGCCACACATCACTTCACTTCACATCTTGCGGTATATAATTTATACAGTTAGGTCCGGAAGTATTTGTACAATGACAGAGTTTTTGTGATTTTGCCTTTATATACCACCACAATAGATTTGAAATAAAACAATCAAGATGTGATCGAAGTGTAGACTTTCAGCTTTATTTTAAGAGGTTCCACAAAAATATGGCATTTACCATTTAGGAATTACAGCCATTTTCAGCAAAGTACTTCCATTTTCAGGGGCTCAAAGGTATTTGGACAATTGACTGACAAAAAGTTTATTGACCAGTTGTGGTCCATTCCCTCATTACTTCAAGACAAATGAAGCAGATAAAAGGTCTGGAGTTGATATCCCATATTGAGTTGGCATTTGGCAGCAGTTCGACTGGAGCTACCAACATGAAGTCCAAGGAGATGTCAATGTAAGTGAAGGAGGCCATCATTAGGCTGAAAAAAAACAACATAAATCTATAAGAGAGATAGCAAAAACCTTAGGTGTGGCCAAATCAACAGTTGGGTACATTCTTAAAAAGAAAGAAAGCACTGGTGAGCTCAACAACATCGAAAGGCCTGGAAGACCACAGAAGACAACTAAAGTGAATGATCACATAATCCTTTCCTTGGTGAAGAAAAACCCCCTCACAACATCAACAGAAGTCAAGAATACTCTGGAGAAGGTAGGCGTATCATTGTCAAAATCTACAATCAAGAGACGCCTTCATGAATGTAAATACAGAGGGTTTACAACAAGGTGCAAACCACTGATAACATTCAAGAACAGGAAAGCCAAATTAGACTTTGCCAGAAAACATCTAAAAAAGCCTCCCATGTTCTGGAATAAGATTCTTTGGACTGATGAAACCAAGATTAACTTGTACCAGAATGATGGGAAGAGAAAAGTATGGCGAAAGAAAGGAACAGCTCATGATTCAAAGTACACCACATCATGTGTCAAACATGGTGAAGTTAGTGTTATGGCATGGGCATGTATGGCTGCCAATGGAACGGGCTCACTGGGGTTTATTGATGATATGACTGCTGACAGAAGTAGCAAGATAAATTCTGAGGTGTATAGGGCTATGCTCTCTGCTCACATTCAGCCAAATGCTACAAAACTGATAGGACGCCACTTCACAGTGCAGGTGGATAATGACCCTAAACATACTGCGAAAGCAACTCAAGACTTTGAAGACAAAGAAATGGAATATTCTTCAATGGCCAAGTCAGTCGCCTGATCTCAACCCAATAGAGTATGCTTTTCACTTACTGAAGACAAGACTGAAGGCAGAAAGACCCACAAACAAGCAGCAACTGAAGGTGGCTGCAGTGAAGACATGGCATGGAGTGAAGCATCTCCAGGGAGGAAACTCAGAATTTGAGTTTTGAGAACATGGGCTCCAGACTTCAGGCAGTCATTGACTGTGAAGGATTTTCATCCAAGTATTAAACTTATGGTTATATTTACAATTATGTCACTTTGTCCAAATACCTTTGTGCCCATGAAAATGGAGGTACTTTGTTTAAAATGGCTGTAATTACTAAATGGTAAATGCCATATTTTTGTGGAGCCTCTTAAAATAAAGCTGAACATATACACTTCGATCACATCTTGATTGTTTTATTTCAAATCCATTGTGGTGGTGTATAAAGGCAAAATCACAAAAGCTCTGTCATTATCCAAATACTTCTGGACATATATATATATATATATATATATATATATATATATATATATATATATATATATATATATATATATATATATATATATATATATATATATATATATATATATATATATATATATATATATATATAGGGCACATTTAACCTATTTGTAAACAACACGTAATGGATTTTTTTTATTTTACCTAAGTGCCAATATTACTAACTGATAAACTGATAAATTATCTCCTTATCTTATGTCAACATGATATTTTCTGCAAGGTTGACAATGTTGCCCCAACATGTCAATTTTACAAAAGGACAATATTATGCAGCTTCTCTATATTACACTATAACCCTTAGGTCGGACACTTGAAGGCCCCCAACAATGATTCAAGCCCAGGGGCCCCCACCACTATAAGTCCACCCCTGATAACAGAAAATTAATTTTGCTATCTATCTATCCACATATCTACTTCTCTATGTATATATGTTATTTATAATCTTATAGATGGATACATATAACATTCTATCTATTTTTTCTGTATGTTTTAATAAAACACTTTGGCCTGCCTTATACTGTATGATGTGGATTGGAAGATCCTTCTCTTTGATGTAGGTCAAATTCAGTTGAACTTCAATGCTTGCCAACTAGTTCAAGACAAACAGAAGTGTCTGCTTTGGTAAGCCAGGTGACACTGCCAACACTGCTTCTCTTATGTCCTCCACCAACACTGTGTTACTCCAAACCTTTAAAAGAAGAAGATTTTTAAAATTTGATTTGTAAAGTCAAATTCCATACACTACTTTCCAAAGGATTCTTTATCCTGCTCCCAATCAATAGGTAAACCTTGTCAACACCAATTTTGGAATACATTTTGTTACCTGGTCTGACCTCTTGAGGCTTGTCATTCACTTAATTACCAATTTAAGGAAAGTAACTTTTGTTCAATTCTGCATAAATGAAAAGGTTTTCTCGATTTACAAATTAGTTAATGCATAATGCCACATAAAATGCCTTCAAAAAAGTCATGTCTAAAACATGATGGATGACCAGGCTGGCAGACACAAAAATAATTCGGTTGACTGAATAGTGAGTTATGCCACAAGCTGAGTCTGAAATTTTTGCTCCAGGTTTGTGTACATGCTTGTCAAAGTTCTTGTATATTCTTGCTAATAGAACCGTTTAGTTCTTGATTTAGTTCTTGCCAATTGTCAATTGATTAGACTCGAATTTTGTCTGTCTGTGTGAGACAATCTGAACCAGAGACTGTTTCTCTAAGGTCAGTGCCAAGGAAGCTGCTATATAATTGGTGTTTGTCCTCAGCTTCCAGGGAGCTTAGACTTCATGACCATGAATTCTGTAGCATGGTTTGTTAGCCACTTGTAGCCCAAGCTCCATAAAGTGAAAACCAGCTAACTTGGTGGCTATGTTGGGAAAGAAAAAATAAACCCCTAGCAGAATGAGTTACAGGCCCACTATTCTTAGGGTAATGTGGAGGCTGAGGATCGCGGGAGGCTGTGGGACTTAGCTGAAGTTACAAGAAAATGGAAGGGAAAAGCAAGTCTTTCTCCTGTATGTGTGTTAGTGGATTCCAGCTATTTTCACAAACTCTGTGGTCTCCGTGGTAGAGAGCACTGTATAGCAAGGGAGAAACACTCAAACACACTAATCTTGTACAATAATCTTAAATTTACATATTATCCCACCCACCCCCACCGCCTGCTGAAGATGAAATCCAACTAAAAAGAAAAGAAATGTAGTGGTAAAAAATGCAAAACAAAGACAACTAAACTGCAATGCCACATATGTCCAATAATGGGTATACTTTTAAGGTAACAGACAAGTGGATGCCAAACCTTGTCAAATTGTACATATTTGCCCTTCAAATTCAAGGTATAGGGTGGAAGTCAATTCCTTAAGCCACAGTTTAACAGTGGGAATCTCACTTTTTTCCAGAATAACAGTAGTAGTTTTTTGTAATTAAACTATATGCAAGAAGCTTGTGTTGATTTGAAATTTAAAAAAATACTCCTGGGGAGTCTAAATTTTTCTTGAAGTTGAGTAAAAGAGGCAAATACCCCGTCAATGTAGAGATTCCCAAGAGTGCTTATACCTAGGTCCTTCCACTGTAAACCCCCACCCCATCAAGTTGAAACAGTGGAAACAATGGATTGCAAGCAACAGGGGTAAGAAAAGACAAAGTTTGAATCTTAAAATGACTCTTAATTTGCTTCCAGATACGAACCATATTCTGTGACTCTGCCACCCAAGATAAACTTGTCCACTGTCGGCGGAGACAGAATCACAACCCCAAGATCAGGTGACATTGTTCATGTACTAGCTGTAGCCAATTTTGGGGGGTCAGCAGAGTTATCCAACCACATTGAGACAATTCACATATTAGCAGCCCAATAATAGAGGTGGAAAACTGGAAGGGCCAGCCCACCCTCTCGTTTGAACTTAAAGATGTGCCTTCTTAATTCCATTATTTTTATAATCCCACAAAAAAGGAAGAAAAATAGAGTCTAGACATTTAAAAGAAGATTTGGGCAGAAAGAGTGGAATATTCTGAAATAGATATGTCATGTAAGGATAGCTGAGACAGATGCAATTGCAGGTAAGGCAGCATTTAATAAAGCTCATGCAATCAATCCAAAACAAAGAGCAATAATCAAAAACCAGGGACAGGCAGAAGTCAATCAACAGAGTGGATGTCAGAGAGTAGGCAAAGAGGCACAGAACAAAGAACAAAGTTAAGGCCAAAACCAGCAAAGATCAAGCAGAGAATAAAAAAGCTTGGTAACATCAAAGACATAGAGGAATTGGATGTATACTTTGCAAAGTTCCTGTGAATGAGGGTGGCCATGAGTGTGTGTAATTGCAAGCAGGTATGCATAATCAAAAGTCCGGTGACTGAGAGCAAGGTAGTATGTGTGTTGTGGGAAATGGAGTCCAGGACGGCCATGTTTGGAGGCTGTTGGGAACTGGAGTCACTAGACTGGGTTGACCTGACAAGATACAGAAATTGAGGCAAAAATATAATTTTAATTGCACTAATTCTAGCAATCAATGAAACTGGGAGAGAATCATATATTAACTTTCAATTTGTATTTTGAAAATATTTCAATTCTGTCTAGAATAATTAGCAAGCTAACATGAGGTTTGGTAACATAGAGGTTAGTTATATCATCTGCATAAAGAGATATTTTGTTAATTGTACTTGATTATACTGAAACCTTGAATATCAAGGTCAGAACGAATAGCCTCTGCAAGGGGTTCTATGGCCAGTGTAAATAAAAGAGGTGAAAAGGGACAGCCCTATCTTGTGCCCCTGAAAAATGGAAAGTGAGAAGATATCGTTTTGTTGGTTAGTACTTGTGTTGTAGAATTTTTATATAAAAGTTTTATACATTTCCAAGTTTTAACCCTTTTTTAGTCATCTAGAGAGATTATTATTAGAGATAAGTTCATCTTGACCCACTCTATGGTGGTGCATTATATTAAGCAAGCACATTGTACACAATTTCTACCAGGAATAAATTCGTTCTGGTCAGGATGAATTAGCCCACCAATTAGCCTGCCTCGTCTATTTGTGAGGGTCTTAGTCAATAACTTTTGATCTATATTGAGAAGAGAGATGGACCTATACCCTCCAACCTCTTCTAGGTCCTTGTCCTTTTTGGGAATGACTGTTATAACTGCTTTGTTGAGAGTTTGTGGCATAAATCCAACCTCAAATGTATGTGAAAACATTTTTAATAAATAGGGAGAAAGAACATCTGCAAATGTTTTATATAATTCAGAGGATAACCCATCTGGGAATGGTATCTTGCCTACTTTTAAGGAATTTATAGTATTTTGTAATTCCTCCAAAGGTCCTCTAGGGAAAGAGAATGAAGATTACAACTGCTTAAAAACTTATCAATAGCTTGAGGGTTATTACAAGACTTAGAGGAATTGTTACGTCCTGGGGTATGTTTTGTGTTTTGTTCTCTCCCTTTTTTTTTCTCTCGCCCGCCTCTCTCTCATCTCTCTCTCTGCAGCAGCTACCTCACTGGATAACGGACCTGTCCATCTTGATTAACCCCGCTGATGTCACCGGCCGTGACGACCAATCGTCTTCTGACCCCGCCTATTTAAAGCCCGCCACTATCCATTCAGAAGATTCTGTTCCCGGTTTATGTTAAAAACTCTGTTCCTCTGTTTTCTGTATCTGTATCATAATTACGCTGCTTTATTGTATGTGGTGTTGTCTTGTATGTCGTTTGGTCCGTGTTTTCCTCGTTGTGTTTAGTCACCTGTCTGTTTTCTGTATGCTAAACGTTGTTAGTGTTTGGGGGGGAAAAG
>CM041002.1:9864991-9885966 GCA_022985145.1 Pangasius djambal | reverse complement strand
CGTGAATTAATCTTGTTGGAGGAATTTAAAAATTGTTTGCCAGAACGTGTGGTGGTTTACTTAAACGAGCAGAAGGAAACGTCTCTCTCTCAAGCCGCAGTGTTGGCGGACGAGTTTGTGCTAACACACAAAAATATTTTCTCTTCAGCACGTACTGAAAAGAACTCAGCTGCCCAGTCCCACTCCCCAACCTTAAAATCTGCCTCCCCGCGTCCTAGAGAGGTAAGAGAATGCTTTTACTGCCATAAGCAGGGACATATAATTGCTGACTGTGTTGCGCTAAAACGCAAACAGCAACAACAGAGAGAGTAGGGTAGTTAGGGCGTCTTGGACGCTGAAGACTTTTCTTTCTATCTTTTGTTATAGTTAGGTTAGAGGGCTGTGAAAATAGGTAGACTTGTTTTGTTTTGTTCTGTTCTTTGCTTTGGTGCCGCTCGCGTCCCTTTTCCCATTGATTTTTGTTACGTGTTATTTCAAATACTTGGTAAATATCACTACTGTCACTTGGTACACACATTTGTCACTTGTATATAGATAAATAAATCACTTGGTACTCGCAATACTTGGCTTGGGTCACTGACTACACACACACCTGTTATTATTATTAATCACCATAAGTGTTATTCCCCACACATCCCCTAGACCAACTGGGGACGTAACAGGAATAAAGAATTGTATAAAATTCCTTGAAATATTCATCAATATCAATAGGTACGATGCAATCCGAATTTGTTCATGATTTTATGAATTGTCCAGTCATTTTCTAATTCATGTAGCTGCCTGGCATGTAATTTCTCCCCAAACTCAAAATATTTTTTTTTGTATAAAGAAAAGACCTATATATTTTAGCTGAGATGATTATATTCCTTCCATAACTGTAGAATATATGCATTTAAAAAAATCTCTTGAAGTCGACAGTGGAGAACTCTTAGAGGATGATCTATCCAAATAAGGATCAAGCACACAATTGAAGTAATAAGGTTGGTCTGGGATATATTTTTAATCAGGGAAAACAACTTCCTAAAGAAAATTGGGATATCAAAATTAGGGCCATAGACATTCACCAAAGTAATAGGCAAGGAATCTATCTCTCCAGATACAATAAGATATCGACCCTTGCTGTCTGCTCATTTAAGTTTAAATGGGACACATTTCTGGATCAGAATAGCAATACCTTGCCTTGGCAGAAAAATAAGAGTGGTGGATATGCTCTATCCATTGCACATCTCAATTTAGTATGTGAATCATTTTTCAGGTGAGTTTCCTGAAGGAAAATTATATCTGCAGACAGAAACTTTAAATAAGAAAGTATTCTGCCCCTTTTAACAGGTGGACTCAGACCCTTGACATTTCAGGAGGCGAAAATAAGCCCTTTTTGTCTGTTAACCGAAGTTATAATAATGTCTGGCATCATTGCAAGCAAAGCAATTTATCAGTATCACCACAACCTTTATAACCGTAATTATAGAGCAGGCTACCCCTTCCCCAACAAACATGAATAGAAAACCCAATGTCTGACTGACACAAGACAACATGCAGTGTGACCCCAAATACAGAAGTACAATAGATAAATAATGATAACTCTGAGGACAACAAACAAAAATATCTAATAAAGAAATACATTCATTATATAAAAACCCTCATATATTCTGTGTTAACTTGACAGTAACCTTCCAAATCCAGACTGTTATAGCTCTTCAAATAACACAATTACTGAGGGACATTTATGATTTAGTACCCATATATAATTGGGAATTAGTTATAAAATGAACTATCCTTTTGAACTTTTCACTCTATACTTCTCAAGACAAGAGGTCATGGGCAGAGAGTCTTCACTCACCAGATCTGGCCAGATCATACCATCTCTATAACTGACAAACCTGCTAGCCTGATGACACAGATCCAAAGCACTTCTTAGCAGTTATCTGCTAAGAAGACAAAGTTATCTGCTTTGTCTGGATCAGCAAAGTAATGTTCTTTGCCCTTGTAGAAGATTTGTAGTCTTGGAGGATATTGCAGACCAAAATTCACTCCTGGTTTATCTCTCAAAAGCTCTTTCTGTAGAATCTCTTCCAGCTTGTTGGCGTAACAATTCTGGCGAGTGCAGTGAGCACGATCAACAAGCGGGAGCTTCTCCAGTGATATTTCCTCCATCAGGAAATGTGTGACAAAGTCCCTGGGTTTCTTGCCAGATTCCACCCCACCCTTGACGTGTAGTATCCGGAGGTTCTGTCTCCTACTGCAGCCTTCGAGATCGGTGCATTTGTCTGTGAGATGATCCACCACCTTTTTAATTGCCCAAGATGCTCCAACTTTGATCCTGTATCCAAAGATGTAGAACCATTGTTTTCCATACTAGTTAGCTTGGTGGCGTTTTCGTCCACAGTGTTTTTAAGGGCTGCAATAGCTGAACTGGCCTCACTTTTAAAAGTGATTCTATTATTTCACCGATCTCCATTTTAAGTGAGCGTAGTTCTGTGTGGAGGAATGCGACTGCAACTAACAGTCTTATTCCCCAAATCTAGGGCAATTTCACAAACAGGTCCGAGGCAGCCGTGGCCTGATCGGGATTTTGTGTGGTCTACCCAGAATGATTGGTCAAGAAATTTAAGCACAGAAGATCATCTAACAGGTATGTAAATTTGTTTATTATAATAATTTATTTATTAAACTTATCGGTATAATAAACCTACAGAATTAGCTCAAAGGGAATTTTAATGGTTTGTTTGCAGAGCTATCGTGTATCACACACTACTCGCATATGGCGGAACCGGAAGTCCTTTTATTCAACAGTTTTGAGTAACTGAAATTTCGTTTACAATATGGCCAAATAATTTATTATTTACAAAGGTGCATCCAGTGAAATTGGCTTTCCTTCTTGCTTTTCATCTTCTTTTGATGACCTTTCATATTTTCAGAAGTTATATTCATGAAAAATGTTTGATTTGTCATGTCTGCTGATGATGTTGCTAACTCTACTGTAGTAACAGTTCCAGTGAGACTGTTGCTAGAATTGGAATTTTATGTGGCGAGCACAGACAAGCTGAGTGATACAAAGACTGAAACATCCCAGTGTGGTGATACTAAATATAAGCATTCTTGGAACACTGCTCACCCAATCAAATTAGTGGACTGGAACTAACTGTTGTATAATATAATAATAGCATTGTTTACCATTCTCAGATGGTCTGGTCGAGCGGTTTAATCAAACCCTTAAAAATATGATTTGGAAGTTCGTACACGAGGACACTCAGAATTGGGATAAGTGGCTCAAACCCCTATTATTCACAGTACTCGATGTTCTGGAAGCCTCCACAGGGTTCTCCCTGTTTGAATTATTATATGGACGCAAGCCTCACAGTATCTTAGACGTCATCAGAAAAATTGGGAAGAGGGACCTTCAGAGAGCAAGAGTGAGATTCAGTACGTTCTTGACCTGAGACCAAACTCCATATATTGGGGCAATTAACACAGGAGAATATGTTACAGGTGCAAGAATGTCAATCCTGTCTGTATTAAGAGGGGCACTTGGCTATGTGAGGTTTCACAGGGAGATTTAAATGCTTGTATTATTACCCACATAGAGCTCCAAATTACACCAATTCGTGACCCTTTCTTTTGGGTTGTTTGGAGCCCAGACACATTCCAACAACTCATGGACAGAATCCTCCATTTTCAGAAAAAATAAAGAGCCCCCTTTTGAGTTGTCCCAAGCCTGCCTCCCATCTCCTCATTCCCATGCAACCCATAAGAGTGTCACATTTACAGTAACTAGGACAATATACAAATAATAAGAATGCAAATATGAAAATATCTAACAGGAGATTCATATATTATTTTATATATGATTAATGCTTAATATATTCTTTAATTTATGATTAATATATGAAGATGCTTGTCATGAATAGTCCTAGTCATTGTTATCACATTAATTTGCATCAATTTAACCATATGGGCTCCACCAACATTAACTGGATCCTGCCTATAAAATAGCACATATAACAGTAGTGTACAGCAGATCCTAACAATAATGCAGATGCAGACTAACCTGTTTTTTCACAGTCAATTAGATGTCCTTGTCAAAAAAAGATCTACAATTCACATGCAGTACTACTGTGTACCAACAGCTGACTGTTCTGAACTACCCCAAGGTTTTATGCATTGTGAAATGGTGACATCTCCAGGAAGATGACAAGATCTTGATGTTATACTGCATCTCCAGGGACAGTCATCAGCATACCAGTGGTATGAAAAGTCATGTGAGGACATGACCTCACTCATTGAGAGAGCCAAGCATGTCGCCTGAATCTAGGTTAATTTAGGTTTCCTGTATCTGTGATCAGAAAGCCAATATCAGAATGTTTATTAATTAAGAAAGAAAGAAAGAAAGACATTGGTAATGAAATAACTGCAAGATACAAAGACAAATGCAAAATGTGACAAACACTCAAGCTGAAAAATGGCTCAACTACAAAACATACAGTAGAAGCAGGTCATAAAACAAGATACTAATCCTGTTGTGTTTTCTCCACGTGTCTTATGATGTCATCAGATACATGCAATTAACATCAAGTACTAACAATGACACTAAGGTCTTTGATTTGTCTAGCTCTTTGAAGTTATTAGCTATTTTTTAATGAGAAAGAAAGAAAGAACCAAATAAACAAATGAACACACAAACAAAAGCACTTGAATGCAAAATGCCATGTACCATATTGAGTATGAAATAATGGCTTCTACACCATACATCACATGTCAAACATAAGGCCCAAAGGCCAAATCTCATTTTAATTGCCCTGTGTGAACTTGGAAAAAATAATACTGAAATTACTCTTAGAACACTACTGCTCAAAATTTTCACACTATCCAGAAATCACAGCAGATCTGTAACAAAGCATTTGCCATTGTACAGTATGCATGGGCTCAGTAAAATCATCACCTGTGTACTGCACTTGATGTAATTCGTATCTAAAAAATGATTCAGAACCACATTGTGTGTTGTTCTGGCAGTGGTGTAACCAGAAATTAATTTTGGTGGGATGAGGAAATATACAAAATAAAATCACATTTGTTCTCATGAGCTGTACAATTAAATGGCATTCCATAAAATACTTTTATGACAGTTCCACTGAAAAAGATTAAAATAACATGTTGATAACAAGGAAAAATTACACCTTATATTATAAAGACTGATATACTTTTCTTTTGCAGTAAACTCCAGCAAGCTACTTCACCAGCTCTCACCTCCATATCTCTGTGCTTATAGCGTAGCTATCTGGCTAGTAGCTTTTAAACAGGAGCAGGAAGTATGTATCATCCCAATTGGCTAATCCTGTTTCTCATCACAGCAGCTGGCATTCAATAAAATGTGATTTTAAAAAAATGCATTCATTAAAAGAACTTTTACTTTAATCAATGTAATAAATGTGCTCTTTAATAGTTTCTGTTAGCCTTTCTTTTTTAGATAAGTAAAAAATAAAAAAGAAGTAAAATAATATAGCTGCAAGCTACAATTAACGGGGTTCAAGCACTTTAAGAACTTTACGTGCATGTGTAAAAAGATATTATGTATACCAGTTACATGATTTTAGGACAAATTAAGAAGTTAAAAGCAAAAATAGTAATTTTTTTCATATCTTGTGTCCAGTAGGTGGCGCAGTTCAGAAACTGCTCATGTATCCTCAGGTCATAGTTGTTATAAGACAGACCAAGTTTGGTGTCAATACACCAAATATAACTTCACGTTAATTTTGGCATGCTTTCCGTCATATTCGTTGATGCATTATACTTTATACATATTGGTCTATCAAAAATCTTTGAATAACGTTTGGTCTTCATTGTCTGAAATAATCTGATCAAAATCTAGGAAAAGTAGGTTTTTCCAGAAATTCAAAATGGCTTGACATCCATCAACGTGAATTCTATAACTTTTTGTTGGCATGGTCTGAAGATGATCTGAATCGATGTTCTTGAAAATTGGACACACGGTCTAGAAATTTGAAAAAATAGGTTTTTAAGAAAATTCAACATGGTGAAATAAGTGCATTCGACTCGGCACGAGCCAAGGAATCAGATGAAAAAAGAATTTTGTTTCTAGCTCTTACAGTTCAAAAGTTATTAGTATACAGTTTGGTTGGTCTATCACACACAAAATCCATAACTTATTGCTGGCATGGACTGAAGATGATCTGAGTCATATTTGGTGAAAATCGGACAAACAGTCCGAAAAGCAAAAATATGCTTTTTTTTTTCTTTCCCGTGAACACAAAGTGGCACTGTTCCAAAACTGCAGGTACGCTCAAATCATGATGGCTATGACATATGCCAAGTTTGGTCTGAATATCCTAAAGCGTTACAGAGATATAGCCTCACATGCATTTTAGCATGCTTATTGCCTAATTCGTTCACATATTAATCAAGAATGGTTTGACTAATCAACTTGAATTCCATAACTTTTTGTCGAAATGGTCTGAAGATTTTCTGATTCGATTTTCATGAAAATCAGACAAACAGTCTAGGATAAGTTCGAAAAAGTAGGTTTTCAAAGCATTTCAAAATGGTGGATAGCAAGTTCAGCTGACCATGGCATAATTGATATAATTGTTCTCGGCATGAATCTATCAAGACAGTCTCATGACAATAGGCAAAAATAGTCAAAAGCTATTAGCATTTTTTTTTAAATTCCATTATAATTTTTGACCACAAGGTGGTGCTGTCCTGAAACTTTTTGTGTACCTTCAGGGCATAGTGCCATTGACACATACTGATTTTCATAACAACATGCCAAGACAGTTGTGACATACAACATTTCACAACTAAATTCAAAATGGCCAACACCCAAAATGGCCAACATAGGAACATTTCATATCATTTGACTCAGTATGCCCCAGAGAAGCTAAAGATCCCAGTTTCAGTAGTTTAGGACAAACTGTTCAAAAGTTATAATTAATTTCTTTTTTTACATATCTCATGAGCACTAGGTGGTGCTGTTCCAAAACTGTGCAGGTACCCTCAAGTCATGATGGCTATGAAATGTACTAAATTTGGTCTGGATACTCAAAAGCATAACGGAGATATAGCCTCACGTCCATTTTGGTATGCTCATTGTCAAATTCGTTTGCACTTTATTTGAGAACGGTCTGACTAATCAACTTTCTGGTTTTTCTAAAAAAAAATAATAATAAAAAAAATAAAAGGTTTTTCAGAAAATTCAAAATGGCAGAAAATCTGGTGGGGCAGAAATTGAAACCATGGTATGGTTTCAGTGGTGCTGTCATCAAATTTGTCGCATAGCCTCAGGCCAAGGTCCTGAAGATGACTACCAAGTTTTGTGTCAGTGCTCAAAGTCATTGCTGAGAGATACAGCCTCACTTGCTGTTTGGTCGGCTTTGCTGTCAGATTCGTTGGCCCATTACAGACAAACCGTTTGGAGTATTCAAAATCATTTTTTGTGAGCCTTACTCTGAAGATGACTTGTGCCAAATTTGGCGATGATTGGACAATATTTTAGGAGTAGCGAAAAAACAGTTTTTGATAAAATCCAAGATGGCAGAAAATCTCCTTGAACTCGACTCAACAGAAGGAATCCATTGATGCCTAGGTTTTAAATTTTGGCCACATGGTTCAAAAGTTATGAACATAAAAGTACTTCCAAATTAGGCCCAAATTTGCGCTAGAGTGTTGGCAGCACTTGACTTAAATTTGGTCAGAATGTTCCTTAGACCCTCCCCAATCAGTGTGCCAAATTTCACAACTTTTTACCAGACGGTTCTATGGGCTGCCATAGACACCCTAACAAGAAGAAGAAGCAAAAGAATGAGAACAAGAATGGTTTGATTAATCTACTTAAATTTCATAATTTTTTCATGATCTGAAGATGTTCTGATTCAATTTTCGTGAAAATTGGACGAACGGCATTTCATATCATTAGACTTCGTATGCCCCACAGAATTTAAAGAGAACAGTTTCAGGATTTTACAGCAAACTGTTCAGAAGTTATAAGCAAAAAAAATGCTTTTTTCATATCATATGAGCACTAGGTTTCTAGCCCTTACGGTTCAAAAGTTATTAGCATAAATAAGTGAAATTTTAACCTGTTGGTGGCGCTAGAGGGTTTGAGATAGTGACTCTAAACTTGCACTGGTAACATTTCAGCCTGTCCTCTATCTGAGTTCCAAATTTCATAACTTCCCCATGTATGCTTCTATAGGCTTCTATAAACTCAAGAACAGAAAAAGAAGAAGCAGAATAATAATAAATATAGCTGCAAGCAGCAAATACAAGGCCAAGCACAACAGAGGCAACATAAGGAGCTAAGCAAGCATCAGAGCATGGTCATGATTTTACAAATCAAATTTCAGTGCAGTAGTATTGTCATGGTATTGCATAAAACACTATGCGGCGCTTATGTCAACTTTGACGATACGGAAACGGTTTGAGATATCAAAGTTTTATTCAGCAAGAATTCCATAACTTATTGCTGGCATGGACTGAAGATGGTCTGAGTTGAATTTCGTGAAAATTGGACAAACGATCCGAAAAGTAAAAATATGCTTTTTTTTTCATATCTTGTGAACACTAGGTGGCACTGTTCTAAAACTGTGTAGGCACCCTAAAGTCAATATGACTATGAGATACACCAAGTTTGGTCTGAATACGCTAAAGCGTTATGGAGATATAGCCATTGATACCTTTTTGCCAGCATGGTCTATCAATGATCTGAGTCAAATTTGGTGAAGATGTGATGAACCGTATAGGACGAGTTCGAAAAAGGTTTTACAAAAAATTCCAAATAGCAGAAAAAATCTTTGGCAAAAATTGAAACCATGGTATGCATTCAACTAGGCACGAGCCAAGGAATCAGGGGAAAAAATTTGTTTCTAGCCCTTATGGTTCAAAATTTATTAGCATAAACATGACAGCAAATTTGAGCCGTTGGTGGCACTAGAGGGTTTGAGATAGCAACTCCAAATTTGCTATGGTTACATTTCAGACTGTCCCCTATCTGTGTGCCAAATATCATAACTTTCCTATGTAGGGTTCTATGGGCTGCCATAGACTCAAGAGTAGAAGAAGAAGAAGAAGAAAGTTGATCAAAACAATAGGTGCCTATGCACCAGCGGTGCTTGGCCCTTAAATATAGCTGCAAGCAGCAATTACGGGGCCAAGCACATCAGAAGCAAAATTTGCTGTGATGATTGCCGCAGATTTCTCAGGTACCTACAGGGCATATGTGCCAAAGAAAATTTGAGTTAAAACAGTAATGATTATTGTAGTGATGAGATTGTAGTGACGGTAGTGATGATTTTATGCAAGATAATTTACACACCATAAGGAGAAATACTTGAAGTGTATTATAATTTTATATAACTTTTGACCAATAGATGTGCTGTTACCAAATTGATATGGCATTGTCTGTGGATGGTTACAATGGCACTTTCATCACAATAAATCAAAGAGTTGCACAGATACAGCCTCAGATCCTTGTCTTTCTCTGAAAAACTACATTATATAAAACAATTAACAGTGAACAGTTGACTAATCAACTCGAATTCGATAGGCATGGTCTGAAGATGATCTGATTTGATTTTCATGAAAATGGGACGAATGGTCTAAGAGGAGTTCAAAAAAGTATTTCAAAATGGTGGACAGCAAGCAAGACCATGGCATAATTGGTATCATTGTTCTCAGCATGGCCCAAGAAATCTATTAAGACTAGTCTCATGACAGTAGGCAAAAGTAATCAAAAGCTATTAGCATTTTTTAAAATTCCATTATAATTCTTGACCACAAGGTGGTGCTGTCCTGAATCTTTTTGAGTACCTTCAGGGCGTAGTGCCGATGACATGCCGATTTCGCAACGACACGAAGTGCCGAAGTCGAAGATGATTTGAGCAAAATTTGGTGAAGATCCGACAAACGGTCTAGGAGGAGTTCGCGATAGTATGCTTTTCAAAAATGAAATCAGAGATATTCGTTTTGTTCGTCCTGAGCCAAGGATTCCAATTATATAAGACATTTGAGTCTGTGATAAACAGTTCAAAGTTACCGACATTTTTGTATTTTTTTTTAAATCACTGTAGCGCTACCGTGTGGCCGATCGGGCGAGACTTTGCGCCGTTGTAGACTGCTGGAGTACTACCATCCCTCAAAGTTTCAAGTCTCTATGCCTTACGATTTGGTCTGCACGATCAGTTTTAGTACAGAATAATAATAATAATAATAATAATAATAATAATAATAATAATCCTTACAAAAACAACAGGGTTTCAGCGCTTCGAAATTGAACCCCTAAAACTAGACTAGGATTCCGGCCCTTCAAGGTCTCACTAAAGTGCTGATTGGGTGTTCAAAGACACTTAGATACACGCATTTGCCTTCGTCGGCCAATCAGAAGTCAATATGTCTGTAACTTCATGGACCAATAAGATTTGCAGTCTTTCTGACAGGACCTCAACAGAGTGTTGCAAGCCAACCCATCTGGCTACCGTACTAACTTGCTTGCGAGTGGATGAACTACTTCGCGCTTTATTCTACAAAGCCATCAATTCTATCAAGTGACCTTTCTTTCAGTTTTTGATAAGATCTTCCGATTTTCTTTTTCACGTATAGGTTAAAAGTATTTGTATTTTCTGACATCCTCAGCGTTTGTGTGCGGCTTTGCGCAAACTACTTTGTTCGTTCTGTTGCTAGCTAGCGGTTTGGCTATTGTTCCCCAAGTATTACTGAATTTCCTCCCCGCTGAGCAATCGGATATTGTTTTTTTTAATCTAACCAAGATAGGCGGCTCGGGTACCAAGATGTCGAACCGAATGGTGTGCAGAGAAGCGAGCCACGCCGGCAGCTGGTACACCGCCTCAGGTAGAGCCAGGGGAAAGGGGGCCGATGTCCTGCAAGCTAGCTAATATTAGCTAGCTGGCGTTGAACGGGCGTGATCAGCTGTGAATTTTTAAATACCTCGGTCTACATAACAAGGCCTTGGTTTTCATTCGAGTGCTCGTCGATGTTATTACTTTGGTTGGCAAGTATTATTAACACTAACTTTTAGGGCCCAGTGGCAGCTGATCAGGTCACATGGAGTGATTCGTTTAACGAATACTCACCTTAGTTTGGTTATGTATTGCTGAGTGAGTTTAGGTACAAAGGCGCTTGCTAGCTAAGAATGTTTTTGGCTAACCCGTAAGCTAAAAATGTGTCGAAGGTTTGCGTAACAGCTCTAATTTATTACGTTACAAGTGAATTTACTTAGTAAAGCAGTGTCAGATAAAAAGCAAACATCACTTGATGGCCTTGATGTTGCGAACATCTTTTAAATTGATTTTCCTGTTGGTGTCCAACGTAGCATATGAGTAGCTATTTGTTGTAGCTAACTAGCCATTGTACGAAGAAAAACATCACACGAGCACGCTTGCGTATGTTTTCGATCATTAGCTACCTAGATGTGTCAACACGGGCAAGATATCGTTCGTCTAAGTCTAACCTCTGATTTGGGCTCTTGGCTCGCTATGCTGTTTCCAAATTGGCATCTTATTAGTCAGCAGATTTTGAAGCTAGCTTAAAGTGTGTCAGTTTGCTGGCACTGGCAAATCAGAACTTATTTTACTGCCTGGCCTTTGTCTACATGCTCCTGGCAAGCAAAACCTGGCCCCTTCTGACGTCAGTGTAGCTAATAGTCCGTTCAGCGTTGTCAGCTATTAAGGTACTTAAAACATGTTTTTACTTCTTTATGTGAGTTGCGTGCACTCGAATCATTTAATCACCAGTGTAAAAAGTGCGATTATTCGGTATTAGCATCTCATGCATTGCAGTGTGCTAGGGTATTGCAAAGGATGAAGCAATGAAGGCAATGGTGATGTTTTAAATCAGCATAAATTCATTATCGTCTAAATCAGAAGTTCAGTACATTACTGACAAGCAAGCACTCATTGGTGAGCTACCATAAATAGAATATTACACCAGCATGTCTTTTAAGAGTTTGCCACAAGATGCAAACACCTGGTAAACATTAAGAACACAAAACCTAGTTGCAGTCTGCTTAAAAAAGTACATAATAGCTTGGAGAATTCTGGGACAACTGGAACCCTGTTGACCATACATTTCACTTTCTGAAGACAAAACAATTAAAAAGTTACAATTAAATACTTGTGAAGGCATTCAGTCCAGCAGTTCTTCAAAAAAAGATGCTAATCATGTGTTTGTATGTGACCTCAAGTACTAAACATCACAATAAGGGTTTTAATTCTTCTGGCTCTTTGTAATTAGCAGCTATGTATAAGTGTTTATATATTTGAGAACTAAGTTCTTGAGGTAGTTATTGGTTGCATATAAATATGTTACATTGGCACAAATGTTTACTAAAATATGGCTTTTGATACAAATAAATTGGGAAAATCTGGGAGAGAGGGGTGGTAACATGGCATGAATGAGCTGCCGTAATTTCACAAATTGCTATATACACCTGAATCGTCTTGTGAGGAAATTGATAAATGTTATGCAGGGTTAACAAATGTAAAGAGATTTATGCCATCTGATTATTTTGCTGGTTCTGTGGTGTTTGGACTGTTTAAAGTGTGCAAAACTTTTGTGGGATTTGGTAAATACACTGTTCTGTAGGGACACTGTGAAATGTTGGATCATTTTCAGGTATTCCAAAAGCAGCTGTTTTACCCCTGTCCCATGTTTTGCTTGCCTGTAATTTCCAATTAAGTAGGCTAAAAGCCACAAAAAATGGGCAACAAGTAGTCTGGCTAGTGTCTTCATATATTAAGTGTTCAAATGTGAAGTGATTGCATATTGTGTTAGTATTATAGTATTTGTGCTGCACAGTAATGTATTTTGCTTAGTTTTGTCAGTGTTTCCACATCCATTTTTATTTCTGCATCTGTTTGTATGCCTTATTTTGGAAAGATCTAGCATTTGTTGAAGTTAATTAATTTGTGTATTAAAATAGTTCCTACCAACAACCAGACCAGGTCCACGGTTTACCTGTATAGTGCAGCTGGTGGTGGGATGTGGAAAAATGTAGCACAGGCCACAGCATTGAGGTGCTTTGCGCTATAGTGAAATATTTTAAAGTATAGTGTGTTGCGTTTAAACAAACCAATAGGGAGTAGAGTTGCTACATCCCAGTCATCTTCTAATAGTGTACATGTGAGTAAGATTATTTACATTTATTGCATTTGGCAGATGCCCTTATCCAGATTGACTTACATTTATTTCATTTTATATAAGTGAGTTGAAGGCAAAGGGCTTTGCTGAAGGGCCCAGCAGCTGCAGTGTAATTTCAAATACACACATCCTAAGCAAGCTTATATGTGACTAACATCGCTGCAGCAGAAAGACATACGACTAAAGACATGCTTTAAAATTTTTGGTATGACTTAACAGACCTGCAGAGCAGGTATCATGACAGAATAATTTTTCTTTCAACTGTCTTGAAGCCAGATAGCCAGAATAATGATCAAAGGCACACAGAGCCCTGGGGAAATTTTGTAAACTCACTCAGCAAACTTGCACAGCCTTAACTAGTGGACTAGAATTAGCCAGCTAGATTCCTATTATTGGTTTTGTATTCAATAACAGTCAAATTAATGTGTACAATACAATTTTTATTCTTCTTACACTTCTGTAATACTTGAAAGACCTCAATAATGGCAGCAGATACAATTTATTTTAGGGCTGCAAAACTAATCCACAAAATAAATAGATCTCTGATGTGCTACATCACTTGATTTAGACTAAAAATGCATTTGATGGAAATGACAGAGCACATAACAGCACTAGATAACAGCACTCTAAAGTATTGTAGCTTTCTACATTATGCTACACTGTTGGCTTAATGACATTGTATTTCCATGTGAATGTGAATATTTTGATTTGTAATAATTTGTTTGTGGGAATGTGAAAAACAGGTACAAGCACAATGTACCAGCTTGAATCATGCTTATTAACGGCTGGCTTTTACTCCCTTATCCGTTTTTTCTAGCTGTATTGCACATTTATGGCCATATTTATCAATCATTCCTGCCTTACAAGAAAACATTATCTCAACCTACTTTGGCCAAAAGTCAGTAGTTTGTATGACAATTCAATGGGTTGAAAATGAACATGGTATCAAATGAGTGATTAGTTTACAAGCCAAAGTTTTCTCGTTTCAAAACTAATGTCATGAAACATATGATTCAAGATTTTATTTGTCATATACACAGTTATATACAGTATATAACTTGCAGTGAAATGAAAACTTGGCCTACTACTCTTTTGACTGTGCATTTAAATAACTAAATTGAAAACCAGATATAATAAGAAATATTTGTACAGAAATGTGCAAAAAACGGATGCACAAAATATGCAAGTATGTTACATGTAGTGCTGTGCAAAGTGTAGTGTGTGGCATTTCAGTGGAGTGCAGAGTGACTGGAGAGTCTTTATGGAGTCCTGAAGGATCCGTGTGGTGGACATATCCGTATTGAGGAGTCTGACGGCCTGAGGGAAGAAGCTCCTCCATATGCAATGGGCAGCGCGTAGTGAAGCTATTTGAATCAGTTAATTTCTAAGTAGTGAAAACTAAGAATCAGCCCGATTCCACACATCAAAAAAATTATTCACCTCGCATACGCATGGCATGCAAAATGAATTTAGCACTGGAGTGTTTCAGTTAGCGAGGCAGGCAGTGGATATTGGACTTTGTTTTGAATTTGGATTTCAACCATGGTGTCCCCTGCCTTGAGTCTCCTGGGATAGGCTCCAGGTTTCCCGTGTAGGATGGGTGATGGATGGATGGATTTTAGCATTTAATATGTATTTTGAAGAATAAACTAATGTTATCAAATAATCAGTGGGGAAAAAAAATCAACAATAGAGTAATTGATTAACAAAAAAATCATCATACTTAAGTACTTTTTTCCAGCCCCTTTAGGCATCCTATATATAGTGCTTGTCATCTGGTTTGGGATGCAGCCTGAGGGGAGCATTATAAATGATCCAGAAGTCAAAGTTCTCCTTTATTTAGGTACCTCGTACTGAAAGATAATGCACTGAATGAATGAATGAATGAAATTGAACAGCAAGTCCAATAATAGAAATCTTGGTGTAACAGTGGCTTATAAATGCTGTATGAATGAGTATGATTTTGTAGATTTAAGATGTCCCCAGCTGTTTTCAGAGCAAGGTGAGTAATCAAGAACATGAGGTGTTATAATTTTCACAGCGGGTGTTATGGTAAATATAATTCTACTAGTATTTACCCAACTTATATATATTTAGTAAATGACAATTAAGAGTTCGTCTAGTAGGTTAGTTTACAACCTTACACAGATATTGGTATTATAAGTAATGGACATATTATATTATGCCTGTGGGCAGCAGTCTTTCAAATTAAATAAAGAAAGAATTAGATTAGATTAGATTCAACTTTATTGTCATTACACATGTATGAATACAGAGTAACGAAATGCAGTTTAGCATCTAATCAGAAGTGCAAAAAGCAGCAAGTGCAGTATGTACAATATAAACAGTGTACAGTAAAGGGAATGTACAGTATAAACAGTAGTAAATAAACAGAATGTACAGTTAAGACCTGTTATGTACAGACAAGGGCAGTGAGAGATAAGTGGAATTAAATTAAAATAGTGCAAGAATATACAGATGTAATATGTACAATATACAGATGTGGTATGAAAAAAACTACTATAAATATGTTATACTAATCTACAGATGTGAAAATATATACAGATATGTATATACAGTTAGATATAGTTATATACAGGGGGGAGGGGGTAGTGAAGTTCAGTTGGGGACAGAGTTCAGAAGGGAGACAGCTGTAGGGAAAAAGCTGTTTCTAAACCTGCTGGTTTTAGTCTTGAGGCTCCTGTAACGCTTCCTGGAGGGGAGAAGCTGGAAAAGGCTGTGGGCAGGATGGGAGGAGTCCTTAAGAATGTTGCATGCCCGGCGTAGACAGCGTTGCTTCTGGACCACCTCAATAGCAGGTAGTGGAGTCTTTGTGATGCGTTGGGCGGTTTTCACCACCCTCTGCAGTGCTTTACGGTCTGCGGCAGAGCAATTACCATACCAGACTGATACAGTTGGTAAGGATGCTCTCAATCGCACAGCGGTAAAAGTTGCTCAGGATGTCAGCGGAGAGGCGGTTTTTCTTCAGTGTCCTCAGGAAGAAGAGGCGTTGATGGGCCTTCTTGATCAAGCTAGAGGTGTTGGTTGACCAGGACAGGTTCTCCAAGAATGCCAGTAAAACAAAAACAAGGAAATTCTGACCAAAGTATTGCGAGTTTTTCCACCCAATTCCTAAAAGAATAAAAATGAGACTTTATGATATGTGTTTTGAGCAATAGATCAATATTGTATTTAGAGCACTAAATATAATACTGAACTCTTGTTAGTTAACCCGTTGTTTAATGAGTTGTAATCTGGGTTTTGTTTTGTTTTTTCCCCCCCTTTCTTTCCCTTACTTCAGGATCCCAGCTGAATGCACAGCTGGAGGGCTGGTTATCTCAAGCACAATCTACATTAGGACCTGCTAGAGCCATTATAGCACCGTATGTGATAATTTTATAAAAGGAGAGCATTTTAAAAAATAATTTGTTGAATTTTAATTTGTGATCTAATATGTCCTGCATTCATTTTGCTAAGTTGGTTTTGACTTTGATTTCCTAACACAGTCTTTTTTTTGTAGCTTTACACTGACCATGGTAACCAATTAAAAACAGTTGTTTAATGTATGAATATAAATTTATATAAATTTGTATTTATAATTCATATAAATTAGCACTGAAATTCTTACTGATGAGCTTTAAGCCCCACCATCTATTTTTGCAGACATGCTGGTTATACCTATTGTGGTGCTTGTGCAGCACATGCCTACAAGCAAGTGGACCCTTCTATTACGTGAGTTTAAATGATTATGTTTTGCAGTGTTGAGGTGAAGTTCTTCACGTAAGATTAACTGACAGCATTCTTGTTTGGTAGCCGAAGGGTATTTATTCTTGGACCTTCCCACCATGTGCCCCTGTCTCGATGTGCTCTGTCCCCTGCTGAGGTCTACAGAACACCACTGTATGACCTGAGGATCGACCAGAAGGGTAAAGCTCTGATAGCATTTCATTCAACATGTCAGAATTATTAAAATGCTTTCCTTTTATTTTATTTTATTTAATTATTTTTATTTTTATAAAACATAAAGATTATTTGGACAAAAAAATTGTTTGTCACAAATGACTATTTTTTGTATTTTTTGAATTTTGGACAAGTCTGGTCTTAACCACAAAACATTTAGCCACAAAATCTCCAAGCAAGATAGACAGCCACTGTATGTAATGTCAGTTGATGAACAATTGTTTGGTTATAGCATATTTTGACAGGCTTGGCTGCTGTTAAATAACTATCTAATGATAATGCAGTTGATGTTAAAGATACTGAAAGTAAGTAACTAATTAGTTTGTAATTAAGTAAGAAAGAGCAATCTGTATATAGTCAAATCAGGAAAGCCAAAATCTTTCTGCTAACACTGTCTGTGAATCTTTTACGTATAGGCTTCACAGGTTTACTCTCCAAGTGTGCTGGGTCCCCCCCCCCTTCATTTTCTCTTGGCCAATTCCCACCCTCCAGTTAGGTCTCCCCTATCACGCGATAGCTACCAACCTGGGAGGGCAAAGGCTATCACATGCTCCTCCAAGGCGTGTGAAGCCAGCTAACCAAATCTTTTCGAACTGCTCTTCATGCAGCATCAGGGGGTGGTGTTACACACTCTGAGGAAAGTGATATCCACCCACTTCCCCATGAGCTCACAGATGCCTATGATTGGCTAGTGTTTTTGTGATTGATAGGAGAGAGAGAGAGAGAGAGAGTATGCCACCCCTCCTTTCTTTAGAGCACGGCCAATTTTGCACTCTTGGACTCCCAGCCATAGATCACTGCTGCATCGTTGGGATTAGAGCTCTGGATGATAGGGCGAATGATTTCAATCAAGTGCACTTGCTTTTAATAAAGCACTCATTTATCATTCCATTAGGATCTGTGAGTGAGCAGTTAATAAGTTCCACAAAGATTTAGGTTTCCTTATTTAGCAGTATTCCGCTTGTCGAAACACCACCCTGAATAGTGTGTTGTAACCTAGGTGTTCTCTAACTAGGTAACTAATCATCTATTTAAACCTATCCTTCATGAATAACAATCTATAGCATCGCTAATATGGATGGGTGCCTCAAAAAAACTGTTTTTCCCCTTTGTATTTCCTTGTTTTAGTGTATGCCGATCTCTGGAAAACAAGCATGTTTGAGAGGATGACTTTGCAAACAGATGAGGATGAGCACAGCATTGAGATGCACCTGCCTTACACTGCCAAAGCAATGGAAAGGTAGTGATTGTATGGTTTGCAATCATGAACCACCCTAGTCTGCTCATTGAGTATGTCAAATGAGGTCATAAAAAATGTTCAAAAATCCAGTAATGTGTAGTACATGTAATACCATCCTGAAAAGTCCAATGCATGCAACGCATGTCAAATGGTAGTATACTGCATCCATTATTAGCTCTTGCTTATTTGAGCGGTTAATGGCAATCACTATTTGCCAGTTTTTGGCAGTTTGTTCTGACTAAAAATGATTTTACCATGCTGTTTCCTGAAGATAGAGAAGGCGGTTTTAGTGCTGGAGATGTTAGACTTCTCCACAGTTCCACGTTAGACTAGGTCATCATACACATTTACAGAAACTTAAACATTTGAGAAGCATTTATATGGAAATGCACCATTAGAGCGTCTAAACCTTTAAAATGTTACATTATTATGTCTAGATGAATGAAAGAATACACAGGATTATACACTCACCGTCTTCTTTAAAAGGAACACCTTGACAGTTGAAGATTTAAAAAAAAAAAAAAAAAAAAATCACCTGGTCTTTTTCCAGTCTTCAACTGTCCAGTTTTGGCAACTCTGTGACCATGATAGCCTCAGATTCTTGCTCTTGGCTGACAGAAGTGGAACATGATGTGGTCTTCTGCTGTTGTAGCCCATCCACCACAAGGTTCCATGTTTTGTGCAAGCTGAGGTGCTTTTTTGCTCACCACAGTTGTAAAGAATGATTGATTATTTGACTTTGTATACCCGTTCTTGCAGCTTGAAACAATCTGGCCATTTTCCTCTGACTGCTCTTATCAACAAGACATTTCCACCCACAGTACTGTCGCTCACTCAGTGTTTTTTATTTTTGGCACCATTCTGTTTAAACCCTAGATACTATTGTGTGTGAAAATTCCAGGAGATCAGTTTCTGAAATGCTCAAACTGGTCCATCTGGTACCACAGTTAAAGTCACACAGATCACATTTTTCCCCATTCTGATGTTTGATGTGAACATTAACTGAAGCTCTTGACCTGTGGCTGCATGATTTTATGCATTGTGCTGCTGCCATATGATTGGCTGATTGGATAACTGTATAAATGAGAAAGTGTACAAATGTTCCTATTAAATGGACGGTGAGTGTATATTTCATATAAATTAGACTTGTAATAATTAATGTTAATGGTTGTTTTCCTTCTAAATCACAGCTGCAAAGATGAGTTCAGCATTGTTCCGGTGCTGGTGGGAGCTCTGAGTGAATCTAAAGAGCAGGAGTATGGCAAGCTGCTCAGCAAATACCTTGCTGATCCCTCCAACCTTTTTATTATTTCATCAGATTTTTGCCACTGGGGTGGGTTCTCTCTCTCTCTCACTCACACTCACACTCACACACACACACACACACACACACACACACACACACACACAACTTTTCTGAGATTAGTTCAATCCTCACACAGAATTGGGACTAGTAATTAAGCTTACGTAAGTCTCTGAAACAAATAGATGATAAATAATCAATAAATGATTATGTATGTGCAGTGTGCACAATCACAAGTTCACTCAATAAACATTAAACCTTTAACATCTGAAAATGTTAAGAACCTGAAACATACACTATAATTTGTCATGTCTGAGCTCACTAAATACCACGTTTGGTAGAAAAGTTAGAAAGCTTGCATGACCTAGATGTGTATTTGTTAAAATTTAGATTTAACAAATAGTTAATTAATAGTTCGTTCTCAGAGACTGTTCTCGATTTTATAATGCCCATTGTTTTTGCTTTCTCAGCAAAAGTCCATTGAGTTTGCATCCATTTTGGTTGCTCTGTATAGACCTTTTTTGGTGATTGTAAACAAAAAAGAGTTGCACACAGCCTGATTGGAAAAAGACCTGAGTAGTTACAATCTGATGCTACTTGGTTGTAATCTGACTCAAGAATCTATCAAAAAAAAATTTGGAGTTTAGGAATCAGACTGACATTAGCTAAAATATTAGCCACTTATTATTATGGAGTACCATTAATACAGTTAGTGCTATTCTGCTAAACTAACACTTTCAAGTGGTGTTGGTAGATCTTGATAGATTCTTATGGCTTGGTGCCCTGTTGGTATCTATATGATCCTAAGCGGTGGTCTAGCCTGCAATAGCTGGACACATATACAGTCAGGTCCATAAATATTGGGACATCGACACAATTCTAACATTTTTGGCTCTATACACCACCACAATGGATTTCAAATGAAACGAACAAGATGTGCTTTAACTGCAGACTGTCAGCTTTAATTTGAGGGTATCCAAATCAGGTGAGGTTACAAGAGCTACAAGAGAACCAGTTCCATTGGCAGCCATACATGCCCACGCCATGACACTACCGCCAAAAACAGGAAGGCCAGATTAGAGTTTGCCAAACGACATCTAAAAAAACCTTCACAGTTCTGGAACAACATCCTATGGACAGATGAGACCAAGATCAACTTGTACCAGAGTGATGGGAAGAGAAGAGTATGGAGAAGGAAAGGAACTGCTCATGATCCTAAGCATACCACCTCATCAGTGAAGCATGGTGGTAGTGGGCATGTATGGCTGCCAATGGAACTGGTTCTCTTGTATTTATTGATGATGT
>CM041002.1:9813979-9849003 GCA_022985145.1 Pangasius djambal | reverse complement strand
TTTTTTTTTTTTTTTTTTTTTTTTTTTTTTTTTTTTTTTTTTTTTTTTTTTTTTTTTTTTTTTTTTTTTTTTTTTTTTTTTTTTTTTTTTTTTTTTTTTTTTTTTTTTTTTTTTTTTTTTTTTTGCGCAGGCCATGGAGAGGTTGAGAGATGGTGCCATGGCAGTGGAGGCAGTGACTGCAGCTCTTATAGAGCTAGAGGTGATGGCTCTGTGAATTTTTGTCTCTCTTCTAAGTCTGTTTTTATTTAGTAACATTGGTCCTTATTAATTAAAGTTGTATAAAAATAAACACCAATTTGAGTGCATGAAATGATGTATGAACAGATCTGCACTTTTGAATGACATAAAAATGAGCAGTTATTTGAGCGCAAATGATGAATCAACCTCCCACCCACTAGACCTTTCTTTACATGTCATATGCCTATGGCACATCCCAGCTTACCCTTATATACTGTACTAATCTAATTCACATGAAGCATACTATAATTTATGGTGGTGTTGTGATAGTGAGACAATGAAAGCAAAGCTTTCAGATAGCTAACCAGATCTGAGAAAAGAAAGAATAGCTTGTTTTATGTAAAGCTGCTTAAGGCCACAATAAACTAGGCCGTACTGTTTTCCAGCATCAACTGTTGGAAAATACACTCTATTTATATTTGGTTTTTATTCATTTTAGATTTAACTGAAGTCTTAAGCTTTAATATAAAGCTATATTTATAAATATAGGTGAGCCAAGTTTTCATTCTGAATAAAAAAGCAAATTCTTATTTCCTGTACTACAAAGTGCTACAGCATCTCATTACACTAAATGCAGACATATGCTTATTCCAAGAAACACATCTCTCAGAACCAGACAGTCACAAATTACACACCCCACAATTCAGCCACATTTGACTTGGCAATTGTTGGCAACTGCATCATCCAAACACTAAGGAATACGTATATTACTCAGCAGTTCACTGTACACACAACCACATTGATTTCTTTCTAACCAGTAACTCAATGATACCATATATATCACACAAATTCACTCTATTACAATCAGTGATCATGCTCCTGTATCTCTCAGGAACATGATCACTGAAAATTTAGAACAGAAATCCAAATTTCTGGAACAGAAATCACTTTCAGAAGACAGTTTTAAGATGGCTGTTTAACACATCACTACTCAAAGATCTGGAATTTGATAGCTTCATCAAAAGAGAATGGCACCCTTCATTGAAATAGATGATTCACTAGAAACCCTACCAATGCTACTAGGGGAAACAGGGAAAGCTGTTTTCAGAGGAAAAATAATGTCCTATGCATCATGTAAGAAAAAGAAAAATATTGAAAATACAAATAAATTAGAGCAAAAGATCAGGGACTTGGAGAGACTAACAACATTGAACCCCACAGATAGCATTAAGGAAACTCAAACTAGAATACAATAACCTCATTTAAAAAAAAAACAAAAAAACTCAATTCCTACTACAAAGACTCAGGCATGAAAACTTTGAACATCATAATAAATCTGGAAAATTCCCAGCAAACCTCATCAAATGAAATAAAGAAAGAACAACAATAATAGTTAGCTCAGTTAGAACTCGGCAGGAAAGACCATACAAACCCCAGAGGGAATTAATACATTTACATTTAATACATTTAGATCATTCTTTCAAGACCTATACTCATCACTTGCAGATCCGGACACAAAAGACATCAAAATGTTTTAAAATAATATGAAATTACTAAATTAACTGAAGAACAAGCAAATTCCATAGATAAACCAATAGAACCAGAGGAGCTCTAGAGTGCCCTTAACAATATGCCTAACAGTAAAACACCTGGTCCTGATAGTTTTCAGGTTGAGTTCAATAAACAGTTCTTGACTGTTTTATCACCACTATTTTTAACAAATTAGTATCCGAAATTAAACAAAATATGATACTACTTACATAAATGAATACTGCCAGACCCCGGTTTACCCTCTAATTATCATCCTTTATCATTGACTCAACACAGACACAAAAATAATAAGCAAGACTAGCTAATAGAATTGAAACAGTTATTCCTTCATTAATAAACCCAGATTAAACTGGATTCATTAAAAACAGTCAGCCAGCCACCAACATGTATAGACTCCTCAACCTGATACATTGCACATCACATAAAAATCAAGACTCAGCAATAGTAACACTTGATGCAGAGAAAACCTTTGACAAAGTTAACTGGAAATCTACTTACCACACTTCATAAATTACGTTTCAGTGAATCACTTTATTATTCATTGGACAAAAATTCTCTAGCTATCACCAAAGGCCACAGTTATCACTAATGGACTAATATCACAAAGTTTCACACTGCACAGAGGCATTAGACAAGGATGCCCACTCTCTCCATCCCTATTTGCCATTTTCATAGGAAGATTAGCTGCAGGAGCCAGACAGCAAACATGGAACACAAAATCAGTTTATATGCTGTTGACATCTTACTCTTCTTGCAAAAACCTATTCAAAAAAATATTCAATACAAGAAACTATCTACACAATCAAAAAATATTCCAGACTTTCCAATCACTCAATTAACTGGACTAAATCCACTATGCTCATTCTCAACATGAAACTCCCTGAAACCACAGTACAATCTGTACCTAACCCCATAAGCACCAACTACATCACTTATCTTGTTGCCAAAATCTCTGCCAAGCTGTCAGACCTGCATAAACTCAATTTTAACCCATTATTACACCATAAATAATGATCTCTAATGTTCGATAAATCTTCCCCTCTCTCTCATTGGCAGATCCATAAAAATAACCATGCTGCTTAAAATAAATTACTTATTTTCAGTGATCCCTGCTCACCCTCTCCCTTCCTGGTTCAAATCACTCAATTCCAGTATCACTACATTTTACTCCCAGAATCAAAGTAACCACCTTACAAAGACCCAAATATCATGAAGGACTTGATGCCATAAACCTTGACAATATTACCTCAAAAACAACTCCAGTATACAATCAAATGGATAAAACCCAGTCAGAGAAATGAGATATGGCTAGATGCTGAACAGGAACTATGCAAAGAAATCAGAATTTCAGATCATTCATCAGCTACCATTCATCAGCACAGCTATCAAACACCATCCTTGCTTCAAAAGCTCAACAACTGCAAAGACTTTAACAGCTTGTTGGAAATTTTATAAAACTATAAATTCACCACTATCCAATCGAACACACTTCAGTATGGCACGCAAACATCGTGAAGATAACAAACATCTCCACATGGGTAGACAAATGCATTACACAATTTAAACATATGTCAGAACAACACCTTTACATCATTTCTGTATTTAGCTGAGAAACATGGACTAGGAAATGAACATTTCTTTGAATTTCTACAACTCAGATCTATTATATTCTTTAAAACCAACCTAAAAAACAACACATTAGACTTCCCCCATTAGTATCAGAACTTCTGAATATCTCACCACCAACTAAAGTCCTATCCAAACTATATGAAATAATATCCAAATGCAACTCTGCAGTTACCATACCATGTCAAAATGGCAAGATGACCTAGCAATCACACCCAGAGGTGACTACAAATCTTACAGAACATGTCCTTCATAGCTAATAACATCTCCAAGAAAACCATACTAGCAAACTGGAAATCAAAAATAACATTAATATCATACATTGAAAAACCAAAATAATCGACTACATAACAGTGGAAAAACTCTCTCAATCAAAAATAAAACTACAAAATTGAACTCTGTTTGGACACCACTCATCACCTACATACACCAGGGAATCACCTTGCAAAAGCTAACAATACGTCCCTATCAAAGCCATACCATACATCTCAACCATAATGCTCACAAACACACGCAACTAAATTTTACACACACATACACACACACACACACCATTCACAGAAAGCAAAGTTGGTGTTATACATATTAACTAACTGAACCAACAACTTTGCACCCCTCCCAACCCACCATCCTGATAAGTACTATGTCCATGTTACATCTTGTCTTGTCTTATCTAGTCTATTGTTTTCTCAACGTCTGTCCTACCTGTTACGTCATACAATCACATACGCATGTGCATATATGCAGATACACTACTAGGCTTATTCTTCATAACATACTGGATAATTGTTGCTGTTTTCATTCATTTTGCATTATCTGTAGACATTTGTTCTTGTCTAGTTAATGTTTTCTGCAGTGTTGGGTGCTGCCGGGTGCGGGTAGCAGTTCTTGTGTTGTATGTTTAATGTTTTCTCAGGTTACTTGTAGGAAGATGCTGTAATACCATCTCTTGATATTTTTGAACAGCATAGTTTACAGTCTGTTTTGCTTCGTTTGCCATCATTAATTGTGAAATATATGACCAAAAGTATGTGGACACCTGTGAAGCACACTCTTGTCCAGAACGTGTTTGTATACTGTAGCATTAAGAACTTTCAAAAAAAGAATACTGCACCCTTTTAATCAAACTGCATTTTGACAGTTCTCTGGTCCAATCAGGGCACGGCACGTGGGTCCGTTCATGCGCATCTGAGTTCCGTGCGGGGGTCCGTTCACGCGCTTCAACCAACTTTCTCTCAACCACCCAACCCCCTGTCAGGGTCCGTGTGGATTATCCGGCCAGCGCGCGCGAGGTCGGATTTCAGGCCGCTAGTGTCATGCCTTTCCACTCTTAAACCTTTTTCTTTTTCCCCCGTGTATTGTGTGATTTCGGATCTTTTATTAATACCAAGGATTACTGGCCAATCACGGGTGTTCTATTATCAGTGAGACTATTATTTCGATTTTTCAAGATTCTGACGGACGGCCCGCGGAAAACCAGCGCGTATCTTCGCCGCACTCAAGCACCGCCGGTGGGACCGCTGTGCGAGGAATGGCCTCTGGATTTCTGCGGACAGGGGGAAATTGCAGCTTTATCAGCTGAAGTGTGGAGAGAGACTGGGGGTCTCGACACCTCTAGCCTCGTTATCCTCTAACGACTGGGGTGTGTTAAAGAAGGTTGTCCTTGAAAATTTTGGGGAGGATGCAGGAAAATGGAGAGGGAACGGGAGGGTCTCTCTCCCGGAGACTTTTCCCAGCACCCCTGAGGTTTCAGAGCAGAAAGTCAGGTTTATGGCTATCTGGATCTGTAGAGCGTCTGGGACAGGGCGTTGGTTTTACAGGGCCAGTCACTGTGTGGAGAACATGGAGAGAGAAGGGGTATGTAAAAAAAAAAAAAAAAAACCCAGAGAGTACTTTGTCCTGGATCTTTTCAGCTCGGACTGCGGTGTTTTTCATACCGTGTTGGACGTGCCGCTTGTAACGTGGAGGGAAAAGATGGGTGTGATTGACTATCAAATTACTTCGCTCGTGCTGAGGGGGTTAGAAGAAGACCGTATGTCCGACCGTCCTTCATCTCCGGAGGAGAGTTACGCCATTCCTTTGCCGCCGAACCCACCCCTGAGCCCTGAGTTCTCGCAACAGCTTTCACCCCCTCGCTCCGAGGAACCTGTCGTCGTGGGGCACGAGGAGATTGTCTCGAGGGATGCTGGCGAGGATCCTGCGGAGATGGACGTTCAGGACACTCCTTTGAACGAGAACTCACCCTGCGGATTGGATGACTCACCGCGGGTGTTCAGTGACGATCCTGACGTGCCGCTCTCAGCCTGGCGGTGTAGGATCGAGTTTTTCAAATGTCTGGAATCAGCGGTGCTTCATTTACTCAACAAGGCTCTGACAATGTACGCCGAATCCAAATGCAACGGCTGTCAGATCAGTCATTCTAGCCAGAGACAGCACACGTGCTTGCTCGATCCGGCCGACGCGTTTATCAGACCGGTTTTCACAGAGTGGTGCGGAAGTTGTGGAATCCGCTGTTCCTCGGTGCCGTTGAGGAAATATATGGACAGCTACGGATTTTACGGGAAGCATGAGAGCGACGAAATTAGGACGGCAACAGAGATTCTTTTGCTGGGGTATAGATCAGGAGGGTCGATCTACAAGCGCATCTACTGAAAACCTGATGAGGAGAGAATAGAGCGTTTACTAAAGCTAGTCGCCGAGTGCCGATATTCCTGTTTAACTTGATTTTATTCCATGCCATCATATATGCATTTATTCAGTGTGTTTTTTTTTACCGCTACCTCTTATATTCAATTATTCAGTGTGTTTTTGCTGTGCTGCTACCTCTTATATACGCTTGTAGTTTGATTTTATTGCTGACACGTATATGTATATAGTTTTTTGCACGCGTGTGTTTGATTTTATTCTATACTATTATATATTCAATTATTCAGTGTTTTTTTGCTGCCACCTCTTATATACGCTTTTTGTTGAGTGTGTTTTTTTTAAAACGGGACAAGGTTTTCAAAAAGGTTTTACTGGAAAAGGTCTGAATAAAGAATCTCGTCATTCTCTGTGTGTATAAAAAAAAAAGTTGAATAAAAAGTCTAAATAAAGAATCACGCCCTTTTTTTTTGTTTGTTTTTGTTTTTTTTTGTTTTTTTTGTTTTTTTTTTAACCACAGAGAAAAAGGGCGTGATTCTTTATTCAGACTTTTTATTCAACTTTTTTTTTAAACACACAGAGAAAAAGTTGAATAAAAAGTCTGTATAAAGAATCACGCCTTTCTCTGTGTATAAAAAGTTGTAGTAACGCGGAGCCAACAGTTCTGTATCTTATGTCTTTATTAACAATACCTGAAGACATGAAAATAAGCCGCTCAGGCTAACAACATTGCTTTTTTTTTCCTGACGCATGCGCCTGCTTGCTCCTCACTCCCTGCGAACATGAAAACCCCCTTACAACTACCTACTGCCATCTAGCGCGTAGGTGAACCATAAACCCGCTTTACTACAAGAGTCTGAATAAGGAATCAAGCCATTCTCTGCGTGTATAAAAAGAATTTGAATCTCAATCCTCGCCTTTTTCTCTCTCATTTCGGTTCGGACATGTCCGAGAAGCGTGCGATGAAAAAAGCATATTACAATCCGACCGACCCCGGTAGCTTCGGAGGGGTAGAAAGACTGCGATGGGTCGTGCGAGACGAAAAGGGGAAGCCCCCATCTGTGGAAAGGGTAAAAGATTTTTTGTTGGAGCAGGATGCTTATACTCTACGCAAACTACCCAGAATACATTTTACTAGAAATAGAGTTTTTGCCTCGTGTCCCTTGAACCAATTTCAGGCCGACCTGTGTGATATGCAGGCTTTATCGGATTATAATGATGGGTACAATTATTTATTAACGGTCATAGACATATTTTCCAAGAACGCTTACGTCAGAACTCTCAAAAGAAAAACATCCACGGAGGTGGTAAAGGCTCTAGAATCCGTTTTCTCCGAAAGCCAGACGCCGGAAAATAACTTTTTAACAAGGCTTTTGAGGGTTTGATGAAAAAACACGGCATCGTGCATTTTTCCACATGCGGTGAACTCAAAGCTTCGGTGGTTGAGAGATTTAATCGTACTTTAAAAGGTCGAATGTGACTCGACGTGCTGCAGGACTTGGTGAAAAGCTACAATAACAGCTTTCGCAGCAGCATTAAAATGGCGCCGGCTCAGGTGAGCTTGGAGAATGTCGATCAAGTGTTTCAGAACCTGTAGGGTAAGCCGCCAATACGGGAGGCTAGATTGAAGATGGGTTTTGAGACGGGGGATCTTGTCAGGATATCGAAATTAAGAGGGGTGTTTGATAAAAAATACGAACAGAGTTTTACAGACGAGCTTTTTTCAGTGGCCGAACGCATCCCTCACAACCCTCCGGTGTACAGACTGAAAGATTACGATGGAGAACCGGTCCGTGGCACCTTCTACGAGGCCGAGTTGCAAAAAGTAAAAACGGACGGCGACAAAATCTACCACGTGGAGGAGATTCTGAAGAGGCGTACGGTCAGGGGTAAAAATCAGGTCTTTGTGCGGTGGAAAAACTGGCCCGAGAAATTCAACAGCTGGATCAGAGAGAGCGATTTAAAAAATATATAAAAAACGGAGGATGTCCGCGAGGGCTCATAATTTCCCAACCATGTACGGGCGGAAACACGAGGGTTTTTACATCACCCTGCCGTCCAACGCCAGCCTCGATGTATTTAACAAAATCTCCAGTTACCGCGTGGATCTGGCCCAGCATATCGATCTGGAAGGGGAATGGGAGGTCGCCTTGACAGAGATTTCCTATCCTCATACGTGGTATACCGTATCCGAAGAACGAGCATACTATGAATATAAGTTTAAACCGGAAACCCCTGAGACGAAGAGCAAGGTGCGTCGTCACAAATTCCTGACGGGGGTTTTCGCTAACCTGGGACAGTTCAAAACGGAGATGGAAGCTTCGTTTAGAAAAATCAACTCCGATATTTACCTGTCCTACAACAATTATCTGAGAAAATTCGATTACCAAGTGGAAAGCAGTCAGACTCGTGCGGTTTTACCCACCGCTCGCTTACATTATGGGGGTGAGACCCGGAGAATGGATAGAATTCAACAGGAAGCTGGCCGATTACCCCGCTGATCTACGAGCGGGATTTTATCACATATTCTGTTACTGCGACGCCGTTCGCGCTCAGCTGATAGGCGACGCTTATGCCCCACTGATGAGGGTGGTCGACGTGCGTGGAGCGTACGGGTACGTAGTAACCTTACGTTTCGATCTGCCGTATTATTTACCCGCGAGCAAGCGGCACATCGAGAACATAAAGGTCGCGATAAAAACGGATCAGAATCAAGAGGTAGAATTCACTTACGGGAAGGTCATCGTGACGCTTCACTTTAGACCGAAAACATACGGTGTATGAATATATGAATCAGTCTCAGGCCGGAGAGGATGAACCTCCAGGGGAGCACCTCTCATCGAGTTCGAATAAACGTTCGACGGGTAAGAAGAAGAAAACAGTCGGTAGAAGTGGTCGCGCGAAGAGGAAACCCTCCCGGAGCTCCGATGTATTTTAACTGATGTAGGGGAAATTCTAACAAAAAACATGGCTCTCTTGCATCAGAAATCCCTCGAGTGCACGCTGCACGAGCTGGATCTATTTTCTGCACCTATGACTCAGCTTTCCATCGAAGATAAAACATACAACGAAATCTCCCCCGTGTCCGCCATCACGGACACGGGCCCCATCGAGTTTTTCATCCCCGGAGATGGGGAAAAGTCTCTGGATCTGAATGACACCATGTTGCATCTCCGCGTGAAAATCACTAGCGCAGATGGTACGGACCTGGCCGACGCGGCCGCGGTAGGGCTCATCAATTACCCTCTGAATACGATATTCAGTCAATGCGACATCATTCTGGGGGATCGTCTAATCTCGCAATTGAGCGCCACGCATCCCTACTGTGCCATGATCAAGACTGCTCAACTTTTCACCGGATACCCTCGGGAGTCAATTCACCGCCGGTCTTTTTTACAAAGACACTGTGGGAGCCATGGACTCTGTAGCGATCACCAACGGTCCTAACAGAGGATTAAACAAGAGAGCTGAATTCAGCACTAATTCTAGAGAAGTGCACCTGCTCGGCCCTCTCCACGGGGACATATTTTTCTGCGAGAGACTTTTGCTGAACTCGGTCGACCTGAGGGTCAAACTGACACGCGCCGGCGACGCTTTCTGTCTCATGGCAGCGTGCGACTCAGGATTCCGGCTGAACGTGCTGGGAGCGTCTCTCTTTGTGAAAAAAAATGACCGTAGCCCCTGCCGTGCGTCAGAGAGTTTTACAACATGTTCATGGTTACCGGGAGACATCTGAAAGATTTACCTCTGAGTATTAACCGCTGCGAATTTAACGAAGGATACGCCCTGTTCGCTTTTAATCTCAACCCTGCCGATGACAACGGTCGTATCGAGCGGTAATTTGAGACTGGAGATGAGATTCAGAGTGTCTTTACCGAATACCACTACTCTTATCGTCTACGCTTGTTACGATTCTATTCTAGAGATTGACTCTAAAGGACAAGTGTTGATGGATTATTACTAAACATGGATAATCTTCAGCTATAGAGTCTTTTGCAGCATCTTCCAAGGAATGTATTTCGTGGCGTGTGGGCTTCCGACCACCTACCGTCTCTGAATCCGTCCTTTAGACCTCCCACCTACTTCGTGGTCAACACGCACCCTGCCCACATGCCCGGCGAGCATTGGTTAGCATTAACCCTGGAAAAGGAGGGTGAAGCCACATTTTTTGACTCTTACGGATTTCCCGCGGACTTTGCACATTACCCTTCGAGCATCCTGCAGTTTTTGGAAAAACGGTCCGAAAACATAAAGTACCACAGCGCTCAGTTACAACAGTCTATATCTACCGTATGCGGTCATCACTGCGTCTATTATCTTTACCACCGAGCCAGAGGCTTATCTTTTGACTAAGTATTGTCTTTGTACGACAAGGAGGACTTGATAAAAAACGATCTTATGGTGTATGACTTTGTGAAAAAATGTGGGGTTAAAAATAAAAGCGGTTACTGTGGGGGGCGGGGGCAGGTTTGCTGTTCTTTATCTGCAAGTTGTGAAAAATGAAAGACTGTACGCATAATGATTTGGTTAATTAAACTCTTTATTGACGAAATAATTGTCTCAGAAATTTATTATTATTATTATTGTGAATACTCGATCCATCGAGAGGACAGAACGATTCGTTTATCACTCCTGAACTTCTTAGAGGTGAGAGGTGCCGAGGGTGTGATCCAGCGCGGGGATAACGATGCAGAGGTGCTTTTAGGATGTGATTTTAAACCGGTAACGGTACCCTCCTATTGTTCGCGAGCGTGCGGGTTATTTACCAAAGATAAAGGGACGTTCAGTTCCGATAGAGTATTCAGAAATTCCGTCCAGCCGGCGGGAGGGGGTGTTTTTTTCTTATAGGAGAGAGAAAGATGTTTGAATAAATCGATCATATGAGACCCTTTCGCCGTCTCACCCTTATAAACAAATTCCCCCTTCGAATTCCATCCCCTGCTGCTCTCCTTTAATTTCTCGAAGATGTACGTGGCGTTCTTGCGACCCCGAGGGGGTAGACTTTTCAAAACCTCATCGCCCGTACGGTCGAAATCGACACCGTCGGAAGCACGCGCGGTTCGAGTGGGAGAAGAGGAGGGGTGTGGGTCTCCCACACCGGCGGGGACCCTGGCCCTCTCCTCCTCGCCAACCTCCCTACCCTCTCCATCCTCGGGTCGCTCCCGTAACGTCAGAGTGACTCTACGCTCATCTCGCCGATCCTGCTTCAGCAACGTCAAATATCTCTGCAACAAAGCGTCGTATTTTTTAATTTTTTCGTAAGAACTCAGCCCCGGCTCGTTTAACACCTCCCTCATTTTATCATTCAAATCGTCTTCGGCCGTTTCTCTGACCGTAGACCGAGTCAGGCCACTTATCCGACGGGGTGAGACGAGAAACATTTTCCGAGCTTTCTTCAAAGTCATTTTATTTTTTACTGTCTCCTAGAGAGCTCTCCGATAAGATTCCTGATCAGAGGTATGACGGTCGAGAGCAAAGGTAAAAGAAACCCACCAGTCTGTTTCTTCAGAACCCTATGTTTGCTCTTTAAACAGGTTTTTTCATCCGTGAAAATCTTGGCGCTTCCGCTCCGACATGCGTTCTACCCCATAATCGGAGGCGGGTGGGTAGGGTCCTACGTACTTGAGACACCCGGCCGAGCTGAATTTATTTTACTGATCGACAAAACCTAAGGCCTTTGGGAAATCGCTAAGATGCATGGGTAGGAAAGACAGATTTTACTCCCCGTCATGAGAATAAATAAACCCTCTTTCAGCATACCTTTCAAAACCAGATAGCTGTCGAACCCTTTGGCGTTGTGAGCGATAAAAACGTTACGTCTGTAGCGTTCATTTCTGAAATACATAAGAAAATGTTTAACGCACCCATGACCGTAAAACCACTTCTCTTCACCTTTCAACGTTTTTGCACACACCAGAAAAGGTACATGCACGCCGTTCTCAGCGGGTGTCTGCTCGTCCAGACCAACGGCTCGCTGCCACTCTCTAGCTTGTCTCTCGCGCTGCCAGTCTGTGAAACTACTGTTACACACGTGAGCTAGACTGATGGCGAAGCAGAGCTGATCTCCGCGGTCCTCTGTAACGTACAGGTGACGTCTTTTTTTACGTATGTTTTCGCAGTCTAAAGTTTTCTCCAACTTACGTTTTCCACCGCCTCTAGGGTTCCGCGCCACCTGAATAATCAGATCCAATCTTTTGCTCGCCGCAATCCCCGTGTTCGACTGTACTATCCGATCGAGCATATCTTCAAAAACGGGTAGAATATTTTCATCCGTGCCGTCAGCGACTACCGACGCGTGAATTCTTACATTTTCACCCTCTACACTTAACTGTACCAAGTCCCCCCTCCCAGTTACGACTCTCGCGTCGTCGATCAATTCCCGAATGAGACCGTTCACGTTTTGATAAAACGTAGCGATATCAGGCTCGCCCCCCGGTGGAGGGATTGTTAACACGCGTCTCATTTTTACGGTATTAAAATTCTCGTGCGTCGTGACATCGATTTCTCTTTCATCAGCACCACGTTCCTCCTCTTCGCCCATCTCGCTGCCCATCGCGCCTCCTCCTCCTCCCACCTGCCTCTCTTCTCTATCAGCTCGGCTCCCAACCCCTCCACTCCCTCCTTCCCCCAATTCTACCCCTTCGCCCCCGACCCCTCCTTCTGGTACTACTTCCTCTATTCCCTCCCCCTCATCTGCTGCACCTCCTTCTACCCCCTCTTCGCTGTACGACCCTCTTTCTCCCACTTCAGTGTTTATAGAACGAATAGCGGCCTCAATTTCCAGAAATGGATCATCGGGCCTATTTAGACCGAGGATTGCATTTTCTATCGCCTGTAGAGGATCTTGCTGAATCACCGAGGCGTTATAGTATATGTCCTGCCGTATGTCTATGCGAAAGGAGGGGTGGATAAGCCGTAGCCCTTCTACGCTTAACCTTAATTCAGCAAGGACCCGCTCTAAAGTCTCATCCATTTAAAAAAAAAAAAAAAAAAAATTATTTTATATATATATTTTTTAAAATATGTATTTATTTTGTATGTTTTATAATGTTTATAGTGTTTATATATTTATAGTTTTTTATAGTGTTATGTTTTTTGCTTATTTTGTTTGCTTTTACTTTTAACGAGGGGTCTAAATAAAACGTCACAACTCAGGGTTAAATTATTTTTTATTTTTCTTGCACACTTTTATTATATAATTTTCCCCTATCTATAACCCAGCATTCACAATGTCAAAAATATTTCCCTGACACTGACATACATTCAAAAACATGAATTCACAACGTCAAAATATACATGGACACAGACATGCATTCAAACCTTTCAGACAAAACCTTTTTCACACGCGCTAGAAAACGTGGCGCTGTAGTATCAAAATCTTGTATGTATAGATATATAAAGAAGAAATGTAATCTAAATATATACATAGACAACATACTGTTAAACCGCCGTTGAGGAAACTTGCGTTTAAACAGAGGTCTAGTGGGACCCTGGTGCTCTCCGACATCGCTCTGCCTCCTGATTCGGTTCGGGGCCGTTATCTGATTCGGTCTCCGGTTCGGTCTCTGATTGTTTTAAAAAAGAAGGCTCGTATCAAAAAACGTATTCACACAAACACGCGCGCACGCATATATATATATATCCATATATATGTATATATATATATATATATAAACACGCATTGAGATCCGCCTCCCACTTCCCGGCTTGAACACGTGGGTGAGCCCGAGCGTGGTTCTGCCATATCTGTTGGGATTAGAAGAATGTTTAATGATCCGTTTTATATATATATATAATATGAAAAATAAATATTTAAATAAAAGACATACCTGTAAACAACCTCTTCACTAGCGACGGACTCTTACTGACTAATTTCCGTCCCTTCGCTCACCAGGGCGCGTCGCAGGCTTTCAAGATGGGTGTCACGCTTGCGACTTGTGGCCTCACTGCCCTTGGGGTTGATGATATTTCTATTATGTCACCTCTGGTTCTCGGAGGAGAGGACGGAACGCGACGATCTCGCGAGATCACTGGCAAAACCCCTGCTAGAATCAAATCCAAATCACCCGCGAGATTGTCGCTTCCCGATCCTCTCGCAGACTCATCAGGATTAATACCACGTGTAAAATCTGTCACGCGTAGTAAAAAAAAAAATAGAAATGTTTTTCACCAGAGCTAAATAACAGAGGCTAAAAGCAAACACAGAGATACGGTACCTGGGTCTGTCTGAGTGAGGGTAATACCCTCTAGTTCTTCCGCCGTAACTTTATTAAAGAGAAAAACATACTTTAAAAAAAGTACAGAAGGGTTAAAATAAAAGAGAAATTAATAGAAAAGCTCACCCTGATACTCAGGCACCTGGTGAATTTCAGCTTGAACTTTTAAAGCTGAGAATACATAAAGTGTTTATTTAAACAATGTTTTTAAGAGAAAAGAAATACTTTATAATTCCAACAAGTTTTTTTTTTTAACCATGAACCATCATGTTAACCCCCGAATTCCTTCATGGAAAATGTTAGACTGTCTCGTTTCTTATATACCCTAAAATTCTTTTCCCCACCGATACACCTGCCACAAGTTCTCGAGCAACCATATACACCTGTCACCTCATATCACCGCTTTAGAGGGTGGAGGGGTGGACTGTCACGAACAGACTGTCAACACGTGCTCTGTGGCCGCAGAGAATCAGAATTAATGAATCTTGGTACATGAATTAAAATATAATTTTCAAGTGACAAAAGAGAGTATACGGATATTTTCATAAAATATATTTTCAGAATATAAGGACCGTGCTGGGAAACAGAATAAAATGTGATGCTTGAATTAAAATATATTTTTTGCATATAACAGGGATTCCGTTTGTTTCAAAAATAAATAAATAAATAAAGTATTAATAAAATATCCGAAATCACACAATACATGGGGGAAAAAAAAGTTTAAGAGTGGAAAGGCATGACACTAGCGGCCTGAAATCCGACCTTGCGCGCGCTGGCCGGATAATCCACACAGACCCTGACAGGGGGGTGGGTCGGTGAGAGAGAAAGTTGGTTGAAGCGTGTGAACGGACCCCCGCACGGAACTCAGATGCGCGTGAACGGACCCACAAAAATTAGGGAGGGGGAACAGGGCGGGACATCAGGAAAAAAAGAAGAATCTCATTGGTCGAAAGGGGGGCGGGACTTTCTGCCACGGTGCGCTCTGATTGGATAAAAAGGGGAGGGACTTTGTGACGTGGCCTGCCCTGATTGGACGATAGAACTGTCAAAATGCAGTTTGATTAAAAGGGTGCAGTATTCTTTTTTACTCTCCTTTGCTGGAACTGGTGTGGAAGAACTCGTCTGCACAGAGCCCTGACCTCAATCCCACTGAATAAGAATGCTGGTTGCACGACAGGCCTTCTCGCCCGACATCAGTGCCTGACCACACTAATGCTCTTGTGGGTGAATGGGCACAAATCTCCATAGCCATTCTCCAAAGTTTAGTGGAAAGCCTGCTCAGGAGAGTGGGGGTCATTATAACAGCAAAGGGTGACTAAATCTATAATGGCATGTTCAAGAAGCAAAATCGTGTGATTGCTCAGGTGTCCACAAACTTTTGGCAATATAGTGTATTTCCAGTTTTCTGTTATTGCATTTTGTCTGTTTTAGTGCCTCAGTATAAACCTTACTGGACATAGAATAATGTGGTATCAGATATAGGTGTAGGGTGCCTTTTTTCCGTCAGTATTGGTATCAATGCTTCCCAAATTTAAGAACCTAAAAATCAAATACAATGTCAGTATAATCAATAAGTATAGAACGTATAGTAAGTAAAACATAACAATAAAATAGCAAATATTGATCAGAATTTCACATGTGGGAACCTTACACTAAAATGGTGACGATGGGGTATAGTTTCAGTATGCAATTCATGCATTCTGACTCACATTTACTGATGTGGAGTTTTATCAGCTCATATGTCCTTCAGCTGAGTAATAGAACTCTGACCTGGATGCTGGCTATTGGACAAATGAACCACCCACCAGGAGTATTCAAAGACAGACACTTGGATATCATTGCACATTTTTTGAGCTTATCAATGTCATAGCAACACTAAAACAGACCAGATACAATTTAATTCATTTTGGTAGTATGTTTTTCATTGTTTAAATTCTTCCAGTGTTTTGTTCTATGAACTAAAGGTCTTATTTGTTTGTTCAGGATGGAAACTTGGCTTGCCTACACTTATTAGTAAAGCTTTAAATGTGACTAATTACCGGTGAGGTTGGAAAATGGTCCAGTTTTCTAGCTGCCTTGCTTTACACGGCACACTTCAATAACTGTCTTTATTTGCAGCAGCCTCAAACAAAAGCCCCGCTAACTCAGTTTCACTGAAACTTGCATAAATTCACTGCAAAAATAAAAACACATGCATAAATAGGAAATAATTCAATGTAAATATATGTGAGGGAAAATTGAAGTGTGCATATGACATGTGAAATATAAATATGTAGTGCTATAAGAAAACCGGTCTGATTGTTTTGACCCAGATTGGATTTTTTCTGTCTATAAGTAATTTGACAACTCTCATTTAAAAAAAAATGAGTTTCAGCAAAAAAAACCTTCTTGCATAGGCTTTCTGCAAATATCTCATTAGGTTAAAAAAAAAGGAGCCAGTTTAACAAATATCGTGGTGAAAACATTCGATCTGCCTAAAGATGTTAATTAGCTTGCTAGCTAAGTGTGCCTTCCTTGCACATTAAATGTCATGCTTTGATCAAAGTTACTGGTCATGTGCCACAGTGAAATGCATGTAAGACTAACTAATTCAGTTTATAAACAGTCTATATAGCTGTCAGTTTACCCTTAATGCAGACATGCCATTGCTTACACTGTATGGATGGCAAGTGAGCCTTTTGTTTTTCATTGTAAACTTAGAATCTTAGAATCAGTAATGTTTTTCCATAAATAGATATAGCTTAAGAAATATTACATCAAATTAATATTAAATAAAAGACAGTTCCGACTGAAATAATATAGATGACATCAGACTTATTGTATATATCTTTAAAATCCATGCAGGGAATGCAAAATCTGGACAAGCATAAGGTTATCTTTAGTATTGTCTTTTGTTTACAGGATTCACCATTCACCAATGCTGGTACAGGCTCCAATCTAAACCTGGTTGGGGATATTGAATGTGATGCCAGCATCATGGAGGGAAAATCATTAGATTATGGAGCAGTTGGTGCTTTAAGTGGTGGGTTGATTAATGTTAAGGTTTTTAGAAGTACATATTCTTCTACATACTCAGAAATAAGTAATTTCTGGATTTTCTTTTTTTTAGTACTACTTACTGCGCATGACCTGTACAAATATATTTCAAGGCGAAGTATAAATGCTTTTAGTTGGTGTTGTTAAGGGGTCTTTGGACTTAATCATGTTAAGTACTAGAGTAAAGTTTAATAACACAGAGGAAGAAAAAATTTTAAGTCACAAACAAATAATGTTTAATAAATAGGTATAATAGGAATAAAAGAAACAGGAGCGTACAGAAAGCGACTCAGTGCTTGGTATAGATCAGGCTTTACTTGTTCATTTATTCCTTTCATTTCCTTTATTCTAATCCAGTGTCTAAACTGAAACGTTTGTTTGTGCATTATTGGCTGTGAGTCAGAAGAGTTTTAATTCACCCCTTCTAAGCAGCAGGGATGCTGTCCTACACCTGGATGTTCTCTAATATGCGAGCACACATGCCAAGATCTTCAACAAAGTTATAGATTGACAGTGATATTTGCTATAAATACCTTTATGCCATGTCACTTCTTTCCCTTTTTTTTGTATTCACCTTTGTGCACATTTCAAACCTCATGTTAATACAGTCACAGCTACAATTTTCTGTCCTTGAAAGATGCAGTGGACTTCTGTTTTATTCTCCTTTGCTTTCTCTTCACCATGGTGAGTGTATCCATTTGATTCTCTGTCTGAGGGCTTTGCGTCTGTGACCTGCTAGCTTACAGCAAGGACACAGGAAGTAGGGATGCTGAGGGTGCTGCAGGATTCCTTTAACTACAACTGCAGCTGCGACTGATCATGATGATGATGATAATAAGAATACTTCTACTACTACTACTACTACTACTACTAATAATAATAATAATAATATACAGTAGATAACAAATAAAGAGACGTTATTTTTTGAGTTTGTATTTGTGATATTATTTCTCTACAGTGATTTGCCAACAATAAGAATTTTTAATTTAGGCTATTAATGGACAACACATTGGGCTTTTCTGATAGTTACATAACCTCTGCAATTCTAGAGTCTTCTGGTTTTTGAGTAACACGACAACAGGAACTAACGCCCGTGTCATGAAACTTACTAACGTTTACAAAGCGCTAAAGCTTGATACCCTTTCCCTAAAATGTTAAATAGATTTCGCATAACAGGAAACTTCACCATATTAGTGATTATACACTTGTTTTTTCTTAAATAACACGTTTTTAATCTGTTTATTATAGGTTATAGGCTTAGATTATTTGAATGAGCTGTTACTATAGGAATGACGGTGTATTAGGAGCAATATAAGGAGCAATATAGACCTAACTATATATAAACCTATATATATCATTTGTTACAGTTGTATCTATTGTCAGAGCCATGTTGTTATAGAAATTTAACCAACACCTTCTGATTCAATAATTTAACCATGTTGTACTATAATTATTTTAATTAACACACATTTCCTGATAACAGAAATATTATTTGACTGTCATTCAGGTGAAATGTCATAGCACATGTATGCTATTTAAAATGCCAGCACCCCCCCAGTGTATAACTCCTTCCCTCGTCTCTGGCTTACCGTGTTTTCTAGTTGCTAGCTCAGGTTGCTTGCTTAAACTTATCTGGTGTCTGAGATAGCTCAGTAGTGTTGTTCAGTGGCTCGCTCATGCTCACAGGATAGGAGCATGTATGTGTCTGTTTCCTGCTCATCCACTGGGGCTATTGGCATTAACAGGGCCTGTGTGCGTGTGCGCTTGTCCCTCCATTGCCCATGTGATTCTGACCGCATCCCTGCTGACTCGGTCTCTCCTAGTTGCGGGATAGGAGCATGCATCACCATGGTGCCCTAGGCACTTGGAGGCTACCTGCACTGAATGGGAAGCTATGCCAATGCCCACTTGTCAAGCCTAACCAGCAGACTTAGACCACAGTTCTGAGTCCACCCTGATTTCACACATTTGGCAAGCTCTGAACCAGCCGTGACAGCCACCTTTTAATGTGTCATTGGTATGAATAGGTTTAGAACCCATAACACCAAATGTGCTTTTTCAGCTTGCTGGTCACCACTGAATTCTCTGAACCTAAGTGCAAGGATTACATAGGCAGCTATATAGCTGAGGCATCATGATGCATGTAGTAATAGTTTCACCCGACAAATTGGAGTGACTAGGTCATTCTCAAAAATTAGTAATTTTATTTTGATCAAATTTGAAAATTCAGAAGTAATTGGTTTGATTGGAAACAAACAGTTAATATAATAGAAATTTATTTTGATCATTTTCCATATTTTTATAAACATTTTCTAGATGCTGCTCAGATAAAATCTCATTACTGTAACATAACATTTGACCCTATATGGTAAAGTGGATTGTTGATTTGAAAAAAATTACAACAGCTTTTAAAACTTCATGTGTATGTTTACTAAATGATCTAAGCCTGTTAATTTATTAATTATTCATTTTGGTAAATATTTGCCCCAGACTTGTTTTGATAGCTCCTTGATGATGCTGTTTGTTTAGATATGTTATCTAACAAACTTTAGGTTCTTCCAGGAACGGGTATATTTATTTTAGATCATGTGACACTTTAATTGTACACGGGTTGACTCCATTCAACTAATTATGTGACTTCTGATGGTACCTGCTTGTCAATTATTTTAGAATTAATTGAAATTTTTGGTGGGCCTGTGCCCACTGTAGCCTCAGATTCCTGTTCTTGGCTGACAGGAGAGGAACCGGATATGATCATCTGCTGTTATAGTGCATCTCGCTCAAGGTTAGACACAATGAGTGTTCAGAGAAGCTTTCCTGCTCACTATGTTTGTAAAGAGTGGTAATTTGTGTTACAGTAGACTTCCACATGATTGGCTGGTTGGCTCCTTACACACGAATGAGCAGGTTTACAGGTGTTCCTAATAAAGTGGCCAGTGAGTGTTTGTAGACTAATTTTTTTCCTTGCAGTTGTAGCATTTAAAAGTGTTGTTACCCTGAAAAGTGAAAAAGGATAAAATCACAATTCCATTGAAAAACATGCCACCTACCTCTATATTTTATAACCTAATCTACTTGTAGAACAAAAACATTACTGCCAAATTGAAATGGGTTGAAAGTTTACAATGGGAAGTGAGTTCTCACTTTGACTATTAGCATCATCCACATTACCAGAAGTAAAAGTCATCAGTGGAAAAGCTCAGGGCATTAAAACACGAGCCTCAATATCTTCGCTTCACTCAACTGATCTCTGTTCACGCTAACATCTGTGGGGAAATAATCAATGATTCACTCACATCGGTTCTGCTAAGATCGGTTATCATTAAAGTCTTTATATTATGTCAGTTAAACATTTAAAATCTTTGTTCACTGTTGTATATACTGTGTGTAAGCAAAAGGACATTTTCACAGCCGCTATCTGATTACAGACCAAATTGATTAGGCTTATGTCCGTTTCACTATAGTGCAAAGCTGTCCAAAAATCATGAATCATGAATCAAATAATGAATTCACTGTGTGAGGAAATCTTAATTATCTAGCAAGGTTTTGGACATCTGCAGGCAGACTGACTGTTTTAACAGTTCTGTTTGTTAAACTGGCTCCTTACACAACATAATCTTTGCATGCACCTAGCCTTCAATTGTGGTACAAAAAGAATGGTGGTGTGGAGAATGACATGAACATTATTTCATTTAATAATTTCATTTAATGTTCACATCAAACATCAGAATGAAGAAAAAGTGACTTTGTGACTTTGATTGTTACACCGAATGGTGAAAAAAGCATTTAGTAAGTGAGAGTTCTGTGGGTGGAAATGCCTTGTTGATAAGAGAGGTCAGAGGAAAATGACCAGATTGGTCTGAGCTGCCAGGAAGGATATAGGAGCTCATATAATCACTTTTTACAACCATGGAGATGTAGAAAAGCATCTCAGAGTTCACAAAACATCGAACTTTATGGTGGATGGGCTACAACAGCAGAAGACCACTTTAAGTTCCACTCCTGTCAGCCAAGAACAAGAATCTGAGGCTATCATGGACACAGGTTCACCCAAATTGGACAGATGAAGACTAAACCAGGTGATTTTTATTTATTAATTTTTTTCCTAATTTTCAACTGTCCAGTTTCGGTGAGGTGGGGGGTGGGGTTGATGGGGGGGGGGGGATCTAAAGCAACGGTGATATCACCAACAACCTCCACAGTGCAGGGGTGAAGGTATCAATCCACCATTCAAAGAAGACTTCAAAAACAGAAATATCTACCATATCACAAGATGCAAACCACTCACCAGCAGTAAGAATTGTAAGATGAGATTGTAATTTGAAAAGAAATACAGTGATGAGCCATGAAAGTTCTGGAACCAAGATTAACCTCTACCAAAGTGATGGAAGGGCCAAAGTGTGGAGAAAGAATGGATCTGCTCATGATCCAAAACATATGAGCTCATTGGTCAACCACGGTGGAGGTAGTGTCATGGCTTTTATGGCTGCTTCTGAAACAGGCTCACTAATCTTTATTGATGATGTAATCTTGATAGTAGCAGCAGAATACATTCAGAAGTCTGCAGAAACATTCTGCCTTCCAATTTTCAGAGAAATGCATCAAACTAATTGGGAGGAATTTTGTCATGCAGCAGAACAATCACCCAAAACACACTGCCAACACAACAAAAGACTTCATCTGGGGAAAAAGTGGAAAGTTTTAGACTGGTCCGGTCAATCACCAGATCTTAACCGAAATCTTAAGCATGCATTTCACCTCCTGAAGAGAAGATTGAAGGGAGAAACCCCCTGCCCCCAAAACAAACAACAACTAAAAGAAGCTACAGTACAAGCCTGAAAATGCATCACAAATAGAGTGCATCAGTTTGGTGATGTCTGTGGGTTGCCGGCTTGACGCAGTTATTGCAAACAAGGGACATGCAATGAAATATTAAGTTATCTACTTTACTTTTCTGTAAGACTATCTATTCCAATAATTTTGCTTACCTAAACATTGGGTTGTCTATCACCAAACATGCCATTTTCTAAGTTGTTTAATTCATCTAGATGTAAATATTAGGAAATGAAAACTGAAATCTCATCTCAATATTTATCTTTTGTTCTCAAACCCAAATGTCTTCAGTGTATAGCAAAAACAATTGAATTGGCTTTGTCCTTTCAATACTTTTGAAGAGGATCGTATATACACTCCTGAATAAAATCTTAAGACCAGAGAAACTATTACAAGTATTCACACTTTGCACTGGTGGATCGTAACCAGGTCGTAAGTACTTCTTCAAAATGCCAAAAGAAGAAGCAAGAGCAAGAGACAAAAAATAGAGAGTAGGCAATTTATTGAAAACTGCATTTAAACTCAAACAGGCTGGTCATCAGCTGATCAAAAGTTTAAGACCATAGCCTTTAAAAGTTAAAATCTGTGCAAAAATATGGCTTTAATGTCATTGTCCTTCAGACAGTCACACTGTCATGATCTCCTGATGGCAAAAGCAAAAAGGTTTTCTGTTTTTGAACGTGGCAGGATTGTTGAGCTGCACAAGCAAGGGCTCTCGCAACGCGCCATTGCTGCCGAGGTTGGACGAAGTAAGACAGTAATTTTAAATTTCTTAAAAGATCCTGAGAGATATGGGACAAAAAAATCAAGTGGTAGACCCAAAAAAATTTCACCTGCACTGAGCCGGAGGATCCGACGAATTAAAACCGTTACTGATGCTGACTGCAGCCCAATAACCATAAGACGGCATCTGCGAAAGAAGTTTTCTACGCGGCACAGTGGAGGAGGCTCCATCATGATCTGGGGTGCTTTTTCCTTCAATGGGAAAATGGAGCTTCAGGTTGTGCAGGGGCGTCAAACGGCGGCTGGCTATATGGACATATTGCAGCAGGCATCCCTCTTGACTGAGGGCCCTTGTCTGTGTGATAATGACTGGGTCTTTCAACAGGACAACGCTGCAGTTCACAATGCCCGCCTGACGAAGGACTTCTTCCAGGACAATAACGTTGCACTTCTGGACCATCCTGCGTGTTCCCCTGATCTAAGTCCCCTTGAGAATGTTTGGGGATGGATGGCAAGGGAAGTTTACAAAAACGGACGTCAGTTCCAGACTGTGGATGCCCTTCGTGAAGCCATCTTCACCACATTGAGCAGCGTTCCCACCAGCCTTTTGGAAACAGTTGCATCAAGCATGCCGAAACGAGTGTTTGAAGTTATCACCAAGAACGGTGGGGCTACTCACTACTGAGTCCTTTTTTGACACTTTTAGTTCTGTTGTGGGTATTTTTGGGCTATGGTCTTAAACTTTTGATCAGCTGATGAACAGCCTGTTTGAGTTTAAGCGCAGTTTTCAATAAATTGCCAATCTCTGTTTTTTTTGTCTCTTGCTCCTTTTTCTTCTTTTGACATTTTCAAGCAGTTCTTACAACCTGGTTATGATCCACCAGTGCGAAATGCGAATACTTGGAATGTTTCCCCCGGTCTTAAGATTTTGTTCAGGAGTGTATTTTTCTTTTACATCCTTTTCAATCCTTTGGCATATACTAGAGACAGTACTTCAAAAAATATGAGGCCTTAAATTATTTATTGATACAGCTAAGGCCAAAAGCTTACAAACACCTAGGTAATAGTTATTCAGTCTCATTTTCACAACTCCACACATTTCATTTTACTGTACATATCTTTAGGCAAGTCAGTTATGACCCCAACTGAATCCCAAGACAACAACAACTGGTGAAGGAGTTGGAGGCATGAGGTAAAAGAACACCATCCTATCTGTGAAGCATGGAGGTGGCAGCATTGTGTTGTAGGGATGTTTTGCTGGAAAAGGGACTGGTGCACTTCAAAAACTAGATGGCTTCATGAGGAAGGAGGATTATTTAGAAATATTGAAGCAAAACCTTAAGACATCAGACAGAAAGTTAAAACTATGTCATAGCTCTTCCATTCTACCCTAAGCTGTAACAAAATTACTTAAAGGCAACAAAGTGAACTAATTGGAGTGGCCATCACAAAGCCCACTAACAAATTGTGGACAGAACTGAAAAAGCATGTCTGAGCAAGGATGCCCACTAACTTGACTGAGTTACACCAATCCTATGTGGAGGTATAGGCTAAAATTCTGGCAAAGTATTGTGAGAAGCTTGTGGAAGGCTACACCATGCATTTGATTCAAGTTCAAACAATTAAAAGGCAATAACACTAAATACTAACAAAGTGTAGATAAACATTTGACCTGTTTAAAATCTATTATATTAAATAAAAGCTAAAAATAAACCTGTCTCTTAGCTTTTATTTTGCAATGACCTCTTATGGAAATACAGGAAACGTATGGTAATGTGAAAAGTGTGGAATTGTGAAAAATTGAATTTGAATGTCTTTAGCCTAGGTGTTTGTCAACTTTTGTCCTCAGTTCTAAGTATCTTTAATTCAATTCAATTCAGTTTTATTTGTATAGTGCTTTTAACAGTGGGCATTGTCACAAAACAGCTTTACAGAGATATATAAATTCAGAATAAATGTATCCCTAATGAGCAAGCCAGAGGTGATGGTGGCAAGGAAAACTTCCCTGAGATGTTATGAGGAAGAAATCTTGAGAGGAACCAGACTCAAAAGGGAACCCATACTCATATAGGTGATAACAGATAGTGCAATTATAAATAATACCCTTCTACAACTGTGGTCAAAAAGTGCAATTGTGTAGCCAGGAAATGCATTATAGTTTTCACATGAAGTCTATTTTGTTGAAGTTATTAACTGCTCACTGACGGAGACTTTGAGTGCAAAACTGTTCGCAGCAATTGCAGTCCTAAAACTATCATAGCAATTGTAGTCCTAATCCATTGTAGCAAAACTGTTCGTATCAATTGCAGTCTTTAGGCTGTCCATTTGGGGCCATCCTCAGCAGCAGCGAGTGATTTCCAAGTGATGAGAAATCTAACCAGAGCACTGGTATCTCAGGAGTAGTATGTGTAGCTCGAGAGAGAGAGGGAGCGGGAGAGAGACAGGTTTTGGGCATGTACATAATTTTTTTAAATATTAGATTAGTTTCTACATTATTGTCATTGTGCAGAGTACAGAGCACAAGTACAAAGCCAATGAAATGCAGTTAGTGTCTAAACAGAAGTTCAATTAGCAAAGTAACATTGAGTGATGAAGTGCAAGAAAGAGACAAATGAGGTAGGATGGCAGTAAAGTGCAAAGTGACAAACAGTGCAAAGGGCATGATCAATGATATGGTCAAAAGTATGTGGACAACTGAAGATCATACCCATATGTGGATCTTCCCCAAACTTGCCACAAAGTTGGAAGCACACAATTTTCTAGAATGTCTTTGTATGCTGTAGCATTAGGATTTAGCTTCCCTGGAATTAAGGGGTCTAGCTCAATCTTGTTCCAGCATGACAATGCCCCGGTGCACAAATCAAGCTCGATAAAGGCATAGTTTGCCAAGGTCAGGGCATAAGAACATGAGTGACCTGCATAGTGTGCTGACCTCAACCCAACTGAACACCTTTGGGATGAACTGGAACGGCAATTGCATGCCATGCATTCTTGCCCAACATCGGAGCCTTCCCTCAGAAAAGATCTTGTTGCTGAATTGGCACAAATTCCTAAAGCCATATTATAAAATCAAAATTTGGCAGCAAAGGGGGGACCAAGTCCATGTTTATGGTTTTGGAATGGGATGTTCAAGGACAGATAGGGTTGTGATGGTCATGTGTCCACAAACCTTTGGCCATATATTGTGTATATGAATAACATGAGTCCAGAGACATAGATTAATGTAGTCTAAGGCAATATAGTACAATTGAGCATACAGTCAGATCCATAAGTATTTGGACAGTGACACAATTTTCATAATTTTGCCTCTGTACAACACCACAGTGGATTTGAAATAAAGCATTCAAGATGTGATTGAAGTGTAGACTTTCAGCTTTAATTCATGGGGTTTTACAAAAATATTTCATTAACCATTTAGGAATTACAACCATTTTTACAGTCCCTCCATTACTTGCACTGGATGCAAATACTTTGCAGTCAATGACTGCCTGAAGTCTGGAACCCGTTGACATTTCCTCCTTTGAGATGCTTTGTTGGGCCTTTACTGCAGCCACCTTCCATTGCTTCTTGTTTGTGGATGTTTCTGCCTTTAGTTTTGACTTCAGTAAATGAAAAGCATGCTCAATTGGGTTGAGGTCAGATGACTGACTCGGCCATTTAGGAACATTCCATTTCTTTGCCTTAAGAAGCTCTTGAGTTGCTGTTGTGGTACATTTTGAGTCATTATCCATCTGTACTGTGAAGCGCCTTCAGTTTTGCAGAATCTCACTGAATCTGAGCAGAAGCTCTCTACACTTCAGAATTCATCCTGCTACTTCTATCAGCAGTCACTTCATCAGTAAACACCACTGACCCAGTTCCATTGAGAGCAGTACATGCCCATGCCATGACACTGCCTCCACCATGTTTGATAGATGATGTGGTATTCTTTGTATCATGAGCTCATCCTTTCCTATTCCATACTCTTCCCTTCCCATCATTCTGGTACAAGTTAATCTTGCATCAGAACTTTTTTTTTTTTTAAACAGAAAAGTCTAATCAGGCCTTTCTGTCCTTGAGTGTTACCAGTGGTTTGCATCATGAGGTAAACCATATGTATTTACATTCATGAAGACATCTCCTGATTGTAGACTTTGACAATGATATGTCTACCTAATCCTTGGCTAGATGTTGTGACTTGTCTATATTCTTGACTTGGCTAGATATTGTGGAGGGGTTTTTCTTCAACAAGGAAAGAATTCTGTGATCATCCACTTTAATTGTCTTCTGTGGCCTTCCAGTCATTTTGGTGTTGCTGAGCTCACCAGTGCATTCCTTCTTTTTAAGAATGTAGCCAATTGTTGATTTGGCCTCTCCTAAAGTTTCCTTTATCTCTCTGATAGGTCTGTTTTGTTTTTTCAGGCTAATGATGACTTAATTCACTTGTATTGACACCTCTTTTGACCACATATTGAGAGTTCCCATGAACAGCTACCAAATGCAAATTCAGCACTTAGAATGAACTCCAGACCTTTCATCTCCTTAATTTGTCATGAAATAATGAGGAAACAGGCCACACTTGGCCATGAATATGATTATCAGTCAATTGTCCAATTACTTTTGAGCCTGTGAAATTGGAGGGACTATGTAAAAAAAAATTGTAATTCCTAAATTAACCATTTAGGAATTACAATTTTTTTTTACATAGTCCCTCCAATTTCACAGGCTCAAAAGTAATTGGACAATTGACTGATAATCATATGGAGTATTTTTGTTAAACCCCTTGAATTTAAGCTGAAAATCTGCACTTCAATCATATCTTGATTGCTTCATTTCAAATCCATTGCTGTGGTGTATAGAGGCAAAATTATTAAAATTGTGTCACTGTCTAAATACTTATGGACTTGAATGCAGATGCAAATGGAATGACATACGAAGGAACATGGATCCAATGATGTGTGGAATCCGAAGACACCACGGTAAACTGAATGTAAGGTGCAAGTAGAGCAATGTGTAAAACTGTGCAAACTGTATATAGTTAGTCCGTGTATAGTTAGTATATAATGTAAACTAGATTATGTAATGTAAACACAGTCATGTTGAGAGGGCTAAGCACACAGCCCTATGGAATGCAGAGGAAGGTGCTGATGCCAGGTTAGGTGAACTTAGAGATCAGCATAAATAGGTTGACGGCATTAAAAGCTGAAATCAATGAATAGCATCCTAACATAGGAGTTGCTCTTATCCAGGTGGGTCAGGGCAGAGTGGAATGCTGTAGTGATGGTGCTCTTTGTTGACCTGTTGGGGCGGTAGGCAAGCTGATAGGGATGCACTGAGGGCAGGCAGAATTTCAGATGCAGAAGGATCAGCCTCTCAAAACGCTTGGCAAAGATGGTGATGAGTGCAATAGGAAGGAAGTCATTGAGGGTCATGGCAGTGGCATGTATTGGCACTGGCACAGTGGTCGCTGTTCTGAAGCCGGTGGGGACCACTGTTTGGGCTAGGTTGAAAATCTCCATGAAGACCCCTTTCAGGTGCTCTGAGCACCTTGGATGCCATCAAGGCCAGCAGCTTTGCATGCATTCACTCTGCTTAGGTCACCAGGTGTGGCTCAGCCTTAATGGGAGGTTTTGCATTTCCCTGCTAGAAGTGAAGTGACGTGTCGCCAAGTATGGTGACCCATACTCGGAATTTGTGCTCTGCATTTAACCCATCCAAGTGCGCACACACACAGTGAACACACACCTGGAGCAGTATGTAGCCTTTTTTTTTTTTGCTGCGGCGCCCGGGGAGCAGTTGGGGGTTTGGTGCCTTGCTCAAGGGTCTCACCTCAGTCGTGGTATTGAGGGTGGAAGAGAGCGCTGGTCATTCACTCCCCCCACCTACAATCCCTGCCGGACCTGAGACTCGAACCCACAACCTTCCGGTTCACCTTTGGGTTACAAGTCCGACTCTCTAACCATTAGATGATGTTGCTTCCCTCACTGAAGAGCTTGTCACTGGTTTAGGTTTGTAGTCTGTGTGAGTTTGGAAGTTCTCTATCTGCAGTATATACTCAACAACAGGAAGGTTTAGCTTAGCTCTACAGACCTGAAAGCAGCCTTTCCTGCCTTCAGTAGGTTGTTATTTATTTATTTATTTATTTATTTATTTAATTAATTATTATGGATTCTCCCTAATTTAGTCATTTATTCAATTCCCACTCATCAGTCATCTTTAAATAAGCCAGCTTTAAATGATTTTTTTTAGACTATAGCACTTTAGTTAAAAAATACAGGAAAAGAATGCATAGCTAAAAACATGACATACAAAACCACAGCCTTTTTTAAAAAAAAATGTATTAAGTTCAACTCTTTCAAGCAGAAATCACTTGTATTGCAAGTATAAAAAATATAATTAAGTATAAAATATAAATATAAATCAATCCTAACAAAAAACATGTTAATGTTATATAATTTAGTTATTTTTTCCTCTAATATCCGATCCACCATATTTTGCTGGTATTGGCCCCATACCAATCCTGCATATTGTCATGTCTAAAGAAAATGCCCTCTCTACTAGCAATTTCTACTCAAAGCACTAAAGGGAGTAACCAAGTACAACTGCGTGGAAACTATGACATAGAGTACATTACTGGCATACTGATTTTAAATCCTCTCAGCTTAATCAGACATATATTCAAACGCCAACAGGTATTTAAAATCGCTAATTTTATTGATATTTCTCAGGAATCAAGAATCCAGTATTGGTGGCCAGAACACTACTGAATGAAGCACAGAAAGGGAAGCTTTCAGCTGGAAGAATTCCTCCCTGGTGAGCTCATGTTTTTATTAGCCAGATGTCCCTGATTTACTAAGATCTAATATAAATTCTGTGATTTTATTTTGTATAGTATAGTTTTGTATCCCCTTCAGCAAGAGCTTGTGTGTTAGATGTCTAACGTTCATCACTTGTACCTCATTTTACATGTTTTTGATTCTGGGAGATGTATCTCACGTCTCACTGTTTAAAGTAAATAGGTTCATGCTTTTTTATTTTAGTTTTTTAGCTGGAATTGGAGCTCAACAATGGGCTGTCAGTCATGGTATACCTCCATGTCCTTCAGAGAAGATGGCCACCAGTAAGTATTTTGTAAAATAACTACAATAACTTAAACCAGAGTATATCAGTTTCCAGTCAGTTAAAAAAAAACTGCCTCAGTCAAACTAATATTAAACTTAAGCGGCTTCTTATATTTTGTATACTCAGCTCACTAGGTCTTCTTCAACTGAGCACCATGGTCTTCATTAGCTCAGATGACTATTAATGCAATAATAAATGATTAATTTTAAGTCCTTACTTAAACTTTATTAATGGTAACCTACTTCTGCTTTTTTGTGTGCTTGCCAAGAGTCTCTACATAGTTTTGTAATATAGTAATAAGAAGACTATATTCATGAGTATACAGTATGAAGAGTAATATTTAACATGATGGGGAGCCTCTGAAGTCATCACAAGAGAAGGGTCAAATGAGAATGTGCTAATGGTATGATGCTGAGCCTTAAACTGCATTCTTTGTGGATGTTTTATTGAAGAGTGGTGGCATATGAGGGAAGCCAGTCAAGGAGGGAGTTGCAGAAGTCCATTTTGCCATAATAGAGTTTATATTCAGGAAGGTTTATATTCTGCTGATGATGTATATGTTGAATCTGCAGGCTCTAGACCTAGAAGTAGTAGTGCAGCAAATTATAACCAAGTGGAGACCAGATGTTTTTGATGTTGTATTATAAAGGGCAGAAATATTTTGGAGAGGGCTCTAATCTAATATCATATCACATCTAATATCAAATACTGATATTTCTTTTGAAATATTTCAGAATTTAGCTTGTCAGCCTACAAAAGGAATAAACGAAAGATGGAGATGGCAGAGAAGAAGGATCCAGAACATAACTCTTTTAAGAGACAGCGACAATCAAGTGGAACTGTGAGTTAAGTAATAAAAACTAATTACTATAGTCGGCACTATATACTGATCTCCTGCAGTAGTTTATTTTTTTTTTTTGATGGTAGTACAGACTACCAGTTGAAGATTAGTGGGAAAAAACACCTGGTCTTTTTCCAGTCTTCAGCTGTCCAGTTTCGGTGATTCTGTGCCCATGATAGCCTCAGATGCTTGTTTTCGGCTGACAGGAATGGAACCTAATGTGGTCTTCTGCTGTTGTAGCCCATCCACCTCAAGGTTTGGTGTGTTGTGCATTCTGAGATGCTTTTCTGCTCACTATGGTTGTAAAGAGTGCTTATTTGATTTACTATAGACTCCCTGCCAGCTCAGACCAGTCTGGTCATTCTCCTCCAGTCTCTTTCATAAACAAGGTGTCTGAGCCTGCAGACCCTCTGCTCAGAGGATGTTTTTTGTTTCTCGCACCATTCTGTGTAGACTCTAGAGACTGCTGTGTGTGAAATTCCCAGGAGATCAGCAGTATCTGAAATACTCAAACCAGCCCATCTGGCACTGGCAACCACGCCACAGTTAAAGTCACAGAGATCACACTTTTTCTCTCATTCAGTTGCTTGATGTTAACTGAAGATGTTAACTGAAGCTCTGCATGCATTCTGCTGCTGCCACATGATTGGCTGATTGGATAACTGCATAAATGAGCACAAATGGTGTACAGGTGTTCCTGTTAGAGTGTATGGTGATTGTTTGCAGCCAGTTGCATTTTTACTTGCTAGATAGTGTTATGCAATTAATACAGCCTAATTAGCTAATGTTAGCTATGTATTTGCAGTTCAGACCGAACCAATTATGTTTGATTATATAGACCAAACAGAATTTCTATGAACCATAGGATTTGTCAGCCTCTTGGGTGCATCTCAGGCAAAAAAACAAAAACAAAACAAAACAAAAAAAAAAACCAAGCAGGCCAAATCTGTCACAAGACAGGCCAGACCACTGGGATTTCTCCTGAATATTCTGATGACCAATCCAGGCATGTTGCACATTTATGGTTATATTTATGCATCTTTCCTGCCTTGTCAGAAAACATTACCTCATGATACTTTGGCCAAAACATCAGTACTTTGTATGACAACTCATTTGGTTAAAATGACGTCTGAAATGAATGATTAGTCTAATAATCATGGTCTGAAATGAATGATTAGTCTACAAGAGGAACAGTTCTTACAAACTCATATCATGAAGTATGTGCTTGTTAGCTTGTAAGTAGTTAAATTATTCTTTTGTGGATAAAATTACATTGTACATCCTGATTTCAGTTCACATTGAAGTTGATCCCAAAAAGTCTCAATTCCAGGCTTTGAAAACTAAGTGCCTACTCCAAAGTTTCATGGTCAATTCCATACACCGCAAATGATTCACTTTGCCCAAATGCTGCAGGCAAAATGTATTTAGCTTCAGAGTGTTTGTTATTGAGACAAATTGTTATTGTTATTGAGTGAATATTTATTTTGCCCTTATTTTTATTTGTCTTGTCAGAATTTAACAAATTAGGGCTTGAACTTCAAATAAAAAATATGTGGAACTGGTAGTGTGTAGAACTGGTAACATTGCATGGGGGGGGGTCTCATTTGATTGGCAAAAGCACATAAATAAATTCTTTTGCTGCATCAAATTATCTGATACATGTTGTATTGCAGTTAGTGGTGTCTTATTAATTAAGCCTAGTTAAGAGTTCTGAGGTAGTAGTTTTATTTGATTGAAATGCTGCAAAGAAATATTCTCCCCCTGCATTATTTTTCAGACAGCTCTTACATCTTTTTGCCAGAGTCCCCCTTTGGGGACCCAGGATTGAATAGGTCCCTAGCACTCCCTTGCTGATCATAAGAGGCAAAAGAATGGGTGACTTGTTTGCCATGAGTTGCAACCAGTGATTGTGGAGGAAGAGGTCCTGACACTTGAGGAATGTGGTCTGCTGCAGCTACCATAATTCCAACACAGTGCTTTATCTCTTACTTCACATAGGCAGGAGGTTGGAAGAGCCCATTTCAATCAAGCAGCTGGTCAAGACATGCCCTGGGGTGTACCTTTTTGGCATTAATATTCACCATTCCTTTTCTCTTCCGAGAAGCCATTGGCTAAGGGTCAATTGAGCAACGTAATTATTTTACATGGTTGATCGAGTATACCACCCCTATATCCCTGATGCATGTCTGCAGGATGTCCGCAGCTCTCTGTAGATCTTGATACGGTAAAAGAGATTCTCTTTAATTGTCATTTAAATAACTGGCAGAAGTCCGGAATCCTAGAATCTCTTTTACCAGACATGCCCCTTACCAATCTCCTTTCGTCATACAAAAAGGCATCTCAGGAATAGCAAGGACAGACAGATGCAAAAAAATTTGAGGTCTGGCCAGATTCTAGTGGAGTGCTTGAAGAAGGCACAAGCATAGATTCTTTTACATGCCACTGGTACTCGTTTAAAGGCCTTCCCTCATCCATCTCAGAACAGCAGTAAAGGAGTAATTTACACTAGAGAGCTGGAGGAAATGGATGAGGCTGAAATAGCCTCAGAACTGACACAACAGGGTGTAGCAGATGTCAAATGAATAACAATCAAAAAAACAAGGTCAAATTATTAAAACCAGCACCTATGTCACGACTTTTGATAGGCCACAACCACCAGAAAAGATTGTAATAGGCTACCGAAGAGTACCTGTTGATGCATATATACCGAACTCACTAAGATGCTTCAACTGCCAGAGATTTGTTCATGGATTAGCAAGCTGTAAAAACAAAGCTATCTGCTGCAGTTGTGGAGAGGAAGGACATGAACGTATGTGCCAGAAACCACCAAAGTGTTGCAACTGTACAGGTGAACATAGTGCCTCCACAAAAGACTGCCCTGTCTGGGTCAAAGTAAAAGAGATCCAGAGAATGAAATGTGTTAGTTAGCTACCCTGAAGCGTGCAAATTGGTTGAAGGCCTTCCATCCTTTAAACTAGAGAGATCATTTGCATCCATAGTGAAGTCCACATGAACAGTTGAAAACCAGACAGACTGGATGAACAAAGACAAACCACAAGAAATTAGTGGTAATATGTGCCCCCCCCCCCCCCCCCCGAAACAAAAAGATAATAAGCACTCAGAACTCAAGCATACTTAACCTGATCCAAACAGCCAGAATGAAAGCTCATCAAGAGAAAACTCTAATCTATATATGAGTAAGATCAAAAAGAAATCAACCCTACAACAACAAAATGGAAGCCAGGAAACCAGTCTGAACAAAACTGAACCTTCAAAAGTTATTGAAATGGCAGAGACTGTCCTCTCACAGCTGAAGCCTCTCACCCAAAGGCAATAAGGAATAAGGTGCACATACATGTAGTGCCTACCTGATACGGAGTAATATTATTCAGTTTACACCACCCAGAGAGGAGCTTACAAGGCCCTTCCCCTCCCCTACCCCTGTGCCTCAGACCACATCACTGTCATGCTAATGCCTGCATACAGACCGCTTGTTAAAGTCGCCAAACCAGTTCACAAACAAACACTGGTGTGGCCAGAGGGGTCTTTGGAGGCTCTTCAGGACTGTTTCAGCACCACAGACTGGAATATGTTTAAGCAAGCTGCCACATACAACACCACCAGTGACCTCCAGGAGTACACGGAGACTGTCACTGCCTACATCACCAAGTGTATTGATGATGTAACGGTCACCAAGACCATCACTGTTCAGGCCAATCAGAAGCCGTGGCTGACAGGTGAGGTCTACAGACTCCTGAAGGCTCGTAACGCTGCCTTCAGAACTGGAGATGAGGTGGGGCTGAGGACAGTTAGGGCCAACCTGTCCCGCGGCATCAGAGAGACTAAGAGACAGTACTCCAGGAAGACAGTTCATCGTTTTAGCGACAGCAGAGACTCTCGGAGCCTGTGGCGGGGGATACAGACCATTACGGACTACAAGCCTCCCCCACAGACCTGTGACAGCACCATTTCCCTGCTGAACGCCGTCTTCACTCGCTTTGAGGCACAAAACAGCACCACTGCACAGAAGACTCCACCTCCTCCTGGCGACCAGGTGATGACATTGTCCACGCACAGCGTGAGGAGATCCCTCAGCAGGATCAACGCACGCAAAGCTCTGGGTCCTGACAACATACACTATATTACCAAAAGTATTCGGTCACCCATCCAAATGATCAGAATCAGGTGTCCTAATCACTTGGCCTGGCCACAGGTGTATAAAATCAAGCACTTAGGCATGCAGACTGTTTTTACAAACATTTGTGAAAGAATGGGCC
>CM041002.1:9793873-9813879 GCA_022985145.1 Pangasius djambal | reverse complement strand
GCTTTTGGAAGAATGGTCAAAAATTCCTATAAACACACTCCTCAACCTTGTGGACAGCCTTCCCAGAAGAGTTGAAGCCGTAATAGCTGCAAAAGGTGGACCGACATCATATTGAACCCTATGGGTTAGGAATGGGATGGCACTTAAGTTCATATGTGAGTCAAGGCAGGTGACCGAATACTTTTGGTAATATAGTGTACCTGGTCGTGTACTGAGAGACTGTGCAGTGGAACTCACTGATGTCTTCACAGACATATTTAACATCTCGCTTAGTCAGGCTGTTGTTCCCACATGCTTCAAAGCCACCACCATCATTCCAGTCCCGAAGAAGCCGTCCCCCTCCTGCTTCAATGACTACCGTCCGGTTGCACTTACTCCTATCCTAATGAAGTGTTTTGAACGACTAGTCATGCACCCTATCATGTCTTTACTCCCCCCCTCCCGCCATCGCCACTGCTCTCCACTCAGCCCTCACACATTTGGACAAAGAAGACTCATATGTTAGAATGCTGTTCATAGATTTCAGTTCAGCATTCAACACAATCATCCCTCAACAGCTCATTTACAAATTGGTCCAGCTGGGACTCAACACCTTGATTTGCAACTGGCTGTTGGACTTCCTGACTGTGAGACCTCTAGCAGTACGGGTCAGCAGCAACACATCCAGCACCATCACATTGAACACAGGGGCCCCTCAATTATGTGTGCTGAGCCCCCTTCTCTTCACTCTGCTGACCCATGACTGCACATCGTCACACAGTTCCAATCTCTTCATTAAGTTTGCGAACGACACGACTGTGGTGGGTCTCATTAGCAACAGAGATGAGAGACTACAGGAGCGAGGTGAGCCACCTGGCCGGGTGGTGCAAAGACAACAATCTCTCTCTGAATGTGGAGAAGACAAAGGAGATTGTTGTCGACTTCAGGAGAGCACACACTCAGCATGCTCCTCTGACTATCAACGGTGTGACTGTGGAAAGAGTGAGCAGCACTAAGTTCCTGGGGGTGCACATCACAGAAAACCTCTCCTGGACTGACAACACTGCATCACAGGCCAAGAAATCACAGCTGCGTCTCTACTTCCTGTGCAAACTGAAGAGAGCCAGAGCCCCAGCCCCCATCATGTGCACCTTCTACAGAGGCACCATTGAGAGCATTCTGACGAGCTGCATCAATGTGTGGTATGGCGCCTGCAACATGTCCTGCCGAAAGACCCTCCAACGCATAGTGAGAGCAGCTGAGAAGATTGTTGGTGTCTCTCTCCCCTCCCTCCAAGACATTTACAGCACCCGTCTCACCCACAAAGCCCTCTGCATTGTGGGTGATCCCACCCACCCGACACACAGCTTCTTCAGTCTGTTGCCATCAGGGAGGAGACTGCGGAGTCTTCAGGCCAGGACCAGCAGACTGAAGGACAGCTTCTGCCACCAGGCTGTCAGGAAGCACAACTCTCTCCCGGCTCTGCCTCCCCTCCCCTCACCTCTTCTGCCCCATGCACTGACAAACTCTGACCCTCTAACTGAGTGCTTATGGCCCAAACACACAATGTCCCTCTGGTGGTACAGCCATCTTAATAAGACATGATATCATCCATAGCCCCATTGCAATGGACACCAACCAAAAGGCATCAGCAGTACACATAACACTCCACAAACCCATCACACTGTACTCTATGTACCACCTGATGACTCTGTGACATTACAAGACCTGGAGGACCTCACAGGTCAGCTGAAATCTCCATATGCCCTCAATGGGTGATTTTAACAGCCGCAATTCAATGGGGAAGAAGCCACTCCAACACTAAGAGCAAGACAATAGAGAACTTTTATCAGTAAAAAAAAAAAAAAATGCTGTGTGTGCTGAATGACAACTCGAATACCTGTCTGCATTCAGAACATGGGACATACTCTACAATTGATCTGATCATGTGTGAACCTGAATTAATGAGACCACCTGTGTGGGAGCAGTCACTTACCCTTGATTATAACCTTGGCAGAAGCAGACATGCAACAAACAGTGCAAAGATGGCAGCTTAAAAAAGCTAACTGGTCTTCCTTTCAGACCCTGTGCCAGGAGAAGTTTAAGACAGAGCCTCAATATATCTAGGACCCAATAGAGTGGTTCACAGATACTTTAATATTAGTGGCAGACAAAGATATCCCAAAGACATCAGGAAAAACAAATCAAAGATTTAATCTATGGTTTGATGAAAACTGTAAAAACACTATTGAGGCCCATAATAAAAGCAGAAAGGCTCTTTAACCGACTCCCAACAACAGAAAATCTAACCAAGTTCAAAATATTTAGGGCACAGGCGAGACGAGGCATCAATGCAAAAAAAAAAGGCAATTTGTATCAAGCCCTAACACTAAATACACCAGCAAAGAAGGTTTGGGGTATGATGCGTAAGATGAAGGACAAAGGAAGTGGACCACAAGTACAGCATATCAAATATCAAGGCACTCTACTTACCACAAAAGGTGAAATAGCAAACAAGCTAGCATTCGAAAAGAACTCCTCAACACAAAACTGCCTCCTCGAATTCCAAGCAATATGTGTACACTAGGAAACAACTTGAGTTCTACTCAGACAATACAGAACAATATAACCAGCCTTTCTCAATGGAAGAACTCCTGAACTCCATAAAGAAGTCCCATTATACTGCCATCAGGCCAGAGAAGATTCACTATCAGTTTATAAAACATCTCCCCCATAGTATTCTTTCTTTGCTTGGACATCAGGACACATACCACTCTCCTGGCTAGAAGCAGTAATTATACCCATAACTAAACCAGGCAAGGACTATATTAACCCTAACAATAACCTATAGCCCTGACTAGTTGTCTTTGTAAAACCATGGAGAGGATAGTTAATAATCTTTTTGTCTGGAAGCTAGAAACTGAACCAAATAAGTAGACTCCAGTGTGGCAGTAGATGGGGTAGGAGCACAACAGATAATCGTAGAAATCATATGACACTACATGCAAGTGCAAGTATGGCATTTTAAAACACTTGTAACAAATGGGTTTTAGGGGGCACCTGTCCATTTTTATCTCCAAATTCGTATCTAGCAGATGTTTTACAGTCAGGGTAGGCCCTACCCTCTCAAGGCCACACACACAAGAACTGCAAATACCTCAGGGAAGCATTTTTCTGTTACCCTATTTAGTATTAAAATCAACAGTATTGTGAATGTGATTGGGTCTAATATATTGTGCAGACTTTATGTTGACAATCTCTGACCAAACTCCTGTGCTGTCAGAAAGTGGCAAGTGAAATGGGACAAAAATGAGGATAACAACTGCAGGAAATCAATCCTGTTATTGGCAGAAGACCAACTCCTTCATTTAAAACTTGCTGGGATCAGACTGTGTACACAAGATATTGCATTGGTCACTCAAGACTAACACACATTTGTATTAGCGGGTGAAGAGGCACCATGTCAGTCATGTATAACTCCTCTGACTCTAAATCACATTTTACTGAACTGTTCTGCTTTTAATGTCATCAGACAAATGTGTTACTGAGTAAGGTCTTTTAAGGAGATTTTTTTGACAAGGTTTTGACTGGTGACATTTCTGGTACCCCTTTCAGAAAGAGTTTTGACTGGTGACATTTCTGGTACCTCTTTCAGGTGGTGGTGGATTGCCATGTTGTAAACTGTGAGACTCTGTCATATAATGGGAAGAATTCCATCCATTGCACCTTGCTGATAGGGTTTTTTTTGTGTTGGGAGGAACTTAGTTCGTGAATTTCACTGGTTCCATCTGCAGTCTGCTTTGTTTGTAGACCAGATTCAGTGTTTCTCCAGATGACTTTGCCTTGGTTGAATTCAAAACTGCCTTTGAGTTGTAGCAGAATGTCTAGGCTGAACAATTGGTCTGTGAGGTTGCTGACCCATACTGGAGCTGTGATAGATGTTGGAGTAAATGACAGTGTTATCGACTCACTTTCTGACAGATGTCATCTCCTCCTGCCCCAACAGCCCTTGAAGATCTTGCTGTCAGTGGGATTCCAATCCTCCTTGCCATATTGTTAGGAATGCTTGTTAGTTCTGCTTTGGTGTCCCAATAGAAAGTCATGGTCTTTTTTGTCCATTTGCATATACACATATAGGCCATCTGCTTGATGTTGAATTAACACTAGCAGGGGCCTGGAGGAAGGGGAATCTATTCCTCCAGAGTCTCTCTCACAGCACTGAGTGCCAATTTCAGCTGTCTGGTCTTTTGAATCAATGTGCTAAGGTGTTAATGTATTTGATGCTTTCTTTTTTGTCCTATTTCTGGCAAAATGTCCACATTTGAAACAGTTGAAAACTAGTTTTGCTTTAGTTTTTTTCTGTGAACCTTCAGGTTTTTCAGTAGTCACATCTATTCCCATCACTTTGCTCTCTGATGTCACTACATCTCTCAAGGCATACCAGCCCATTGACCATAGTGCCATAAATGACCACCATATCCCATTTAGACATTTACCAATTCTGTTCCATGCAAAACATTTTGCTTTAATTTCAATTCAATTTTATTTATATAGCACTTTTAACAGTGGATATTGTCACAAAGCAGCGTTACAGAAATATCTGGATATGTATTTAGATTTAGATCCCTAATGAGCAAGGCATAGGCAACTGTGGCAAGGAAAAACTCCTTGAGCAAAAGGGAACAGCTTCTCTTCTGGCTGACACTAGATAGTGTAATTATAAGTAATTAATCTTTCACAACTGTATACTATAATGTCAAAATCATTGCAGCATCTCACTGCAATCTTATGGCTATCCATATGGGTCCATCCTCAGCAGCAGCAGCAAGTCATTCTCGGGTGAAGGAAGCTCCAAGCAGAAGTAGAGCACCAGGATGACTCAGGCAGGTCAGGAGGGCAGAAGCAATCAGGATCTCATCTCATCATGCAACAGTAGTAACGTAGCTTGATGGAGAGAGAGAGAGAGAGAGAGAGAGAGAGAGAGAACAGATTATTAGGTATGCTCATGTCATGTAGTGGTTTAAGAGGAAGAACATTGTGTGCAGGGTGCAAGAATGGACTGGCAAGACTATATAACAGTATATGACAATATCCCAGTTTACCAAAACTCTGTATCCCCATGAAACCTCCAGATCTGCACCTTTGCCTAAGAGAAAAGCTATTAACAATAAGCCTGACTAAACAAATAGGTTTTCAGCCTAGACTTAAATATTGAAACTATGTACGAGTCCTGAACACTAATTGGAAGGCTATTCCGTAATGATGTGGCTTTGTAAGAAAGGGCTCTGCCCCCTGCTGTAGTCTTAATTATTCTATGTACCAATAAAGAGCCTGCAACTTTTGATCGAGTTTGCTCAGGTACTGCAGTGCGTGACCATTCAGTGTTTGTAGGTCGGTAGTAGTATTTTATAATCAGTGTGAAGTTTTACTGGGGACTGCTGCATCCTGGACTAACTGGAGCTTGTTAATATACCTGCTGGAACATCTAGACAGCAATATGTTACAGTAATGTAACCTAGTGATAACAAAAGCATTAACAAGTTTTTCTGCCTCATGTAGTGAGATTATAGCAATAATGTCAATTATGTCAATAGCAATATTTCTGAAATTAACAAAGACTATCCTAGTAGTATTATCTATATGAGCTTCAAATGAGAGACTGGTGTCAATAATCACACCAAGGCCTTTCATTGCTGAACATCATGTAATTGAAAGGCCATCTAGAGTTACTACATAATCAGAAAGCTTACTTCTAACTGCCTGTGATCCTAGTAGAAGTATTTCTGTCCTGTCAGGATTAAGCAGGAGAAAGCTACTCAATATCCAATGTCTAATGTCCTTTACACCTTCCTCAACTTTATTAAGCTGGTGTTTGTAATCTGCCTTTCTCTGAAATACATACATTCCCCTCTGAAAATACTGGAATGGTAAGACCAATTTTTTTGTTTTTGCTATACACTGAAGAAATTTGCGTTTGAAATCAAAAGATGAGCATGAGACAGTAGATCAAAATTTCAGCTTTCATTTCCTGATTTTTACATCTAGATGTGTTAAGCAACTTAGAACATGGCAGCTTTGGTGCAGACTACACAGTATTTTGGTGAGCAAAAATATTGGAACATTATTGAAATATTTATATTCATAAAGTAAATAACACTTAATATTTGGTTGCATGTTCCTTGCTTACAATACCTGCATCAAGGGCAGTCCATGCTGCTGCTAGGTTTTGCTTAACTTCACTGATGGCATTGGCCAGGGCTCTGTTGAGTTCAGTTTGTTCTCTTGGTGCAGTGAAAGCACTCAGTATCTTCACACCATCATATAGATGTAGGTTATACATAGCTTTGGGCCGATCATACCTTGTCTCCATCCCAGCTTCTCTAGGATGTTTCACATCTTTACTCTATTTGTCTGTGTCAGCTGGGCAGGCACTTGATGTTGATCAATCAGTTCTATTCTTCTGTGTGTAATATTGAGAGGCCTTGAATTTCATCATCAGAATCACTTTGGTCCAGCTCTGACCTGCTGTAATGTGCCATTTCAGACTGCAGGTGTTCTATTTTCCCCCTTTGCACCAGAATTAATTCATTTGGTTGCTTTAGCCTTTGGGAGGCAGTGTAGTTTACTCTGATTTCTGCTTTCTGATCGGAGCTTCCCACTTCAGAATAAGGTGAGGTATCTGCAATGCAAAGTTCTCTTTTGCATATGCATTATGCTTGGGCATTTTCTTGGCTTTTTTCCCCCCGCTTATTCTTTTCTAACCTTTGGCTCTAGCTTTGTCTTTAGCTCTACTTTTGCCTTTAACTCTATTTCCTTCCTTCTTAGCTCTTATGTATAGAGGGCTTTCTCAGTATTTTCTCTCAAAGCTCTTTCAAATCTGACGACTTCACTCACTGCAGACTGATGTCTTTCAAAATATTTAACTTTTCTGCCCATCTTAGTCTTTGCATCAACAAATGTGTGACAGAACCACTAATACTCTCTGGCATCTCTTTAACTTATCTTTTGTGGTCTTAGTTTTCTCATAGGTTTTTCTGATCTCCTTCCCAAACCACAAAGGTTTATTTGACTAGCCCACACTTCTGAATAAGTTTTAGCTAATTCACCTTTAGATCCAGCAATTTAATGAACTTAATTTCCCATATAAACATTGCACATATATAGAAAATACTATCTCTTTTGCAGTGTTCCACACTTAGCATGTGTAACACTTTCAATGCTTTCAGTAGTACTAAAGCCCGTAATTCGAAATCAGACTATTGAATCCCAGATCCATTCAATCAGACTTCACCCAGAAACAAACAGACTTTAGTTTAAGATTTCTTGTGCATGCAGTACAACATCCACATAAAGCTTGCTTGCAAATTTTTCTTGCATTTAATTTGTTTCATAGGTTGTTTTGATATGGCCAGAGGGCTTTGAAATATTCCACAAGCTGGAAAAGGAGGACTGATGTCTCACCTGCATGATACGCATGCTTTGTTGTTTCCCACTGAAAAAAAACACTCGCAGCATCTCGGTCATATCTTGCCGACTGTGACTAATTGTTAGATTTCTCACCTTTTCTTCTTATGTTCTTGCAAAAGATGCAAGCAGACATAAAACTTGTTGTACAAGTGTTTTTGTTTTTTTTTTAATTGAAGCTTCAATATACTTTCAGGCATTATCTCTTCTTAGTGTCTAGGTCCAACTCCCTCATGCTCCCTGATATATTCTTTCAACCCCAAGGTTCCAAGGTCCAAGGTCAACTTATACATAAAGCTGTCCAACTTAACAACTCATTGCAGTCACCTGTACCCATAGAGCCCAGTTCCAGTTAAAGTCAGATCTAGCGAACTCCATGCATTTACATTTGTGGTTAGATTTTAAAAAAGGCTGATGCCCTTGCTGAATGCTGAATACCCTAAACAGAGAGTCAAACAAGAAGTCATAAGACTTCCTAAACATTCAGGTAGAGTTAAAATAAAAAGGAAAATATAAATAACATTCAGTTACATTTTGTTCATAAGCATTCCAAGAACCCTGGGGGTGCCAGTAATTGTGACATGCGATTTTGTTAAATAATACTGTACGATAAGACAGTCTTCTGTGTATGAAACTGCATCTGTGTGTTAATTTTGGTGCATAGAACAGTAATTAGGATTTCTTTAAGCAGGTGAATGAAATGGTTGATTTAGAGGAGCCTGCCTCCCTGGATACGGTTGGAGCTGTTGTTGTGGACCAGCAAGGGAATGTCGCAGCTGCTGTCTCTAGTGGAGGTTTAGCTATGAAACACCCAGGGCGAGTAGGCCAGGTAGGAATCACTGTTCCTTCTGAGGTGTTAAGTAAATGAATCTTCCACATTTAAAACTGATGAAAACTATTTTTACTTTCTTGGAATAATTTTTCTCCTGTCTTTATCAGAAGGCTTTACCGTAGTAGTAACAGTTATGTCTTTGTGTATCTTACTTTCTTTTTCTAAGGCTGCTCAATATGGGTGTGGCTGTTGGGCAGAAAATGCCCATGATGCTAGACCTTATTCTACAGCCGTGAGTACCTCAGGTATGAACACAACCTTGTGGTGAAATAAGATATGTTTGGCCTATTCCGAGACTTAAGATAGCAAGAAAGTACAACTTTCTGCATAGATTTTAGTTCAGTCATCCACATTTTAAGTAAGTTGGAAAGAGCACAGAGTAAGTATACATGCATTAACTAAATGTTGTAATCTGTAGCTGAATCTTCTTGTTCTTGCTGATTGTCACAGGATGTGGAGAGCATCTGATGCGCACCATGTTAGCTAGAGAGTGCGCCACAGCTATGCAGGCTGACAACGCTCATCAGGCTCTCCTGGAGGCTATGCAAAACAAGTTTATTGGTGAGTACCTCTGACCTTATCATATATGTGAGGCTGCATGTGAATGCCTGTCTCTATGGCTGAATTCTTGAAAACATCCAAAAATGCTTTAACTTACTTGTGATTGGGATACATGCAAAGGAGAAACAATTTCAGTTTAGGACCTGTAGTAACCACACACACACACACACACACACAGTATACACACACAGTATACACTCACAAAGAACTTTATTAGGAACACTATACTAATACAAGGTAGGGCTTCCCTTTGTTCTCAGAACAGCCTCAATTCTTCATGGCGTGGATTCCACAAGATATTGGAAACATTCTGGTCCATGTTGACATGACTGCAACGTGCAATTCCTGCAGATTTTTCAGCTGCACTTGAATGCTGCAAATCTCCCATTCTACCACATCCCGAAGGTGTTCTACTGGATTAGATCTGGTGACTGGGAAGGCCACTGAAGAACATTGAACTCATTGTCATGTTTGTGAAACCAGTTATCATGCTGGAAGTAGCCATTAGAAGATGGGTAAATTGTGGCTATGAAGGGATGCACATGGTCAGCAACAATGCTCAAATAGGCTGTGGCATTTATGTGATTAGTATTAACGGGCCCAAAGGGTGCCAAGAAAACATTCCCTACACCATTATACCACCTCCACCAGCCTGGACTGTTGACACAAGGCAGGTTGTGTCCATGGATTCATGCTGTTGGCACCAAATTCTGTGTGCCTCAGCAGAAATCGAGATTCATCAGACCACGCTACATTTTCCAGTCTTCAGCTGTCTAGTTTTGGTGAGCCTGTGCCCACTGCAGCCCAGCTTTCTGTTCTTGGCTGACAGAAGTGGAAACCGACATGGTCTTCTGCTGTTGTAGCCCTTCTGCCTCAAAGTTTGATGTGCTGTGCCTTCTGAGAAGCTTTTCTGCACACCACAATTGTACAGAGTGGTTATCTGAGTTACTATAGTCTTTTTGTCAGCTCGAACCAGTCTGGCCATACTTCCTTGACCTTTCTCATCAACAAGGTGTTTCTGTCTGCAGAACTGCCACTCACTGGATTTTTTTTATTGCACTATTTGGACTTATTTAGAAAGACTTCTCTGACTCGCCATGTGACCTCAAAGGGTCCTTATCATGTGCTCATAGTTTACCGCTCAATGTGGGTAGTAAAATGAGTACCTTATCTCCTAGTGCAAGTTCCAGAGTGCCCCTGTCATACAGTCTGAGTGGCCAAGGTAGCCGAGTGCCCCTGTCATACATTTGTTCATTAAATGTCATTAAATCACCTGTTAGGTGATTTAAGGTGTGGAGTTATGCTCTCAAGTCCAGAGTGTACTGAATTTCGCTTTTACTAGGTGAAGATCCCTCCTCCCAATTTTCACTTGTGACATCCAAGTAATTTGAATGGAGTAAACTCTGTGGAGGCTTGCGGGATCTCTCATACTAAAAATAACAGGGGTTCAAGCCACTTATCCCAATTCCGAGTGTCATTGTGAACAAGCTTAAGAATCATGTTTTTTAGGGTTTGATTAAACCATACGAACAGCCCATCTGTTTGTGGATGGTAAACACTGGTATGAATCTATTTAATCTCCAATAATTCATACAGTTTGCAAAAAGAGTGCGTGACATGAAAGAAGTGAAATGAAAGAAGTGCCCTGGTCAGGATCTCTTTCAGGATCCTAACACGAGATAACTTGTAAGAGTGCCTCCACAACACTGCATGCTGAGATGTTGTGAAGAGCCACTGATTCTGGGTATCGTGTTGCTTATTCTACTAAAACTAGCACAAAACATTGCCCTCATGGAGTCTGCACTAATGGCCTGACAAGGTCCATGCCAATTTGAATGGGATCTTGATCAATGGAAGGGGGCGCAATGGCACTTTTGGGGTGGATGGCAGATTCACCAGTTAACATTCGTAACATGCTGCACACCACCTGTGAATATTTTCCTGCCCAGCCAATAGAAACGGGCCCTGAGGTGCCCCAAGTGCCAGCCATGTTATTATGATGAGCTGCAGAGAATAGCATTTCCCTACGGCTCTTCGGTACCAACAGTTGGATCATATCTTCCTTGGTTTGAGTGTCCTGCATCACTCAATATTTCTTAATTTTAATAACTGAAATATACAGGTGGGATTGCAGAAGATTGGGCTAAATTTACTGACCATCAATTACTCTCACAGAGTCTTGTCACGCGTGACTCCTCCCTACGAAGTGTGGGGGGCGTAGACGACCCCAGCACCACCAAACTCCACACCGTGCCTCACTACTGCAGGACCCATTCACAAACATTTCTTGTACTGATGCCTGAAACCCTGGCCAATTTTCCCCAAGAATTAGTGGATGGGTAAGGCGAGGATTAACCGCCGACTCTGTGCTTTTGCCACCAGAATTGAATAATGACTGGCACCAGTGGATACATTCCTGTGCACACACCTCTCTTTCACTAATCGTTCATTTCCGAATCCCCCGCAGGCTTTGATGGATGGTGGTCTGGTTACACTCCAAGTCCACCAAGGTCTGATGTGTACTCTCTTGTATATTCACTGACATGCAGTATGATCCTGCTCGATTGGGAAAGGCCTGCGGCACATCAGGGATCCAGATCAGTGTTCCCACTTCAGTTAGGGAACACTGGTCCTTGAAATGCATGGTTTTCTGGCCAAGCCAGCAAACCAACCTGGGCTTTTCCCCAGTCCTGTTGGGCACAGGAGGTTCCCCCTGTGTGCAGAGAGAGAGAGTATGGAGGGGCCATTAGAGAGGAACCAGGGTGAAAAACCAGGTTCGAGATATTGGTTTCGGGGTCCTGGCACCTCGGCCCAAGGGAGCTGGAAACGGAGGGGGAGGACAGAGAGAAAGGAGAGCTGCCTGCTGCAGCAGACATTGCCAAGTGATCCTCCACTAGCTGGATGGCTTCGGCTAGGGATGCTGGTCAGCGGCACTGGACCCACTCTGATGTTCCTGTTAGAAGCCACACGATGAACAGCCATGTGAACAGCCGTGTGGCATCTACTGCCTACAGGAGTCCTTGAGCTGTTGGCCAAAGACAAATGGGCAGCCAATCTCCATGTGTTTCATGTCCCAGAAACGTCGTTGATGTTCCTCATGGGACCAGCCAAGCTGTTGCTGCACCGGCTGCCTCACGGCCTGGTACTTCAAATGCGCTTGCAGCAGCAGGTGCTGGGTGGTGAGAAAATCAAGACCAGTTGCGGCCACTCATGTTTCATTTGGACAAACACGACTTGCTAGTAGATACAGTAGTTCTACAAGGACATGTAATGTAGAGAGGGTATACTCGTTTCCATCCAAACTGTGCTGTTTCTTTTTTATACAAGCCAGGGTTTGCATTAAAAAAAATAAAATAAAATTATAGGGGTGACATACCACATCTATACACACCTGGAATACCAACTATTTATCTTTCACTGTATTTGGTCTATCGAGTTATTATGTAAGAAAGTTTCTCAATAAATTCTGACCATGCCTTAATTGTTCTTGGTTTAGTTCTATTAATCCTTGCTGTTGACGTTCTAACAGCGCAATATTTTTAAGTTCTATGAGCCACATTTTGTCAGCCGGGAATGTGGGTTCATGCCAAATTTTAAAGATTACCTTCTTGGCTGCAGTTAGTGCGGTGTGAAATACTCTACGCTGATAAGCATTTAAATTAAGATCAGAATCATCGTTCAACAAACAAATATTGGGATATTTAGGAATAACCCTATCACATAATTCTGTAACAATTATGTGCATATAGGTCCCCACAGTATTTGAATTACACAATGTACAAAAAGGAGTAGGCAAGCGCTTCATTCTAAGTAACACATACGGTGTTGCATAGGCCTTGTGAATCATTTTAAAGTGTATAAGTTGAAGCGCAGGATTCTTGGACATTGTAGGAATACTTTCCTAAATCCAGTCCCAGTTAAGTTTATAGGGGGCCAGTTCCTTTTCCCATATTATAGTGATGGGAAGTGCACCAGAGCCATGATTAAGCAGTTTGTTATAAATGAATGACACTGCTCCAAATGTCTGAGAAAAATTCACACAGTCTCTCAGTGGATGAGCGTCCAGGTTACAGTTCCACGGTACTCCATATGTGCGCATTGCACTTCTCAACCTTAAATACAAAAAGTAGGAATATCCAGGAAGATTGTAACATTCTTTCAAATCCTGAAATGACCTTAGGCCCTGATTATTAAAAATCTTGCCCAAAACATATACACCTTGGTCAGACCACAGCTTGAAAACAAAGGGCTTTTCCCTAGATTGTATATTAGGATTATTCCAAATTGGAGGTTCTGTTGTAAATTTGCTAGAACATCCCGTAAGTTTACAAACATCGTACCAGATTTTAAGAGCGCTACCCACGATTTTATCATCAAACTTTAGGACTTTCTTAGATAGACCAGTAAATAACATAGTTTATTTATGTTATTAGTTATAATGGAGTTCATTTCATTGAAAAGGGTTTTATAAAAAGGAAGAGGAATCATGGAAAATAAAAATAAAAGTCTAGGAAGAACATTCATTTTAATGATTGCAATCCTACCTTGCAAAGAAAGTAATAACGCATCCCATCTCTCTAGGTCTCGTCTAATATTATTAAGGAACTATAATTTTGCTTGACCACAGCCCAGAGTGAGGGAAGGATCTGAATTCCTAAATACGTGAATGCATAACTGACTGGAATTAAGGAGAACGCAGACACAGTATCAAACAATACAGACAATGGCATCAATACTGATTTCTCCCAATTGATTTTATAACCACTCACATTACTAAAATTGTTGAATATTTTAAGGCACTGTGAGATGTGGTAGAGAAGTGGAACTGTTAGACAAATACAGTAAGATGTCATCAACAAAATGAGAAATGTGGTGTTTGAAGTTGTCCATAGTGATAGGAGAAATTATATGATCCTGACGAATTGCCTGTGCCAGAGGCTCTAATGAGAGGGCAAATGATAATGGGCAGTCCTGTCTTGTGCCCCTGCCCAGCAGAAAAGCACTTGAGCAACTCATCCCAGTCGACACCCGTGCAAAAGAATTCGTATAGAGAGTTCGTACCATATGTATAAAATGGGGACCAAAGCCAAAACACTTCAAAACTAACCAAAGATACGCCCACTCGACCCGATCAAAGGCTTTCTCTGCATCTAGCGAGAGAATAGCATGTTGATCGTCAGTCGGATTGGGCGTGTCTATAATATTCAGAAGATGTCGAACATTATCCATGGCACAGCGTCCCTTAACAAATCCTTTCTGATCATAAGAGATTAAGGAACCAGCAACTTGATCTAAACGACAGGCTAGAACTTTAGCATAAACCTTAGTGTCCATGCAAATTAATGAAATTGGCCTATAGCTAGAGCAGCAGAGAGGGTTCTGATCTCTGTGAAAACAACCTGTTTCTATGGCAAAATTTAAGGAATCAAGAAGGAATGGTCCAAGCAAATCCCATATCACCAAATACAACTCTGGGGGTAAACCATCCAGGCCGGGGGCCTTACCCTTACTCATTGACTCTAGAGCCTCTTGTAATTCACCTAATTCAGTTGCTCGTCACTTAGGTGAGGGAGGTTTAATTTTGATATGAATTCAATTCTCTATTGTTCATCCAAACCCACCTCGGAACTGTAAAGATGCTCATAAAAGCTCTTAAATATAGCAATCACCTCATCCGGCGCAGTATGAAGGTCGCCCATACTATCCTTAATGGCTGTTATTGAGGACAGCGTCACTATGTTTCAGCCATAAGGCCAGCAATTTAGTGGGCCGTTCTCCATTAAAATAGTAATTTTGTTTAGTGCAATGGATCAAAAATTCCGCTCTTTTCAGTAAAATTGCCTTATAGTCAGATCTTAAATTTCCCAAAATTTACTCTTCTGTTCTGTAAAGGTTTCTTTTAAATACTTCTCCAGTATTTTGATCCGGTCCTCAAGACGATTTAATTCTTTTACTTTAGATTTATTAACATAAGAGGCAAAAGAAATAGTTTCCTATCAGAAAACATTTAGTTGTTTCCCATAAAATTTGTGGATTAGCATCTGAACTAGAGTTCTCTGAAAGGAACATAGTCAAACTGGCACGTAACTGTTTAATAAAGTCAACAGACAACAGAGTTGTATTAAAATGCCATCTCCTTTGGGTTCTAACAGGAGGAGACAAATTACAAACTACCGCAGAGTGATCTGAAATCAACATGGGAAGATTACCAATACTGTTTACACACTGAATGAGATACTTTGATATTAAAATATAATCTATCCTTGTAAAGGTCTTATGTCAGGAAGAATAAAAAATGTAATTCCTACAGTTTTCATTCTTCATCCTCCAGATATCACACAAGTCACTGGTCCATGATAAGATCACTCAGTGACTGTGAAGCCTGATCACCATATACCGTGGACAAAGACTTATCGATCGAAGGATTAACGACTGCATTAGCATCCATACCCACAACCAGGCTGTAGTCAACAAAACCAAGGAGGAGCTTGGTAAGAGACGGGATGAAATCTAGATCAAATTTATTGGGAGCATAAACCGAAACGAAAACAATTTTTAAATTATTCCATGATCCCGAAACATATATAATCCACCCGTGTTTATCACCTCCCAATTTCTCTACTAAGAATGGGAATCTTCTATTCTGAAGTATTGCAACTCCTCTCGAAGCATTAGTATGAGATGAAGAGTCTATGATTTTGAAGTGCCTATTTTGACAATGAGTAACATCAGAGCTCCTAAGATGGGATTCTTGAATAAGAGCTATATTGGCTCGCTTACGATGTAAATAATCAAGACATTTTGTTCTCTTTAAAGGCGAGTTCAAACCGTTGACGTTCCATGATATCACATTGAAGTCCTTCATCCTAACAGTACAACCGTAAATAAAAACCTGAGGCAGATGAAACGATAGTTACCATACATGTGAACATAAATGCCACCCCACAGTAACACAAGATTAATAGTATAACCAAATATGGCAAACAAAAAAATGGTCAAACAGACCGAAGAACAGAAGGACATAATACAAATGGCAGCACGCAGAGAGATAAAACACTCTCTCCTACCTGCCTGGAAAGTAAAGGTATTCGAGGCCATTTACTCGAACTATGAGGTAAACCTTGATATCAACATCCTGCTTATCCAGATGTCCATGCCGGCAATATAGGAACTTAAGTCCCTACTTGAAATATTGTAGCGCAGGATCACGAGGGCTGAATTTAGTCGTTGGAGATTCCCGTCATCGGGGTAGATTCCATCCGAGTGTCGACATCCAGCGATGAAACAAACCTCTTGAGGTCTCCCGGGGTCTCAATTTCAATCACCTTGTAAGGCCGGTAACCCTTAGGAATTTGGGTCTGCAAAAACTGGATTGCATTGCCACCTTCAGCTCCTTCAGGTAGACCCACCAGCCTTAGATTATTTTGTCTGGACTTGTCTTCATAAAGCCATAGCTTTTGCAGCTCTTCCAAGCGTGACGTGCTAGTGATCGAATCCTTTTTGATATCACGCACCGTGGTTTGCATGTAGTCAAATCTGTAGCCAAACGCTTTGACATCTTTTTCCAAGGAATCAAGTCGCGTGGAAATCATTGAAATTTCCTTGAGAACGATCGCAGACATGCTTAACTTTATGGCACACAGTTGCTTTTCTAGCATCTCAGCAATGGCGTCGTGAAGACGCTCGTTGTCTTTAGGCCGTTTTTTGGAAGGGGAATGTGGTAATTCCCATTTGAATGCCATCTAGTATGTTTCTTAAATAGAAAGCTGACTAAAAACTCAACCTAACTCTTAGCAGGGATAATTTAAAAGTAAAAGTGGAGCGACGAAACACTAAGCATCATCCGCCGCGCATCAGCACCCAACTGTGCTGTTTCTTGTACTGAAGCCAATGCTCTGCTTGTGCTTGGCCAGCAGATCTGTGAACCTCTATCAGAACTGTGTTGCAACAAGCAACATGTGTGTTGAGCTACAGTATGTTGTTCCATGCGCCACCTGGTGGATATTGTGTGAAGCACAACAAATGAATTTAAATTCCAAGAAGCGTGGCTGCAGGGTACGGCATGATCATACGTGACGAATCGCATGAAGCCACATGAAAAAACGAGCATTCTTAAAGGCCACATCTGTATGTTTATTCCGTTAAAATGAACAGTCAAATTAGCACTGCTAGTTAACACTGCTAAAATACATATACATTAACACTGTTATTCAATACAAAGGTAGGTATTTGCACATAAACAAAATAAAAACAAAGTTCATTCAAAGCCATTTGAATGAAAAAATATTGACATTGAATATTTTAAAATTCAAGTTATTGGGCACTTTTAACCATTCTCTATATTTTTTATCAGCCTTTTTCTAGGCAGTGTCATGAGGCATTTTTAATAAAACTAATTGTGGAATTCCAACTCCTCCCCACCCTCCAATTTTTTTTTAACAAATTATATGTTAGTGATATAAGTTATCACAGTATATATACATTTGTGACTTTGCCTTTATACACCACCACAATGGATTTGAAATAAAACAATCAAGATGTGATTGAAGTGTAGACTTTCAGCTTTATTTTAAGTTTCTACAAAAATATGGCATAAGTCTAATCTGGCTTTCCTGTTCTTGAATGCTAGCAGTGGTTTGCACCTTGTTGTAAACCGTCTGTATTTACATTCATGAAGGCGTCTCTTGATTCTAGATTTTGACAATGATACACCTACCTTCTCTAGAGTATTCTGAGGTGTATAGGGCTATACTCTTTGCTCACATTCAGACAAATGCTACAAAACTGATAGGACGCCGCTTCACAGTGCAGGTGGACAATGTGACCCTAAACATACTGCGAAAGCAATTCAAGACTTTTTGAAGGCAAAGAAATGGAATCTTCTTCAATGGCCAAGTCAGTCGCTGATCACAACCCAATAGAGCATGCTTTTCACTTACTGAAGACAAGACTGAAGGCAGAAAGACCCACAAACAAGCAGCAACTGAAGGTGGCTGCAGTGAAGGCCTCGCAAAGCATCTCCAGGGAGGAAACTCAGAATTTGAATACTTGGAATGTTTCAAGTTGGAATGTTCAGGAGTGTGTGTGTGTGTGTGTGTGTGTATATATATATATATATATATATATATATATATATATATATATATATATATATATATATATATATACACACACTCCTGAACAAAATCTTAAGACCGGGGGAAACATTCCAAGTATTCGCAATTCGCGCTGGTGGATCATAACCAGGTTGTAAGAACTGCTTCAAAATGTCAAAAGAAGAAAAGGGAGCAAGAGACAAAAAAACAAAGATTGGCAATTTATTGAAAACTGCGCTTAAACTCAAACAGGCTGTTCATCAGCTGATCAAAAGTTTAAGACTATAGCCCAAAAATACCCACAACAGAACTAAAAGTGCCAAAAAAAAAGGACTCAGTAGTGAGTAGCCCCACCGTTGTTGGTGATAACTTCAAACACTCGTTTCAGCATGCTTGATGCAACTGTTTCCAGGAGGCTGGTGGGAACGTTGCTCCATGTGGTGAAGATGGCTTCACGAAGTGCATCCACAGTCTGGAACTGACGTCCGTTTTTGTAAACTTCCCTTGCCATCCATCCCCAAACATTCTCAAGGGGATTTAGATCAGGGGTTCGAACATGCAGGATGGTCCAGAAGTGCAACGTTATTGTCCTGGAAGAAGTCCTTCGTCAGGCGGGTCACCCAGTCATTACCACACCCTCAGTCAAGAGGGGTGCCTGCTGCAACATGTCCACATAGCCAGCCGCCTTTTGACACCCCTATACAACCTGAAGCTCCATTTTCCCATTGAAAGAAAAAGCACCCCAGATCATGATGGAGCCTCCTCCACTGTTCCGCGTAGAAAACATCTCCAGTGGGATCTCCTTGTCATGCCAGTATTGTTGGAAGTCATCAGGTTAAATTTTTTCTCATCCGAGAATAAAACTTTCCTCCATCTTTCAATGTCCCATGTTTGGTGCTCCCTTGCAAATTCCAAACGGGCAAGTTTGTGGTGTGGGAGGAGACGTGGCTTTCGAAGACATTTTTTGTTCTTTAAGCCCTTCTCTTGCAGATGCCGTCTTATGGTTATTGGGCTGCAGTCAGCATCAGTAAGGGCCTTAATTTGGGTCGAGTCTTTGACTGTCTTACTGCGTCCAACCTCGGCAGCAATGGCACGTTGCGAGATCCCTTGCTTGTGCAGCTCAACAATCCTGCCACGTTCAAAAACAGGGAGCCTTTTTGTTTTTGCCATCAGGAGATCATGACAGTGTGACTATCTGAAGGACAATGACATTAAAGCCATATTTTTGCACAGATTTTAACTTTTAAAGGCTATGGTCTTAAACTTTTGATCAGCTGATGACCAGCCTATTTGAGTTTAAATGCAGTTTTCAATAAATTGCCTACTCTCTATTTTTTGTCTTTTGGCATTTTGAAGAAGTACTTACAACCTGGTTACGATCCACCAGTGCGAAGTGTGAATACTTGTAATATTTTCCCTGGTCTTAAGATTTTGTTCAGGAGTGTGTGTGTGTGTGTGTGTATATATATATATATATATACGTACAGTCAGGTCCATAAATATTGGGACATCGACACAATTCTAACATTTTTGGCTCTATACACCACCACAATGGATTTCAAATGAAACAAACAAGATGTGCTTTAACTGCAGACTGTCAGCTTTAATTTGAGGGTATTTACATCCAAATCAGGTGAACGGTGCAGGAATTACAACAGTTTGCATATGTGCCTCCCACTTGTTAAGGGACCAAAAGTAATGGGACAGAATAATAATCATAAATCAAACTTTCACTTTTTTAATACTTGGTTGCAAATCCTTTGCAGTCAATTACAGCCTGAAGTCTGGAAAGCATAGACATCACCAGACGCTGGGTTTCATCCCTGGTGATGCTTTGCCAGGCCTCTACTGCAACTGTCTTCAGTTACATACATGCCCATACATGCCCACGCCATGACATTACCACCAAAAACAGGAAGGCCAGATTAGAGTTTGCCAAACGACATCTAAAAAAGCCTTCACAGTTCTGGAACAACATCCTATGGACAGATGAGACCAAGATCAACTTGTACCAGAGTGATGGGAAGAGAAGAGTATGCAGAAGGAAAGGAACTGCTCATGATCCTAAGCATACC
>CM041002.1:9762452-9793773 GCA_022985145.1 Pangasius djambal | reverse complement strand
GGTGGCATCCTATGACAGTTCCACGCTGGAATTCACTGAGCTCCTGAGAGCGGCCCATTCTTTCACAAATGTTTGTAAAAACAGTCTGCATGCCTAAGTGCTTGATTTTATACACCTGTGGCCAGGCCAAGTGATTAGGACACCTGATTCTGATCATTTGGATGGGTGACCGAATACTTTTGGTAATATAGTGTAGATTGATGTTGTTTTTCAGCCTAATGATGGCCTCCTTCACTTGCATTGAGATCTCCTTGGACTTCATAATGGTAGCTCCATTCGAGCAGCTTCCAAATGTCAACTCAATACCTGACATCAACTCCAGACCTTTTATCTGCTTCATTCGTCTTGAAGTAACGAGGGAATGGACCGCACCTGGTCAATTAAGTTCTTGTCAGTCAGTTGTCCAAATACCTTTGAGCCCCTGAAAATGGAGGTACTTTTTTGAAAATGGCTGTAATTCCTAAATGGTAAATGCCTTATTTTTGTGGAACCTCTTAAAATAAAGCTGAAAGTCTACACTTCGATCACATCTTGATTGTTTTATTACAAATCCATTGTGGTGGTGTATAAAGACAATATCACAAAACCTCTGTCATTGTCCAAATACTGCCTTGGCTTTTTGTTCTTGGCTGACAGAAGTGGAAATTAACATGGTCTTCTGCTGTTGCATCCCACCCACCTCAGGGTTGAACGTGTTATTCATTCTGAGATGCCTTTCTGCTCATCACATTTGTACAGTGTGGTTATCCGAGTTATTAGAAAGTAGCCTTTCTGTCAGCTTGAACCAGCCTGGCCATTTTCCATTGACCTCCCTCATTAACAAGGTGTTTCCATCCACAGAACTGCCTCTCACTGGATGTTTTTTACTTATTGCACCATTCTGAGTAAACTCTAGAGACTGTTGTGTGTGAAAATCTCAGGAGATCAGCAGTCATAGAAATACTCAGACCAGGTTTGACACCAACAATCATGCCATGGTCAAAATCACTGACAGCACTTTCTTTTTTCCTCATTCGGATAGTTGTTATGAACATTACCCGAAGCTGCTGACCTGTATCTGCATGATTTTGTTCATTGCACTGCTGCCACATGATTTGAAATGTGTTGAAGACTGTCCAGTGTTTTGTTCATTAGATTTGTCTAAGGTTTTTTTGCCAGGTGCACTAGTCTCCAAAGTCCTTTCTTCATTACAGGAGAAGGTTTCATTTGGGTTCAAATCAGTCTGAACAGGCAGTAGTCCTGTACATTTTGTCCATTCCTGGCCACCAGCAACCTGTTTTGTGCTGACATATGAAATCCACTCATAATGATGCAGGTAACAATCTGTTGTGAGACAACACACTCATTTTCAGTATCCGTTTTATCCTAGACATGGTCACGGTGGATAAGGAGCCTATCAAGGGAATACACCCTGGATGGGACACCCGTCCATCATATGGCTCAAAGTTTTCCGTGGAGTAATGAGACAAGTAATGAGTTGGTTGTGATAGGAGCAATGGTTATTGCAAGAGCTCATCTTTTGGTTAAGCACCTTTGATGTCAAATAGGTCAAATCAAGGCATCAATATTAAATAATTAAGAAAATGAAATATTTATATAAATAAAGTTTACTAAAAAGATCTTAAGCAGGACATTGGGATGATGTATTTTTTATTGAATATTATTATTAGAATACTAATAATACTTTTAATTGAATATTAGAATACTATTTCATTATTATTTCAAGCTTCTAGCAAAAAAGTGGCAATTGCCTCCTGAGGACAACATACAATGACAAGTGGTAAAAATGCATTAATATAATGTTTTTTATTAATTTATATACAGCTTAACAGAAATAAAACTTTTGAAAAGTCTGAAACGGTGAATGTTCCATTAATATGAGATGTTTTCTTGAAGGTCAGAAAAGGCATTGCACAGTAGGAATATCTCCTGTTCAAAGCTAGAACTATGTTTACAAAATTGTAAAAGGCTGCATGTGTAAAGGTGGAGACCATATGTCTTTTACAGGCTCACCATTTCTGGCCAGTGAGGATGGTGTTCTGGGTGGAATAATTGTTCTGAGATGCTGTAGATGTGGAGAGGACCACAGCTCTGGTAATTTGCAGGCCTTACTGGGTACGTTCTGTACTCCTAACACAGCACAGCACTCGCATGTTAGTGACACAATTATTGTAGAAATTTTTATTTCAGCAACATCCGGACCATCGGTAAGGACACCTGGGCATTAAATAAGAATAGTTGTTTTGCTCTTTGACCAAGTGTACAAGTTCAGGATTTGAACAAACTGTGTTATGCAAATTGCTATTTGTTATTTGTTAATTTTGTTAAAGGAAGACAACTTCCTTTCCAACATCCCTGGTTTTTTTTCTTCAGTTTTTCTGGAACAAAAAACAAACAAACAAAAAAAAAATACACCACTCACAATTTTAAAACAGAATGCAGATACAGAACCAAATATTTGGAGCAATAAACAGATACAAAAACAGATAATGGCATTGTGTTTACACCCCTGAAAATGTTGTTATTCAATACAAAGAAAACACATTTTATTTTTTAATTTGGCTGTGACATAGAAGTACAGTCAGGGTACTGTATTGATATTGTAACACTGATATGCTGGTCATCTGCATCTCATCTACTCTATAGAAGTGGGAAGCTGGGATTTTTCTTGGTATTTCTGGCTTTTTGTATTGTGTATTTCTTTGTTAATCTGTATCCAAACTCTAACTCTCTTTTTTTTTGCCTCTATAACATGCAGTGGAGTTTCTGTGGACTCACACTACAGAGAGTATGTGTGTGGGGTACATGTCTGCAAATGACAGGAAAGCTAGGGTAAGGACATCACAAACAAACAACCAGAGTATCATGTAATTATAGAGCCTTTCAAATTACTGGTACCATTAATATGAACATGAAGTTTTTAAATGAAGGTTTTTATTATTAAGGGAAAACAAAATCCAAAACTACATGGCCCTGTGTGAGAAAGTGTTTGCCCCCCCTGTTAAAACATAACTCAACTGTGGTTTATCACACCTGAGTTCAATTTCTCTAGCCACACTCAGGCCTGATTACTGCCACACCTGTTTGCAATCAAGAAATCAATTAAATAGGACCTGCCTGACAAAGTGAAGTAGACCAAAAGATCCTCAAAAGCTAGACATCATCTGGAAAAGGTTATAAAGCCATTTCTAAAGCTTTGGGACTCCAGCGAACCACAGTGAGAGCCATTCTCCACAAATGGCGAAAACATGGAACAGTGGAGGAGAACCTTCCCAGGAGTGGCCGGCCGACCAAAATTACCCCAGGAGCGCAGCGACGACTCATCCAAGAGGTCACAAAAGACCCCACAACAACATCCAAAGAACTGCAGGCCTCACTTGCCTCAGTTAAGGTCAATGTTCATGACTCCACCATAAGAAAGAGACTGGGCAAAAATGGTCTGCATGGCAGAGTTCCAAGACGAAAACCGCTGCTGAGCAAAAAGAACATAAAGGCTTGTCTCAGTTTTGCCAGAAAACATCTTGATGATCCCCAAGACTTTTGGGAAAATACTCTGTGGACTGACGAGACAAAAGTTGAACTTTTTGGAAGGTGTGTGTCCCATTACATCTGGCGTAAAAGTAACACCGCATTTCAGAAAAAGAACATCATACCAACTGAATCCTATTGAGATGCTGTGGCATGACCTTAAAAAGGCGGTTCATGCTTGAAAACCCTCCAATGTGGCTGAATTACAACAATTCTGCAAAGATGAGTGGACCAAAATTCCTCCACAGCGCTGTAACAGACTCACTGCAAGTTATCACAAACACTTGTTTGCAGTAGTTGCTGCTAAGGGTGGCCCAACCAGTTATTAGGTTAAGGGGGCAAACACTTTCTCACACAGGGCCATGTAGTTTTGGATTTTGTTTTCCCTTAATAATAAAAACCTTCATTTAAAAACTGTGTTTTGTGTTTACTCATGTTATCTTTGACTAATATTTAAATTTGTTTGATGATCTGAATCATTAAAGAGACAAACATGCAAAAAGACTGGAAATCAGGAAGGGGGCCAACACTTTTTCACACCACTGTAAATATGTAATAGGACATCTATCCATTGGAGCTTGGTTTTAATCTTAAAGGGATTTTTCCATTTATAGGTGCCTTTAAAAATTCTATTAAATAGAGGGAAATTCCAAGATTACAGCTATGCTGTACATCAATAAAGCGGAAAACAGTCCTGAACACCAAGGCAGCTAGACCAAGCCAGATGTGTTCAGTGAATGCTTCTTTTGTTGACCTTCACTTTATGTGTAATCTCAGCAGTAGCAGTAGTTCAGGTCTATGCAAATCAGGAATGCATTAAAAATGAATGTGTGCTTGCCCAGTCCAATGGTTTGGTTGCCTGAAAATGTGCTTAACTAGTCTATCAAATTATCTATATGGCTATAGTTAGCTAGTTATGATCATCATAAACATTTTAAAAGTACAGTAACAAACAACAAAATACAAGTCCTAAGATACACTAAATGGCCAAATGTATGTGCATATGTATCCATCACATCCATTTGTGGGCCTGTTGCCACAAAGTTGGAAGCACACATTTGCTCAGAATGCCTTTGTATACTGTAGCATTAAGAATACCCCTTTACTGGAACTAAGGGGCCTAACCCAAACCCTGTTTCAGCATGACAATGCCCCTGTGCAAGGTTGGTATAGGAAAACTCGAGTGACCTGCACAGTGCCCTGTCCTCAACACCACTGATCACTTTTGGGATGAATTGGAACACTGACTGCGCAGCAGGCTTTCTCTTCTGACATCAGTGCCTGACCTCAGTAATGCTCTTGTGACTGAATGGGCACAAATCCTCACAGCCATGCTCCAAAATCTAATGGAAAGCCTTCCCAGAAGAGTGGACGTTGTTATAACAGCAAATGGGGTACTAAATCAATAATGTGTTGTTTAACAAGCACATATGGGTGTGATTGGTCAGGTGTCCACATACACTATATTGCCAGAGGTAAGCGGACACTTGACCATCACTGCCCTATATGATTGTTGAACATCCCATTCCAAAACCATGGGCATTAATATGGAGTTACCCCCTCCCCACCTCCCCTCTTTTTTGCTGTTATAACGGCCTTCACTTTTTTGGGAAGGCTTTCCACTAGATTTTAGAATGTCAGGCCCCAGAGTGATGCCTTATGTCTAGACATGGTGTTTATAATTCTGGTGAATTTTCTTCTATTCACTGTTGAACCTCCTTGGATGAAGGAGGTGTCCAAGGTGGTGTGATCTGGTGAAATGTCTTTACCTAGACTTACTATTACAATGTATTCAATATTACTTGTATGTCTAAAGCATTCTTGGACACTTCTATATAAATGTTGTCTATGCTGAACAATCTTATAGCTTGTAACACTCTTCTCTGAATTAATATTTTTAATTTGAATCAGAAAGCTACTTTAAACATAAGTTAATGGAATACTGATGGAAGTGAACACTTAAGTGATCTCTCTCTCTCTCTCTCTCTCTCTCACTATTTCTAGGCTCATATATCCAGACTGCCTCCTGGGGCTGTGGCAGGACACTCACTGGCGATTGAAGGTGGAGTGTGTCGACTGGGGGGTGTGAGTGACTGAAAAGAATAAATCACTTTTTTACATAGCAATATACCTATGCTAAAGTCATTATTGACAAATCTGGGAAATGTGGCATCAATTATTCAACATGTAAAAGGTTTTAATGGATGACAACCTAAAGCCACATCTTGTTAATTTTGGTCACATTTTTAACCATGAAAGGAATAGTTTTATCAATCAAGGTAGCTTTAGTCTTACTCTTTAGTCTCTTTTTAATAATCAACAGTCCTACGAGATGAACAGGCAAATATATGTATACACTGATCAGCCATAACATTAAAACTACTTGCCTAGTATTAAGTTCTCTGCTGCCAAAACAGCACTGACCCATCGAGGCATGGACTCCACAAGACCTCTAAAGGTGTGCTGTGGTATCTGGCACCAAAGTGTTAGCAGCAGATTCTTTAAGTCTTGTACGTTTGTAAGTTACGAGATAGGGCCTCCATGGATCGGACTTGTTTGTCCAGCATGTCCCACAGATGCTCGATTGAATTGAGATCTGGGGAATTTGGAGGCCAAGTCAAAACCTTGAACATTTTGTCATGTTCCTCAAACCATTTTTGAACGATTTTTACAGCGTGGCAGGACTTATTATCTTGCTGAAAGAGGCCACTGCCATTAGGGAACACCAGTGCCGTGAAGAGGTGTACTTGCTCACAGCAGTGTTTAGGTCGGTGGTATGTGTCAAAGTAACATCCACATGACTGCCAGGACCCAAGGTTTCCCAGCAGAACATTGCCCAGTGCATCATACCTCCTTGCATGGGAAGAAGCTTGCGACACACACACAAGCCATACACATGATGTAAAAGAAGAGACCACCTTCTTCCATTGCTCCATGGTCCAGTTCTGATCCTCACATGCCCATTGTAGGTGGTTTTGGCATTGGACAGGGGTCAGCGTGGGCACTCTGACTGGTCTGCGGTTACGCAGCCACATACGCAGTAAGCTGCGTTGCACTATGTGTTCTGACACCTTTCTGTCAAGCGTTAACTTTTTCAGCAATTTGTGCTACAGTAGCTCTTCTGTGGGATCGGACCATATGAGCTAGCTATCACTCCCCACGCACATCAGTGAGCCTTGGGCACCCATGACCCTGTTGTTGGTTCACCACTTGTCCTTCCTTGGACCACTTTTGGTAGGCACTAACCACTGCATACCAGGAACACACCACAAGACCTACGGTTTTGGAGATGCTCTGACCTAGTCATCTAGCCATCACAATTTGACCCTAGTCAAAGTTGCTCAGATCCTTACGCTTGTCAATCTTTCTTGCTTCCAACACATCAACTTTGAGAACTGACTGTTTACTTGCTGCCTGACATATCTGACCCCTTGACAGGTGCCACTGTAATGAGATGATCAATGTTATTCTCTTCACCTGCCAGTGGTTTTAATGTTATGGCTGTTCGGTGTGTGTGTGTGTGTGTGTGTGTGTGTGTGTATATATATATGTATGTGTGTGTGTGTGTGTGTGTGTGTGTGTGTGTGTATATATATATATATATATATATACATACAGTATCAGTCAAAAGTTTGGACACACCTTCTTATTCAATGGTTTTTCTTTATTTTTATTGTTTTCAACATTGTATATTAATACTGAAGACATCCAAACTATGAAAGTGTATGGAATGTATGGAATTATGTAGTAAACAACATAAACATAAATAACCCAGAGTATGTTTTATATTTTTGATTCTTCAAAGTAGCCACCTTTTGCTTTGATGACAGCTTTGCACACTCTTGACATTCTCTCAGTCAGCCTCATGAGGTAGTCACCTGAAATGGTTTTCCAACAATCTTGAAAGAATTCCCAGAGATGTTGAGTACTTGTTGGCTGCTTTTCCTTCACTCTCCAGTCCAACTCATCCCAAACCATCTCAACTGGATTTCGTTTGTTTGATTGTGAAGGCCAGGTCATCTGATGCAGCATTCCATCACTCTCCTTCTTGGACAAACAGCTCTTACATAACCTAGAGGTGTGTTCTGGGTCATTGTCCTGTTGGAAAACAAATGATGGCCCCACTAAGTGCAAACCAGATGGGATGGCATGTCTGCAAAATGCTGTGGTAGCCATGCTGGTTAAGTGTGCCCTCAATTTTGACTAAGTCACCAACAGTGTCACCAGCAAAGCACCCCCACTCCATCACACCTCCTCCTCCATGCTTCACAGTGGGAACCACATATTCAGGAACCGTCCATTCACCCTCTCTATATCTAACAAAGACGCGCCGGTTAGAACCAAAAATCTCAAATTTGGACTCATCAGACCAAAGGACAGTTTTCCACTGATCTAATGTCCATTCCTTGTGTTTCTTGGCCCAAGCAAGTCTCTTCTGCTTGTTGTTCTTCCGAAGTAATGGTTTCTTTGCCGCAATTCGACCATGAAGGCCTGGCTCACGCAGTCTCCTCTGAACAGTGGATGTTGAAATATGTCTGCCACTTTAACTCTGAAAAGCATTTATGTGGGCTGTAATCTGAGGTGCTGTAAATCGGCGGTTTCTGAGGCTGGTAATTCTAATAAACTTATCCTCTGCAGCAGAGGTAGCTCTTGGTCTTCCTTTCCTGGGACAGTCCTCATGAGAGCCAGTTTCATCATAGCGTTTGATGGTTTTGGCGACTACACTTGGGGATACATTCAAAGTTCTTGAGATTTTTCGGATTGACTGACCTTCATTTTTAAACTAATGAAGGACTGTCTTTTCTCTTTACTTAACGGAGTGTTTCTTGCCATAATATGGATTTGTACAGTAGTTGTAGTAGCAATAATACGGCTATTGACTCTGTACCCACCCTTTCTCTGCACAAGACAACTGATGGTCTAAAGCACATTGTGAATTAAAAACCATTCCAGGTGGCTACCTCGTGAATCTGATGAGAGAATGCCATGAGTATGCAAAGCTGTCATCAAAGTTAAATGTAGCTACTTTGGACAATCTAAAATATAAAACATATTCTGGGTCGTTTAATACCTTTTTGTACAATGTGGAAAATAATAAAAATAAAGAAAAAACACTGAAGGGAAAGGTATGTCCAAACTTTTGGCTGGTACTGTGTGTGTGTGTGTGTGTGTGTGTGTGTGTGTGTGTGTGTGTGTGTGTGTGTGTGCGTGTGTGCATACTCCCAAATTAAACAGCTGTAACGTTTATATATATATATATATATATATATAAACGTTACAGCTCTTTAATTTGGGAGTATGCAAACATGAAGGTAAACAGGATTTAATCATTGAATAGGCTTACCGCAAACATTCAGGCTGCTGCTCTTGTTTTGCACAGATAAAACTTTTTCAGTTGTATTACTTGTATGTATTGTACAATCCATATTTAAATAATTTTGCTTTGCCCATTTATTAAATAAACTGTTTAAAATGAACCATACTGCATCTTGACCAAAGCTTGTTCTGACTACTGCAAAATGCTTTTATGGTATCTTTGTATTTTTATGAGCATTGCTAATTTTAAAAAGAGACTATGGATCATAAATGCACCTTATTTGGTAGGTCACAAGCCTCTGTACATCTTAATTTGTCTGAGAACAGTTTATCAAAAATCACTGCATGCAACATTAAATTGTGTTATATGTTGTTTATTATTAATCATCTTCATCGCTGTTGCACAAATTAACTTTTGGAAGCTGACATTGAAGTATTATTGCAGTAGTATAATATTTTAGTACAGTTTCTGCTGTGATTGTAAGTTGTCCCATACATCTTGTTGGGCAGGGAAATATCTTTAGATAGCATGACTGAATGTGCTAATTGCTCAAGAAATGAAAATTACACTATTTTTGATTTAAACTTGGCCTAATGTCTGCTATACACCTTTCACATGTATTTTGGTGCAGTGACATTTCATTTATATTTAGGAAATGATGGTTTATTGTAAGGAGAGTTATAAATTCCATTCTAAAAATATATCTGACAGATTCAATGTCCTATATTATCAGGCTGTAACTATCTATCATTGGCAATATTTATTAATTTCCATTTTCAGTAATGTTTTTCAGCAACTACATAGAGGCATGTCAAGCTTGAAAAAAGATGAAATCTGTAAGATGAAATGTTTTCTTTTTATATTGCCAGAATACAATTAACAATGTCTTTTCAAAGCTTTGTATTAAATTTTGTCCTTATGCTTTTACTTCCCCTTGCTTGTTTAGTTCAGTGAAATAGTGAAATAAATTTCAGCTCACACATGGTATTGAGTTAAAGTTTGAGGTTAAGTTTTTGTTTTTTGGGTTATATCTTTATCAGAAAGCATGATATGCAGAACACCAAAATGAATCCTTTATTACACAATTTGTAATGTGTCATTCTATATTACAGCAATATGGATACAAGGGAACTTTAACATTTTTTATCATTTTCAAATTTATTAAATAATTCACTCCCAAATGTTGAATTGGACTACAGAAATTGGTGTCATATTACTGCTACTGGATTGCCACAGCCATGTGTGGCAATTAGCTTTTAGCAAGCATTTGTCACTATATAAGCATGTTATCAAAATATTCTTGCTATATGTTGTTATGGACCTCTGTTTTTGTAACTTTGCAGCTCACATGATGAGTTTCAAGATTTAGTCTTGATTTTTCCCCAAGAAAGTTTATGAAATAGAGTGAGAATTCAATAACAAATATTATTCTTGTAACATAACCATAGTTATAGCAATGTTATAACATAAACAGTATTTTGATAGTGAGGACAAATCACTTTCTAATATCAGGTAAACCAGAGTCCAGCATACACCTGATGTACCTCATCACTCAAAACAGCTGCCAGCTCAGTATTTTTATTATTTAGTATTACATTTAAAAATTCAAATCAGATTTGGTTTTCTGGTTATGAGAATTGGTCACAGTTTGTTTCTTTTGTTGTTTTGTTCACTTCTTGACATGTGCAACAAGAAGAACATAAAAAAGCAGCATGAAGACAGGTCTGTTTGACACTCCAAATTCATTCAGAACTGTGACTAGACATAATGAAGTCTCTATGTTGGTAGGAACCTAACCCTTGCCTGTCCTCCAATGTGAGTATGTGAAGTCTATTTACATATGTAACTGTAGTTACATATATGTATAACTATTATGTATAACTAGCAGTGGTGGTGAGATCACCTGCATATCTTCTTGTGCATAGGCACACACATGCAGATACCATCAGCAAAGTCACACCTGTTCCAGCATGACGGTGCTTCTGTGCACAAATCAAGGTGTATAGAGACATAGTTTGCCAAGTTTAGTGTGGAAGAAAAGAGCCCTGACCTCAACCTCACCTTTATGATGAATTAGAACATGGACATCCGCACTAATGTTCTTGCAGCTGAATGAGCAAAAAATCCCAACAATTATGTTCCAGAAACTTCCAAAAGGAGTCCAATAATTAGGCCTTACATTGGCTGACGCTCCAGAGGAGAGGGATGATCAGGATTGTGTTGAACTGTCTACTCCCCACCCAGAAGTATCTAACAGCCATGAAACTCTATGCCTGCTGTCCCTTACCGCCCACTTTCTCAGCTCAACAAGCTGAACTTGTGGCTGTAACTGAAACATACAAAAGTGAGCTGGCTATTGGGAAACTTGTCACAAGGTCAGTGCAACACCTCAAAGGCGGCTCCTGTTGGCAAAATGGTTGCTCTTCTCAGCCCGGAAAAAGGATGTCCTGGTGGCTGTGTACACATTTTCTCACTGAGTAAAAGCCTATTGCACAGCGAGAGACACTGTAGCACACAGCTAAAATGCTAATGCATGATTTTATTCCTTGTTGGGGAATTACTCAGCAGATTGAATCAGAACAAGGCACAGACTTTACTGAGCAGGTAGTACAAGAATTTTTCTTTTGAAAATAATCTGGAAGTTGCATTGCCCTTACAGCCCACAAGCCTCAGGACAGGTGGAATGTCTGAACCATGTCATCAAAGAGCAGTTAAGAAATTCCACAAAGAAGGGGTAAAATGGGCTGATGTCCTATCTGTAGTGCTTTGTACTATAAGGACAACCAGTAACAAGATGGTTGGTCTGATCCCCTACAAAATCATTTCTGGGAGACAGATGATCTCTGGAAAGCAGAAGTCCACTTGCTGTCAGACGCATTGCTTAATTACTGCCAAACTCTAACCTAGGCAGTACACAGTGCTCAAAGAGAGGTTCAGGATGCATGGGCCACTCCAGTTGAAGGTAGTCATTCAGACATTAGAACATCGATGTGTAGGTCCCTATCAGGATCTGTTGATTACAGATGCTGCTGTAAAGTGTGAAGGAAAGAAGACATGGACACGTCTCCCTTTGGAAAGTTGTACCGCCACCCCAGGAAGGAAACGTGTGTTAATCAGGGAGAGTGCTCTGAGAGGATCCAGAGACGTTAGGATCCGGGGGTCAAAATCAGAGTAGAGCTTCCCTACACCTCCTTATGCATCTAGTGTTCCTCCTTTTCTCCTGCTGTGTAGGACTTAGTGGTAGGTAGGGAAAGATGGCAGGCAACTGGAATAGGGTAGACTTATATAAGATTGCATTAAAGAAAAAATATGTATTTTTCTAAAGGTTGGTCTTGAATCACCTTAACTAATATGAATTCAGTTGGCACAAATGATGGGTAAAATCTGGGGGAAAAAAGCAAGTGAATGGAGACAAGTGAACTAACACCCACATAAACCAATTGGCAAAGTCAACTATGGAGCATCGAACCTCAAAATAGTGATGAACAGTTCACTACCTCTCTCTCTTTTCTTTCTCTCCCTCCCCATCCCTCCATCACTCTCCCGCTCTTCTTTTTCTTACCACAGGAGCTGAAGCCCAGGTAAGCTGACATTGCCTGTGAGAGGAGCTTCTGATAGCGGAACTTCTGATAGCCACTGAGGATGGGATGAATCATGCTGATCTGCTTGGCTTTATGGGACTGCATTCGCATGCCACATGGGGGGACACACCACCACTCCATAAATGAACCGCATGAATACTGAGCAAATCTTGCCTGCTGACACCGTGCATGTAAGACATTTTTGAAAAGAAAAAAAAAAAAAAAAGTCTAAACTACTTTCTAGGAAGCTGATAGTTTGCTTTGCAAACGGAAAAGACACAGCTTCATACAAGTCAGGCAGAAATCCAATTTTTTTGTGAGTCCGTATGGAACGAAATATTTGCTGTTCAATTCAGTTTTATTTGTATAGCACTTTTAACAATGGACATTGTCATATGAACCATAGTCCAAAGCCATCTCTGCAGTCCCCAAGCAGCACCTTCCCCAGCAATCCCAATGATCTTCAGGCTGTCCATGTGAGGCTACCCCCAGCAGCAGCGAGCGATCTCCAACCGATGAGAACTCCAACCAGAAGTAGGGCATCAGGATGAATCTGGCATATCCAGAGAGCAGAAGGGGTCTGGAAACACTGGTATCTCAGGAGTAGTGTGCAGCTCAACAGAGAGGGAGAGGGAGAGATTGTTAGGTATGCTTTTTGTCATGTAATAGTTAAGGACAAACGCAGTTCATTGCTAAAACCAAATATGAGAATAGAGGCCAATGCAGATGTAAATATGGTAGTTCAATATCACATCCTAGCAGTAGGTAAAGCAAGCAAAATTAGTGAACGAGGAAATCATATTGCCAAAATTTCACCCATCGACTTAGGAGGGAACATTTTTACTCACCCATTTTCACTATTTTCACTACAGAACATCTTTTTAGAAATCCATCTGCATATGTTCTAAAATTTGAGTGTACACAAGGAAATTTCTTGTTCTGCCACCCGATTTCTAGCTGCTACACATGGCCATCTTACAAGTGCATGTTACTAAACCAGTTGATATTCCTAGCTGTCACCATATCACAGTACCTGTAATTTGTCCAGGGCAAAAATATACTGTAGGAGCCATTTCTTTATTTTTGTTTTATTCTTTATTCTAATCTGCCTTTTATTTTCCTCCTTGAAAGTATGCGCCCTCTACAGGTGAGAACACCAGTAAATAGGAAGGTGACCTGGTGGAGGTGTGGCTGACTGGGAGCGCACAGCTTTTTGACCTTGGGACCTTGCTTGCGGCTTGGGCTTGTTTGGCTGTTCTACCATGTCTCTGCTTTAAGCTATTTTTTGTTTATTTCAACAAGGAGCTGTAATATTAAATTTTTACTTTAATAAAAACACTTCCTTTTTTTCGGCAAACCCCTCTTGGATCAATTTATTCTGAACCAGACACAAGCGTCAAAAATACCCAGTCAACGCCAACGTGGCAAACAAAAGGGACTAATAGGACTATGGATAAATTGTCATAACATATACTGTATGCAATATTCTTCAATCCCTAGGATTAATATTACTGATCTTATCACTCCAGTTTTCCCTGGTGTGTAGAAAGCGCTGGAATTTCATTCCCAGGTAAAATTCTTGTGAAAGCCTGTGAACAGACTACTATCAAAAATGAGAATAGCATTACTCACAAAACTGCATCACATTCACTTCCTGATAATCTTTCTAAACAATCCACACTTAAGGAGCCAGTTGAACATTGGCTCAATCTGTTATCTTTGGCTTGTTTCTGCAGACTTTCTGCACCACCCACACCTATTGGCTGTGTGGAACAACAGCTTGGCCTGATCTTCCTTCTAGAGTTAATGGTAGATACACTTTGGTGTACTTATATCCTTCTATGAGAAACAAACATAGTGTAAATTCTGAACTATCATTTCTAGATAATAAAAGCACACACTTTAAAATGGTGGTAATACAGAAGAACCATGTATTTCAGGTTTTACATGTAAACAAACTATATGGCCTACAAACTATAAAATCTCCTGTTTTTTAGGAGCCCTGTTTCCTACTTACAGAGTAATACATTCGGTAGATCAGGTTCACATCTTATCCAGGCAAGTAGATCAACTGATCAATGACACTGCTCTCAATGACAATCCATGGTAAAGTTAGACTAGACCTATCTTCACAGAAGTTGTTCATCTATGACTGTCTATGTTTAATATGCTGAATGTCATGTTTCTCATTTCATTATGTTTCAGTATGGTCTCAGAATACTGGATACACCAAGGTCAGAGGTGTCATACTGTCTGGCTAGTCCTGCTTCTCTCTTAACCCCCTCCCCCTCCCCCCAACTCCTTCTCAGTCTCCTGTGTACTGACTCATGTTTGCCAAGTGATTCCCAGAAGAGTGGAGGCTTTTATAGCAGCAAAGGGGGATCCAACTGTGAAATGAGATGTTCAACAAGAACATGATGGTCAGGTGTCCACATACTTTTCGCCATGTAGTGTAGAACATATGTAACTAGTATTCTTTACCCCCATAAACCCCAGGAACAGTGAAAATCACCTGGATAACTTGCCACAATCACATGAGAAATCAACACATCTTATGACTAATTGGAAAAGTGATGACTGCTGTGCTTATGCCATTGCAAGAAACTATGTTGTACAACCTGGAGAAAGTGCACAGTGACATTGGGGTAGCAGTAGTGTATACCTCCTGGCATGACACTCTTCTTAATCATGCTTATGAGGAGGAGCCACTTCTCTTGGAGTGGCAAGTTTTGGTAGGGACTGGGTGTCTGGCCTGTCTGCAGGCCATTGTGATGAAGTACACCCTCCAATGGGCCAGGCTCTGTTTAGACAAGGGAGCTCCTCATGACTTTCCTTTGTGACATATGAACAACTGCTCTGAGGATCAGATGGCCACTGTCCATTCTAAATAGGACCATGCACTGGCACAAGAAGAGACACTCTGTAGGCCTGACTTTTATGGAACTCTCCAAGATCAATACAGGGTGTCCCAAAAGCCTCCATACATAGGGGAAATTAACACTTTTTTAACAAAATGTCTTCCAAAACTTTTCATACTTAGGTTTTATTTTTTTCAGATAGTCTTTAAGATAGCCTTTAATATAGCCTTCTAATACTAACGTTTGGCTTAAATATAGAAAATATAGTCACATTTCCACAATCTGAAGCTATCTCAGATCATTACTTCTCATTTAAAATGTCTTAGTCATAATATATGCATCTTACCATGCTACCATGTCAAACGTACATTCAGGTCAGCTATTGCACAGTGTGTTATCCGTAATCTCCCATAGATAATCAACTATGATTGGATCACCATCTGACCTCACAGAACTTAAAAAAAAAATAGCACCCTGGCATAACAGTCACACACGCACCTTAAAACAGACCACTTGAAAATTAGACTGCAAATGGCGTCAAACTGAATTGGTGGTATTTCAAACGGCATGGAAGGAGAGCCTCATGATCTATAGAAAAGCTCTTAGTCTAATAGGAGATAACAAAAATAATCCTAGATTCTTATTTAATACTGTAGCAAAATTACCTATGAATAAGACCACCACAGAAAAATGCACACTATCAATATGTAGCAGTGATGACTTCATGAATTTTTTTAATGACAAAATTGAAAATATCAGGCAAAAAATTCAGACACTAAATTTAAAACTGGACAATAACTAACTCTGTAGATAATAATAATATAACCATAACAGATCAGCAATTAGAATATTTTACTCCCCTATGAGACACCTGATAACAGATAATTGCAGAAGCAATCGAACCTCTTCTAAAAATAATCAATTCTTCCCTTAGCTTTGGCTATGTACCTAAATCCTTTAAACTAGCAGTTATCAAATTCTTGATCAAAAAACCTGACCTCGACCCCTGTCAGTTGTCCAACTGTAGATCAACATTAAACCTCCCCTTTATCTCCAAGATTGTAGAAAATGTTGTAGCACAGCAGATATGTTTAAACCTACATAGGAATAACATTCATGAAATGTATCAGTCAGGATTTAGGCCTCATCATAGCACAGAGACAGTGCTGGTTAAAGTGATAAATGACCTACTACTGGCCTCTGATCAGAGTTGTCAACGTGCTTGTGTTGCTTGACCTTAGTGCAGCTTTTGATACCATTGATCATACTATTCTCCTTGATAGACTAGAAAATGTTGTTGGTATTAAGGGAACAGCCCTCTCCTGCCTCAAGTCTTATTTGACTGATTGTTTGATAACAACATTTTCTAGTCTATCAAGGATTTGTAGATGTAAATGGTGACTTCTCTACACATACTAAGGTAAAGTTTGGTGGTCTGCAAGGTTCTATTTTAGGCCCACTGCTCTTTCCTTTATATATGCTTCCTCTGGGTAAAATTATCTGCATATATAGTATATATATTAGCTTCCACTGTTATGCTGTTGACACACAGTTGAATGTTTCAGTAAAGACAGATGAGAGACACCAGCTTAATAAAGTTGAGGAATGTATAAAGGACATTAACACTGGATGCTTATTAACTTCCTTTTACTTAATTCTGATAAGACAGATGTACTTGTACTAGGACCACATGCAGCTAGAAGTAAGCTTTCTGATTGCATACAAGAATTTTTACTAGAACCAGAAAATATGACCACATCACCCCTATCTTATCCACCTTGCATTGGCTCCCAATCAAGTCTCACACTGATTATAAAATACTACTATTGACCTATAAAGCACTGAATGGTCTCACGCTGCAGTACCTGAGCGAAATGTTGGTCTTTTATTCACTCAGGTTTGTTGACGGTGGAAGTGGCTGGCCACTTTATGTCCTAGGGCACCCTCATGTCTGTGTTACCTTCTGTCTTTCCCTTTTAGTCATGCTGTCATAGCTACTCTTGCCAGAGTCCCTGCTTGCACTCTGTACATATTATTTAACCATTACGTGACCGTTAGCATACCTAAAAATCTTTCTCTTCCTCCCTCCGTCTCTCTCTCCTGCTCTCTCGCTCTGTCGAGCTACGCATGCTACTCTTGAGATGCCAGTGATCCTGACCCCTCCTGCTCTCCAGACCTGCTTGACCCATCCTGATGCCCTACTTCTGGTTGGATTTCTCATCATTTGGAAACCACTTACTGCTGCTGAGGATGGCTCCACACAGACAGTCTAAACTGACATGAGATTACTGTGGCTGGTACCACTTAGAAACCATGAAGATGGCTTTGGACTTCAATTGATATGAACAGTTTTGCTACGATGGCTTAGGCCTCCAGTTGCTTTGATAGCTTTAGGACAGCAGTAGGACTTGCACTCAACAGTTGATAACTTCAACAAAATAGACTTCATGTGTAAACTATAATGAACTTTCGTGGTTACACGATTGCACTTTTTGACCATATAGTATACAGTTTAGAAGGGAATTATTTATATTCACAATATCCGGTGGTACCCAGTTGAGGATGGGTTCCCTTCTGAGTCTGGCTCCTCTCTGGGAGTTTTTCCTTGCCACCATTGCCTCTGGCTTAATCATTAGGGATAAGTTCATAAATTTAAAATTTATATTCTAAATTTATATATTTATGTAAAGCTGCTTTGTGACAGTATCCATTGTTAAAAATGCTATACAAATACAATTGAATTGAATTGAAGAATGCCACTGACAAAAGAAGAATGTATTGAATTCTTGGCAAACACATGACACACAACACTGTTGCCAAACTTATTAACAGATTCAAAATGACTGGAAATGTTGCAGACCAACCGAGAAGTGGATGTCCATGAAAATCTACTGACGAAGGCACAGACATGGTATTGCTATACATAGTCCCCTATGTATGGAGACTTTTGGGACACCTTGTAGATTGATTTGGAGTGTGTGATATGCCCTTGGATAGAAATCCTGGGATCAACCACAGAGTCACCCCAGAGTCATCTAGCCACCAATGTATGCAGGATGAACTGCATCACCAAAGCATGCAATTCTCCTGCTCTTTTTTTTGCTGGAATAATTGCTTACAAAAAGGCAGTTTTTAAAGACACCCATTTCAGTTTGGCATCTTACATAGACTCATAAGGAAGGGCTTAAGGAAATCCAGCACAAGGGAGAGATCCCCTGGCAGACTCCTGGGGAACCGTGTTGGGGGGAAGCACATAGCCCTGTTCAGAAAGTGTATGAGCCCCCATGAAGGTGCTATCCACTGTACTGTGTGACAGTGCAAAAACTGCCATCTTTAGTACACTGGCGAAGCTATAGGGGGACCTGGGTAGGTCCCCACAAAAACAGCACTCCTGTAGCTAGGGGTTATACCTCAGGTATAACTGGCTCATTCAATTACGAATTTACCTTTTTTGAAACGGACGCCATGTCATGTTATTTGAGGTTTCTTTTCAAACCATTGCCTACCCTGTTTTACCCAGGCCCATTCACTGTTCAGTTTCTGGCCTTGCCAATGCTTTAGTATGGATGGGGGCTTGCCTCTGTCAATCCATGAAGAAATGTTAGTACTTTGGGGATTGGGCAGTGCATGGGTACACTATTCTAGGGCTGATTATTTTGATAATTCATAAATTTATTGAATAAAAGATTACATGGATTTTTTTGATATTTTTTAAATATAATTTTTTTATATTTATTTTAAAATATTTCTTTCGAAAATTTCAGTCTACTACTACCATACAAGTACAACACAATATCACTGATATCTGCCATGATATGAGACTAGAATCAATTGTACATCGACCACTTTATTTATTTTTTTAATTGGACAACCAAACTAACATAAGATTACGGTAATCCATTCATTTTTATTGACACATTTTTGCAAATTTAGAACATTTTTCCACTGGCTGTCTTGATAATAGAAACACCCGGATGCTAAATTAATTTTGGTTGCAAATTTTGCCAAAAACAAGTCATTTTGGTGTGTGGAATTAACTCCCAATCTTTGGGGTTGACACTTAATTTTCATTGATTGTCATCAGGGATTCCCAGGCAGGGATCTGGCATTAACCCAATCCCAGATCCATGTTTTGGTTGCCCAGAAATCTAATTGGCCAGGCTAAATTATGTTAGCTAACATACTTGAATTGGGAGGATCGACTCATAGTCATTATCCTTTTCTAAGAAAGAATTTGAGGTAGCACGTGTTTGCACCCTCAGTGCAGTCTGTCTTCATTTTTTCTTGACATGTTTAACCAAAAGGTGACTGCGTGTTTTGCTAGCAAGAGAGTTACTTAAACTTGGCTTAAACTTTGAGAATGGTACTGATAAAGAACCTGCACCTTCTGATTTAAGCAGACGTTGCAGGTCATAATTTAGCTACTATGGGAAGGGGCCATTTTGTGATTTATATGAGGAAGAAAACACAATGTAGGTGTGCTATCATAGAACAACAGTGCTGCTGTGATATGGCCAGACATCAAGTGTATTATTGCTGTCATACCACAGTGATTTGCGAACTTTTATGCTAGTACATTTACACATAAGATTTTCAGTTGTAATTGTATATTCCCTTTGCTGTCATAATAAACTCCACTCTTCTGCTTTCCACTAGATTGTGAAACATGGCCATGGGGATTTGCCCATTTGGCCACAAAAATGTCTTCATGGACCCTGCTTTGTTCACAGGGGCATTGTCATATTGGAACATATGCTGGGCTAGCCCCCATGAAGGGAAATTGTAATGCTACACCATACAAAGACATCCTGTTCAACTCTGTGCTTCCAACTTTGTGGCAACAGTTTGTAGAAGGCCCACATATAGGTGTGATGGTCAGGTTTCAAACGTTTGGCCATATGGTGTATTTAATTTCGAAACTGTCTTTTGTTTCTATGAGAGCCTTTTCACTTTTCATAGTCGCAGCTTCACCTTGTGTACACTTCAGCATCTAATAGGGAGACCACATTTTGAGTTGGTGTCGAATAAGGAGACCAAACTTCTCCCTTCCTGATAGCGAGACAGCAGTAGTAATTTCTGCCATACAACGCCATCAGTGATACTTGATGGGATGGAGATATCCAAGCTATCACTTCACATTTTAATTGAACGAAATCTATTAATTCCCAGGTATTTCTTGCATGCTGCTATAAGCAGCCTAAGTCTTAGCCATGCCCAAAGCTATTTAGCATATTAGATGAACTTGGAAATGAAAAGTAAATGACCAACAGTTGGCTCCAGTCATTATATGCATGTCCCTTTTCATTTTAGCTTTAACCATGAGTCCATGCTGATAACAGAACTGGCATACTGGCACTTTCCAATTAATTTTGAGTTTATTTATCCATTTTATTTTTTAATTTGTGTTTGGTCAAGTATGTAGCATAATGTTTTGGAAAAGAAAAGATAAAATACACATTTTAATTTAAACTTTTCACTCATTTTTCAGTTCATTAAGAAAATGAAAAGCCAAACTGTGTTTTGTAAATTTTTTTTAGCATTTCAATTTTAATTATGGCCACAAAATACTGATATGAGGAAGAAAATGAACTGACAAATAGATATTTGGATTTTAGTATTGTAAATAAAAATAATGTTAATTTTTTTAATAAAATAATTTTTAACATTTTTTTAAATAAAATAATTTTTAAAAGTTGTATTTACCTCCCATCAGAAACAGTGCTGCTTCAAGTCTAATATGATTCATTTCATTGTAACGACAATATAATTTTCCAGGAAGATTTTATTTAATAACAGTGAAGAGTGTTTATTTAAGAACAGTGAAAAATGTAAACAGTGAATGTACAAGTTGATATTTTTTAAGATAAACTAGATGATTATTTTTTAGTGAGCCCAGCTGTGCAAAGCGCACCGTTTGCATGAGGTATATGGAGTGGCAGCTCGATATATAATAAGCATATTTCTTTTGTTAGTACGTATTTTATTTTGGAGCTCAGTAAGGCAGTGTTTAAGTTGAGCTACCAAAGCAAACCTCTGTCGAAGAAAAACAAATAGCATATAAATGTATATGATATAAATAATCTCCTAATTGTATCTGTTAATAAGCTTGATCCCGCAATCAGGGTTGCCAGGTTCTGCATATAATGTCCCCATATTGCAGATAAATATTGCAGATAATCAATTAACACTACTGTAAAACATGATAAAATAACTTTTTATTACTTTAAATTTATTATAAGGCTGTGTGTGTGTGCACACATGCTCTTATTAAAAAAACTACTGAAAGAGTCAAAAGGTTTTCATTTCATTGCTGAGGTTAGGACTAGACTCAGGAGTAACTCTAGCATTAATTAGCTAGTTAATTATGTCAATGAAAAGTCCTCAAAAGAATAGTAAGACGAAAGTGTGTGCCTGTGTGAGTGCACATGGGAGGTGCATGGGCAGCTTATATTGCAGTAACGCAAGTTGCCATCCTAATATAAATCTATCAAGTGGAGGGACAAAAGGGTCATAAGCACTTGGAAATACATCCTGTCCTTTTAGTAATTAACTGCAAGCAGGTGTGCAAAAAGTACTGAGAAATTATACTTATGCTGCATTTGACTAGAGGTTTTAACTTGTAATTCCTGACCTCTGACCAAAAAAAGCCAAAGAAAATGCCCCCTCAACTTGGAATTTCTACTCATGTTCTCAAGTCTGAGTTCCCTCCGAGTTCAGCAGGTAACATCCAGTCAGTATGGCCATTGTCAGTAAACAAAGCATCAACTCTTACCTTTAAATGACTTATTCTGTATGTATATACAAGTATTTAAGTATATAATACAGACATATTAGCTTGAATCTATAACATTGACTATACATGACTAATGTGAAATAGTTTAATGACTTAATCAGAAGTAAGGTATCATGAATTAATGAATTAATCAGAAGTAAAATATGCAAATAACCAATATTTACCATTAGCTAAAATTTGACTTACTGCCTAGGCAATTTATGATAGCTACTGGAATCTATGCTAGAAACAATGATACAAAAACAGGCCAAATTAGTTAAATATAGCCAATTGATGCTATGTTAGCAAAATTTACCTCAGCATGCTTTTTCAAATTAAATGGAGTTCATGCCTCCCAAAGGGCCTCCATAGATATATATGATATGCATTTTAGGTGGGTTTTTGCTTACTCCAGTATGTAGAAGCTTTTTACTGTGGTAGGGCCAAGGATGCTCATCCTACGGTTTGGCTCAGTCTGGTGGCTTATACATTTTAAAACACACTCAGATAGCTATAGCATTAACTACTCCCCAAAATGTTTTGGCCTTCCATAAAGTCGCGCCGTCACCGCCTTGCGAATACAGGCGCTTGGCCAGGCGCGCATGCCGTTGCTGCGTGTCCTGTACAGAGGGGTGGGGCGGGGGAGAAGCAACGTCTGTGAACGTGTAGCCAATAGAATTAGACTTTGATTTCACGGGGTACTGGGGTCAACCAACGGACAACTTGCCATAGAATATCGTTCGCTACAGTCGGTCGTGGAACGTTTTCTTAGGCTAAAAGACTATCATTGAAATACCAAAAGTAATTTAAGGAGCGCACCGTAATCGCCGGATTTGTGATTTGTCAGCATATTCTAAAGGAAGACTTGGCTCCAGGGTTATGACGTCTAGCTCGGGGAAGATGAGCTTGCCACCGGATGCATGTAACGGGACTGCTGCAGACTTCTCTAGCGTAGAAGAGGAGCTTTACGATTATCAAATGCACACCAGAATGTGCAAGAAAATAGCGCAGCTTACAAAGGTAGGACAAAGGCACTAAGAGTCAAAAGCACGGTGCTTAATCTTGACACTATGCACATCATTTGCGCCGCTTATCAGTAATCTATCCATATTTGCATTTAAAACGCTTTGATTGTAAAATAATTAGGTATAATACATGACGTGGGTTTATGCAAAGATTCACATGTAAGTACAATACATAGGGTTAGGGTTAGCGTCTAAACATAAAATTTTTCCGTGTGCTATGTATCATGATGCACCAATGTCTGTCCCCATACAGATATTGCTGTCCGCGGTTTAAAAGCTCTTACAAACAAAATGTATGAATGAATGAATAAAAGAACAAAAAAAGAGATAACTTTTAATCATTATGAAGAGTGACTAATAAAATTCAGACAAATTACATGTTAATGTTGAATTGACAATACTAAAAAAAAAAAAAAAAAAAATTTTCAATTAGTCCCCCAAGTTAAAGCATACGAAAATATCAGGGAAAAAGTTATAAGTTAAAAGTTTTAAGCAAGTGAGAAAACATTGTTGGCACAAATATAACTAGTAAGTTATTAGATTAGATTAGATTCAACTTTATTGTCATTGTTCAATGTACATGTACTAAGCCAATGAAATGCAGTTAGCATCTAACCAGAAGTGCATAAGTGGCATATTTACAATAAATTACAAATAAGAATATACAGCTATGAGGGTGATATGTACAAGGAAATGGATGACTTATGTACAGAAGGTGCAGTGGGTATTATAAATAAGGATAAATATGATATATGTATGTACAATCAGTGTACAGTGGGGAAGACGTTAAGAATATGATAAGAATGTGAACAGGAATATAAAAATGAATAAATACACACGCACACATATATGCATGTATGTAGGTACAGTGGTGCAAAAGATCGCATTATAGTTTATGTTATAATTTATGTAGTGCCAGATGCAAGATGAATGAACAGTGAAGTAAGTAACTGAAAACAGATATTACAGTGTACAGTGTGATCAGCTGTTCAGTGTGGAAACAGCCACTGGGAAGAAGCTATTTCTCAGTCTGTTTGTGCGGGCGCTAAGGCACCGGTAGCGCCTTCCAGATGGGAGGAGGGTAAATAGTCTGTGATTCGGGTGAGAGGCGCCTTTGATGATGCCGTTGGCCCTCTGCAGGCAGCGTTTGTTGTAAATGCTCTCGATGGTGGGTAGCTGAGAGCCAGTGATGCGTTGGGCAGTTTTCACCACCCGCTGAAGAGCTTTCCGGTCTTCTGTAATGTTATCTCTCATTAATGAACAATCTTCTTTAAAGTGCAAAAAATTGTTCTCCTGGGGACACGGTGTCTTAGCACGTTTGCCTCGCACCTCTGGAGTTTGGGGTTCGAATCGCGCCTCCGCCCTGCGTATGCAGAGTTTGCATTTTCTCCCCGTGATTTGGGTTTTTTTTCTGGGTACTCCAGTTTCCTCCTCCAGTCCAAAGACATGCATTGTAGCATTTCCAAATTGTCCCTAGTGTGTGAATGTGTGTGATTGTGCCCTGCGATGGGTTGTTACCCCATCCAGGATGTCCCCCGAGCTCCCTGGGATAGGCTCCAGGCTCCCCCACGACCCTGCTAGGCTAAGCGGTACAGAAAATGGATGGAAATTGTTCTCCTTGAGAATGTTGAAGGTTATGTACCAGTCTTTATAAAGAGCACTAAGCCAGCAGTAACTTTACAGGGCTTGATTGCAAATAACACAGTGTGAACTGGTAAATTGGAAAACATCTAAAATGCTTTAAAAATCATTAGCTGTAAGAATAACCTGCTACATCACAAAACCTTTATGCAAAGAAACACCACCACCAAAAACATACTAAGCCATTGTCAAGGCACAAGTCTGATAACATCATTAAACCATGTTGTAATGAATACTGCAGTAGGTGAAGTAAAAGTGGTTATATTTACAATTTTCTCTCACAAGTAGGATAGCTGTCTAGCTAGTAGTTATGTGGTCTTAACACTTCAAAAGAAAAAATAATGAAGTAGGAATCAGAATTTTTGGCTTAGAAATATGATCATGAATAAAATGTTTTCTTTTTATTGGGCTTTAATTTCACAAGCATGAAAAGTTTCCTAAATTTATCTGAGACGTTAGCCCAACATTTCTCTGCACTGAATTCGAGTTGCATAAGTCTCTCCCTGGCACTTGTTGGTTGGTTGAGCATATATCTGCTGTGATTGGTTGGAGTGACATGGGCGTTAGTGAAAAGTTATCTCAGTATCTGATCTGATCTGGCAAGAGCAGACCCGGTGAATAAAACATATGTGTGAGTCTACGTGAGAAATGTTTCAGAAATCTAGAAATAAATTCAGGCCATTCCACAAATGCCACTTGATGCTTGATAATGAATGAAATGCTTGATAATTAAACAAATGTTTAATTGATACATGAAAGTTTAAAGCTTTGTATCACCTCATTAGCCCCATTGGAACAAGATCGCCCCCAACACTCTACAGGCCCCTTCATTCTCTACACTGTCAACCAATGTATGTATGTTAGGAGCAACAGCAATATTTGTACAGCTGCTTGCTTTATATTTCAGTAAAGCACTGCTGATTTAAGAGAGATTTGTTTAGATGAGATGCCAGAGCCCCTCCCCCTGCCACCCTGCAAACTATTTGTGCCTTGCAATAGAGGACCCAACAAAGTTGCCCATAGCATTGCCTAATAATGATAAATCCGAGTTCATTGTATATATGTATCAATGTTTTTCACTCAATATCAATTTTGTTCTTAGAGTATATATTACAATTCATCAAAATCATTTAATGTATTAATGTATTAATACTACTAATAATAATGAATACATTATACATATCAAAGACTATTTCTTTGATTACATATGTATGTATGTATATTATACATACACAGTTAGGTCCAGAAGTATTTGGACAATGACAGAGTTTTTATGATTTTGCCTTTATACACCACCACAATGGATTTTAAATAAAACAATCAAGATGTGATCAAAGTGTAGACTTTCAGCTTTATTTTAAGAAGTTCCACAAAAATATGGCATTTACCATTTAGGAATTAGAGCCATTTTCAGCAAAGTACCTCCATTTTCAGGGGCTCAAAGGTATTTGGACAAAGTGACATAATTGTTAATATAACCATAATTTTAATGCTTGGATGAAAATCCTTTGCAGTCAATGTCTGCCTGAAGTCTGGAGCCCATGTTCTCAAAGCTCAATTTCTGAGATGCTTTGCCAGGCCTTCACTGCAGACACCTTCAGTTGTACACTGATTGTACATACATATATCATATTTATCCTTATTTATAATACCTACTGCACCTTCTGTACATAAGTCATCCATTTCCTTGTACATATCACCCTCATAGCTGTATATCCTTATTTGTAATTTATTGTCATGTATAGCTGATTATTGTCTTTTTCTGTAAGAGATGTAAACAACAACTGCTCTAATGCACAAAGAGTCTTGGGCAATAAAAATGATCCATTAGATCCATGTTAGTGGCTGTGTCAGCAAATCAGCTATGCTTGAGCCAGGGTGAGCAATGTGTATTCCAGGGCTGGGTAAAATGTGGAGAAGGAAGAAATGAAAAGCTTGACTGTGCAGTTAGCAATGCCAAAGATATAATCAATTCTACATCATACTTAGAATTTGTATGGGTACATGTCCAGTAAAATGTTCAATAACCTTTGCTCGACAAATCCACTGAAGAGGTTTTCAAAGGAGTGTTCCATTTTAGTGCCCACACTAACGCCTCTTACTTGGAAGTAAAACTTGAAATTGACAGTGAAGTAGTTAAGTGTTAGCACAAGCTCTGTTAATTTTAAGAGAATTTATTCCCAGTTGATGGGTAGTAGTGTTTTTTTTTTTTTTGTTTGTTTGTTTTTTTTTGCCAGAAATAGCACGTGGAGATGCAAAAACATGAAATTAAAACATTTCAAATTAAATCAATGACAAAATATTAATTTCCAAAAATGAAAAAGTGATCTGTGATGCATGGCTCTCACTAAAATGGTCATAAGTTGATATAAGTAAAAAAAAAAAGTTCTGCCAGTGTGTCTTTAAGTGGATACAAAGAGCATTGTGGATATGAGATCAAAGCATTTTAAATGCCCAATATTTTACTCTAAAAATAATGCTTATATTTATAGTAGACTGTTGTGTATAGTACATATATTTATCTTAGCTCACAGTTAGTGTTCCATGACAACACCCAATATCCATCTCAATGTAGGAGGTTGATGTATAATCAAACATATTCTTTGAAATCTTGAAATTCTTTGTAACTTGCTGTTTCACATCTAAGCAGAAATATGCTAATTCAGTCTATATTATCATAAAAAATGAGATAATTCAAATGCTGATAGTCATACTGACATGTTTCTTCAGTGTTATCCTGAAAGTAATTCTGTGAGTATTAGTTGGGAGACCAGTTGGAGAATCACTGAAACACTATTTACACATGTAACTGTAGTTCTATGAACCCCAGATTTCTCTCAGAACCAATGTGTAAGACCTGTATACCACGTTGGGTGCATGTGCCCACATGTTCAGAACTTCCAGCAAGGTCACATTTAATGATATAAATACCACTGTAAATACCACTCTAATACAGTATTCATCCATAGAGCATTCTCGCCAAGCCAGATGAGGAGGAGAAACTGATAGCGTGGCATGTCACAGTAGGGGCTGGGCATCCAGCCCATCTATAGGTCAAGGTGATGACATCCATCATGCAGTGGGTCAGCCTCTGGGTAGACAAGGGAACCCTCAGTGTCTTACAACATAGTCAATAAACAGTTGGTCTGAAGATTGGATGGCTATCATTCAGTAACAATTCAAGTAACACTGTAGAGCATTTACTGCACTGCAAGGAATGCTCTGTATTCTCACTCTAATTGGTTGCAAGGTTGTAATAGACTGATTCAACAGCATTTGCAGAACGACATGCAAGGGCATGCAAGGTTAATGAGAAGAGGAAACTCCTCATAGAGTGGCATGTCCCAGTAGGGGCTGGGCTACTGTGTTTAATCATGTATGTTATATGCCTGTGCTTTCTCAGCTGTTTGACAAGTCATATGTCTTTTCACCTTAAAATGCCTGTGTAGCCAATTGTCTTAACATTATATGGTAGGATTCAGCTCACTGTAAACTCAGAAAAGACATTACCAAGACAACATTTCCTATAACCCACCCTGACTCATGTCTGCTTTAATAAATCCTGAGAACTCAGTCTTCTTGTCTCCTGAGTTTGGTCATTTAATTCTCAAAAGCCTTTTCACCATTCGAACATTCCTGCTGCAACCCCTAGAAGAGAGGGAGAGAATACTGGACTGAGGGGACCATGTCTGAGTTTCAGATCAACACAGCGGTATACTAAGTTGCATTTAGATTATGTGAGTAACTCATCTGTCTCCATTTGATCTAATGTACACAACTGCAGAAGTACATAACTGTGAGAAATACTAAAAGGGTATTTCTAGTTCAGTGAAGGGAATGAGGCCCTGTTGAATTCAACATGATGGGTAGTAAAAAATTTTGCCTTGCTAATTTTAAGACCATTAGCTGAAATGACATGAAATCTGTTAATGTATGTTCAAAACAAATTCATGCCTGTTGAAACAAACAAATGTTGTAAATATGTATGACATTAAGAAGCAGGAAAACTTTTGTGGGCAGCTGATGACTTGAAAAGAGCATGGGTTAAAACACAACATATGACATCAGGGCAAGTTAAAGATCAATGATCATTATTAATAATGTCTTTGATGAACATAAAAGGAAAGAAGAGGCATCTCAGATAACAATCAAGAAGCTCACCATGCAACTTAAGAAACATAAAAGGGAAATTGAGATTTTGAGACTGAAACTAAAGTCGCTACAGAAAGCTAATGAGATGACTGGAGGAGATGGTAAAACTGTCATACCACTGGTTCCAGCTGATCAAATACTTCACCAACTCTACCCACGGAGCGAGGTAGCTATGGCATTCTCTGGCGGTGGAAATGAGCATAGTTCACAGGGCCTGAATTTCGTTTTTTAAACTGAGGGGAAATTCCCCCCTTACATGGGTCTCATGGGGGGATTTAAAGATTATGGGGGGGAGAATAAATTTTGACACATCGGGCTAAATTAATAATCTTCATTTATTTATGTCTACAGATTTTAATGTATGGTGGTTTTCAAATTGACATTAAGAACTGTATTAAAACTATATATTAATGACTTTCAGAATCAGTGAATTTCATATATTCCAGTTTCAGTTCAATTTTTTTTTTTTATAAACTTCATACAAAATACACCATGCTCTCCTTCAAACTGACATTAAAAACTTTGTTTAAACTGTATATTAATGTCTCTCAGTTTCAGTGCTTTCATGGGTTTCAGTTCAGTTCAATTCTTCGCTTTTTCAAAACTTCATACAAAATACACCATGCTCTCCTTCAAATTAACATTAAGAACTCTGTTTAAACTATATTAATGTCTCTCAGTTTCAGTGTCTTTCATGTGTTTCAGTCACTTTTTTTCCATTGCTTGTGACTTTTTTTTCCCCTGTGGCTTGTTCTGAATGAAGAAGGAATGTCTCAGCTGTCTAAGATATAGCCTAATTATTTTTTTCTATTTAATCATTGTGAAATAATCTAGTCAGAGTGTCAGATTTTTTTTTAATTTTAAGAAAAAAAAGCTCTCTAAGATTAAAAACCATTTTAGTAAATTATGTTTATTTCGACATAAATTAAATAACAGCTAAGGAAAAATCTATTGCATACCGAGCTGTTGTGTCTCCTCGCAGTTGAAACATGGGTCGTTACATGAGAGACGATGAATTTCAGTAAGCAGGAGACTATTTTTACATACTATCTTATGTTCATTCATGTTAACTTTCGATAAAAGGCGCATTTTAAGACAGGGAGATGATGATTTACTCGCGCTTCGTTGCTGTTGTGTTGAGTCGGCAAGCGCACTGTATCCGCTCACACACTATAAGCAGCATTTAATGTTTGAATTTCGGGATTAAAATAATATAATTTGGAAGCCGACACTATCTTCACAAGCAGCTGATTATGACTCAGAATATTAGAGCGTGTCTTTTTTCGCGTCTGTTGATGTATTTCATAATTTGATCTGAGATGAAGCAAATACAGTGCAGGGAATTTTTGCGGGAATTTATCGCATTATAAAAGTTAAACTTGCGGGAATGGTTTAAATAATGCGCAATCCCCGCAATCCCGTGCCGAAATTCAAGCCCCGGTTCAGTTGTTATATGTCATTTATAACATATATATAAGTCGTTATATGATTCATATGTTCCAGTCCTGGCACAGGCAGTGAAATACAGGAGGTTACAGTAGCTCCCAGGTTACATCCTATGAACCTGCCAATTATTACATACATCTCCAAAGTAGACAAAGGGCCATGGTGCTTCTGGAGAAGCTATCACTCTGCATGAATCGGTGCCACTACAACTAACTATTGGGGCCATTACTGCCATTGTCTGGCAAGGTCCGGTACACTCACCACTTCTAGCAGTAATATTCTTTCTGTCATTGACACCTGTATGGAATTTAAAGTTGGAAAATGAAGTGGCACCACTGTTTTCTCACTAAAGAGAGCTTAGTCTATCTGGGCAACACACAAGAGTGAATATGGGAACCCACAGATGGAACCTGCCACCTTTAATGGTACACCACCAGCATGTACCAAGCAGTAGCATCTAAATCCACATGCTGTTGATGGCATCACTGAACAGTTAGTGAAAAATAACATAGTCAGTATAGTATAGTTAAAATCAACAGTTCCAGCAAAGCCCTGTTTGGCCAGTGTAGAAATCTGATGGGACCTGGAGAATCACAGTGGACTACTGGATAGCTAACATGTTTATCCATAAATGCACCCCATTAGTAGCTGACTCCTCTACTATTTTCTGTGCCTTAAAACCTGAACATGGTTAGTTCTCTCTGATTGACATGGCCAATGGCCCCAGGGTCTCCCTAACTATCCTAAGATTCATCACCAGGCTCTCAGGCAACAATTCAATTCAATTCAGTGTTATGTGTATAGTTCAATTCAATTCAATTCAGTTTATTTGTATAGCGCTTTTTACAATGTCATTGTCTCAAAGCAGCTTTACACAAACAAAAAAGTAAGATGAAGTGTGAGAGTGTGTCTGATGAGCAAGCCGAGGCGACGGTGGCAAGGAAAAACTCCCTGAGATGGAGATAGGAAGAAACCTTGAGAGGAACCAGACTCAACAGAGA
>CM041002.1:9750666-9762352 GCA_022985145.1 Pangasius djambal | reverse complement strand
CCGTCAGTGTTCTAACTAGCATACATCTATCGCAAATAAAGTTATCGCTAACGACGGAGGGAGACTGGCTAAACATAGCGCACTCAGCGCACTGAGTAAGCTGGCTAGACATAATCACGTACCGTATTAGTGGTGGAGTTGTAGATGAAAAAGTTTGGCGTTCTGGGATTCTGGGAATTGGTGGTCCCGAAGGTGAAGACAAGACTGAAGGCAGAAAGACCCACAAAAACCAAAAATATTTGAGTTCCTTCCAATGGACATTGTCACAAAGCAGCTTTACAGAAATAAATGGATTCAAAAAATATATTGTAAATATGTGAATTTATCCTAATGAGCAAGCCAGAGGCAACGGTGGCAAGGCAAAACTCCCTGAGACAATATGAGGAAGAATCCTTCAGAGGAACCAGACTCAAAAGGGAACCCATCCTCATCTGGGTGCAATGGATAGTGCAATTATAAATAAATCCCTTCTATTATTTTGTACTATATGGACAAATAGTGCAAATGTGCAACCAGTAAATTCATCACAGTTTTTGCAAGAAGTCCAGTTGGTTAAAATATGTCCATTGATGGAGTCCTGAGTACGAAGGTGCCCGTGGCAACTGCAGCCCCAAAGCCACCACAGCAATCGCAGTCCCAAGCCATCACAGTACAGCTCCCCATATGAGATCCCCAAACCATCTCCCCAGCTCCCAGGTGGAACCTTCCCAATCAGGGAATCCAAACAGTTCTTCAGGTCGTCCATATGGGGCCACCTCCAGCGGCAGCGAGCGAACTCCAATCAGAAGTAGGGTTAGGCAGGTCTGGAGAACAGAAGGGGTCAGGATCACTGGCATCTCAGAAGTAGCATGTGTAGCTCGACAGAGAGATGGAGAGTTTGTTAGGTAAGCTTTTGTCCTCTTTTCCAAATTCCCAAACCAGGCAGTGATGCAGCTGCACAGGATGCTCTCAATATTCCCTCTGTCGAACATGGTGAGGATGGGGGGTGGGAGATGTGCTTTCCTCAGCCTTCGCAGAAAGTACAGGTGCTGCTGGGCTTTCTTCGTTATGGAACTGGTGTTGAGCGACCAGGTGAGGTTCTCCGCCAGGTGAACACCAAGAAACTTGGTGCTCTTGACGATCTCCACGGAGGAGCCGGCGATGTTCAGCGGAGAGTGGTCACTCTGTGCTCTTCTGAAGTCAACAACCATCTCTTTGGTTTTGTCCACATTCAGGGACAGGTTGTTGGCTCTGCACCAGTCCGTTAGCCGCTGAACCTCCTCTCTGTATGCTGACTCGTCGTTCTTGCTGATGAGACCCACCACGGTCGTGTCATCGGCGAACTTGATGATGTGATTTGAGCTGTGCATTGCTACACAGTCGTGAGTCAGCAGAGTGAACAGCAGTGGACTGAGCACACAGCCCTGTGGGGCTCCAGTGCTCAGTGTGGTGGTGTTGGAGATGCTGTTCCCGATCCGGACTGACTGAGGTCTCCCAGTCAGAAAGTCCAGGATCCAGTTACAGAGGGAGGTGTTCAGGCCCAGCAGGTTCAGCTTTCCAATCAGGTGCTGAGGAATGATTGTATTGAATGCTGAGCTGAAGTCTATGAACAGCATTCTGACATAAGTATCTTTATTGTCCAGGTGGGTGAGGGCCAGATGGAGGGCGGTGGTGATGGCATCATCTGTTGAGTGGTTGGGGCGGTAAGCGAATTGCAGGGGGTCCAGTGAGGGAGGCAGCAGGGTCTTGATGTGCCTCATGACGAGCCTCTCAAAGCACTTCATGATGATGGGTGCAAGTGCAACGGGGCGGTAGTCATTGAGGCAGGACACTGAAGACTTCTTTGGCACGGGGACGATGGTGGTGGCCTTGAAGCAGGGCGGAACAACGGTGCTGCACAGGGAGGTGTTGAAGATGTCTGTGAAGACATCTGCCAACTGGTCTGCACATCCCCTGAGCACCCTGCCAGGAATGTTGTCTGGTCCAGCAGCCTTTCGTGGGTTGACTCTGCGTAGAGTCTTCCTCACGTTGGCCGTGGTTAGACACAGCACCTGGTCATTGGGAGGAGGGGTGGTCTTCCTAGCCGTTACGCCGTTCTGTTCCTCGAACCAAGCGTAGAAGTCGTTCAGCGCATCTGAGAGGGAGGCATCACTGTCACAGGCAGATGGTGGTGTCCTGTAGTTTGTGATGTTCTGGATGCCCTGCCACATGCGCCGCGTGTCTCTGCTGGCCTTGAAGTGGTTGTGGATTCTCTGAGCGTGTGCACGCTTTGCCTCTCTGATGGCCCGGGACAGTTTGGCCCTTGCTGTTCTTAGGGCAGCCTTGTCGCCTGCTCTGAAGGCAGAGTCTCGGGTCCTCAGTAGCGCACGCACCTCTGCAGTCATCCATGGCTTCTGGTTGGAGTGTGAGGTGATGGTCTTGGAGACGGTGACGTCATCAATGCACTTGCTGATATAGCAGGTCACTGATGTCGCGTATTCCTCCAAGTCGGTGAAGTCGCCGTCAGTTGCCGCTTCCCTGAACATGTGCCAGTCAGTGTGTTCAAAACAGTCCCGAAGAGCAGAGATGGCTCCTGCTGGCCAGGTTTTCACCTGCTTCAGAACCGGTTTGGAGCGTCTGACTAGCGGTCTGTATGCTGGGATTAGCATAACAGAGATGTGGTCTGAGTAGCCGAGGTGGGGGCGGGGCTCCGTCCGGTACACGCCGGGGATGTTTGTGTAAACAAGGTCCAGCACGTTCTTCCCTCTTGTTGCAAAGTCCACATGTTGATGGAATTTAGGGAGCACTGACTTGAGATTTGCATGGTTGAAATCTCCGGCAACAATAAACAGTTCGTTAAGGGTTTGAATTCTGCAGCTCGCTAATAGCCCCATACAGTACACAGAGCGCCTCCTTAGCATTAGCACTGGGGGGAATGTATACTCCGATTATGAGAACAGTAGTGAATTCCCGTGGTAAATGAAAAGGTCTACATCTAACAGTCACAAACTCCACCAGCGATGAGCAGTAACTAGAGACTATCACAGAGTTCTTGCACCATTCCGTGTTGATGTAAACACACAAGCCGCCGCCGCGAGCCTTACCGCACAGAGCTGTGTTTCTGTCGGCACGAAACGAGGCTAGCCCGGCTAGCTGAATGGTGGCGTCCGGAACTCTGTCACTGAGCCACATCTCCGTGAAAACAAAGACGCAGCAGTCTCTAAACTCACGCCGCGTAGCTTGCTGGAGTCGGATGTAATCCAGTTTATTGTCCAGGGAGTGGACATTGGAGAGCAGGATGGACGGGAGAGCCGGCCGGCTAGGGTTTGTTTTTAGCCTAGCACGAACCCCCGCCCTCTTGCCGCGCTTCTGCTTTCTGATGCACCGCTTGCGACGTCCCCTCCCCCGGCCACTGGCATCAGGCAACGCCGAGGGCTGGAGGCCTGGTCCCTGCAGCAAGCCGAGATCGCGTAGCTTCTCCACCAGGTCATCCTGCAGAGTGGCTGTATTGTTGTATTCCACAGTTTATAAGTGTCTGGCGGTGGTATACACTAACACCGGTAGCTCCGATGTCCATGTGCTGTTAAAAAGTCGGCCTAAGGACGAAAAAAGCACCATTTTGTATCCGGAGTGGCCGCTGCATGCTACTGCCGCGCCGCCATCTTGGTGAATCAACTGTGGGGCTTTGTAAGAGAAAGCTCTGCCCCCCAGCTGTAGCCCTCACTATTTGATGTACCAACAAATAGCCTACGCCTTTTGATCTAAGTAGGCGTGGTGGATCATAAAAGACCAAATGATCGCTCAGGTACTGTGGCATGAGACCATTTAGTGCTTTATAGGTCAATAGTAGTATTTTATAATCAATACAAAATTATACTTCTCAACAGGCTACACCACTCTGTTGGACTTAATAACACCATCTTGCGTTGGTTTGAGTCATACCTTGCAGACAGATCTGAATTTGTGGCCATGGGAAGCTCAAGGTCCCGTTCACATGCTGTTAGATGCAGAGTTCCACAGGGATCAGTTCTTGGACCTATTTTATTCATTCTTTACATGCTCCCCCTTGGCAAAGTCATCAGTCGCTTGGGAATTTCTTTCCATTGTTATGCTGATGATACACAACTATATATGAAAACTGATGCTCACTCATCATCATCATCGTCATCATCATCATCAACTTTAACCACACTCACTGCCTGTCTGGAGAAGATAAGGGCATGGATGAATCATAACTTTCTCCAGCTGAACAGCTCAAAAACAGAAGCCATCCTCATTGGTTCCCCTCATCAGATCAGAACATCTACCATAACCTGCATTACATTCTCTGGCCAGGACATCCCCCTATCACCATTAGTTACAAATCTTGGTGTTAGGTTTGACCCTCATTTAACCTTTGAGGCTCACATTAAACATCTTTGCAAAACATCATTTTATCACCTCAGAAATATAGCTAGACTTCGTCCTACACTCACCCTACATGATGCTGAGAAACTCGTCCACGCTTTTGTCTTCTCCAGACTGGACTACTGCAACTCTCTTCTCATCGGGATCCCTAGCAAGAGCATCCAGAAACTCCAGCACATACAGAATAGTGCCGCTAGGATCCTGATGAGGGTGCGTAAATATGAACATATCACACCAATTCTTCAATCATTACACTGGCTTCCCATTTCCGCCCGGATTGAATAAAAGGTCTCCCTCCTCACACATCAGTGCATCTATGGCAATGCCCCCACTTACCTTAAAGAACTCCTCACCCCACAGATTTCAGCACGTCCCCTCTGCTCCACAAACACTCATCGTCTCCTCCCCCGTAGGACTAAGACCAGCACCATTGGGGATCGAGCCTTTTGTGCCGCTGCCCCTCACCTGTGGAATGCCCTCCCTGAACATCTGAGGGCTCCACAAATGACTGATGGTTTTAAAAGGGGTCTAAAAACATACCTTTTTAAAAAGTGTTTTAATATTTAGAGTTTAAATTTTTGTGCTAATCTCAGTTGGCAGCTGGTTTTAATTGCTGTATGTTATTATGACTCTTTTCTGTAGCACTTTGAGATTTTTTTAAAAATGTAAAGTGCTTTATAAATAAAATGTATTATTATTATTGATTGGGAGCCAATGCAGTGTGGATAAGATAGGGGTGATGTGGTCATATCTTCTGGTTCTAGTAAGGACTCTCGCTGCTGCATTCTGGACTAACTGGAGCTTGTTTATGCACCTACTGGAACATCCAGACAGTAAGACATTACAATAAACCAACCTAGAGGTAACAAAAGCATGAACTAATTTTTCTGCATTGTGTAGTGACAATATATTTCTTATTTTAGCAATATTTCTGAGATGAAAGAAAGCGATCCTAGTGATATTATCTACATGAGCTTCAAAAGAAAGACTAGAGTTGATAATCACACCAAGGTCTTTTGCTTCTGCACATGATGAAACAAAGGCCATCCAGAGTTATTATGTAATCAGAAAGCTTACTTCTACTGGACCTACTGCATGTGGTCCTAGTACAAGCACTTCTGTCTTGTCAGAATTAAGTAAGAGAAAGTTAATAAACAGCCAGTTTCTAATGTCTTTTACACATTCTTCAACTTTATAAAGCTGGTGTCTGTCATCTGTCTTTGCTGAAACATACAACTGTGTGTCAGTGTGACTGTGGAAGCTAATACCATGTTTACGAATAATTTTGCCCAGAGGTAGCATATATAAAGAAAAGAGCGGTGGGCCTAAAACCGAGCCTTGTGGGACACCAAACTTTACCTTAGTATGCGAAGAGAAGTCACCATTTACGTCTACAAACTGATAACGATCAGTCAAATAAGACCTGAGCCAGGAGAGGGCCGTTCCCTTAATGCCTACTATGTTTTCTAGTCTATCGAGGAGAATAGCATGATCAGTGGTATCAATAGCTGCACTAAGGTCAAGCAGCACAAGCAAGGAGACACATCCCTGATCAGAGACCAGAAGTAAGTCATTTACCACTTTAACCAGCGCTGTCTCTGTGCTATGATGAGGCCTAAATCCTGACTGATACATTTCATGAATGTTATTCCTATGTAAGTATGAGCACTGCTGCTGTGCTACAACCTTTTCTAGGATCTTGGAGATAAAGGGGAGGTTTGATATTGGTCTATAGTTAGACAGCTGACAGGGGTCAAGGTCAGGTTTTTATAGTCAAGGGCTTGATAACTGCTAGTTTAAAAGATTTAGGTACATAGCCAATGCTAAGGGAAGAATTGATTATCTTTAAAAGAGGTTTGATTGTTTCAGGAATTATCTGCTTGAAGAAACAAGTAGGTAAAGGATCTAGTATACATGTTGATGATTTTGATGATGAGATTAGTGAAATTAGTTCGGTCTCTTCAAGGGGAGTAAAACATTGTAATTGTTGATCTGATATTACTATATTATCATCTACAGGGTTAGCAAACACCTTTGGGATGAACTGGACTATTGACTGCACCCCAGGCCTCTTTGCCTGATGTCAGTACCTGAGCTCCCTAATGCTGTTGTGGCTGAATGGGCAAATCACCACAGCCACCTTCCAAAATCTAGTGGAAAGCTTTCCCAGAGGAGTGGAGTTTATTATAACAGGAAAGGGGGACTAACTCTGGAATGGGATACATACACATATGTACATATGGGTGTGATTGGTCAGGTGTCTGCATACTTTTGGCCATATAATGTAGCTTCATATTGCGTTCATGTAGTCTGATATGCATACAGGTGAGAAGAAGAAAGAAAATGCTGTATGACTACGGTATTTATGGCAATCATATGTCACTACATGACCTTGTTGGAAGATCTCAGAATTTGTGCCCTGGGCCAATCACTGTGATTTATTCAAAAGCATCCTGCATGATGCACTTGCTTGCTGTATGTTAATTTCAGCCAGATGCCAATAACAGAAGGTTATTCAATTGAACCTCTGACGTGGCTTGAATATTTGCAAGAAACCAACGAAAATGTGCTGACAGTCAGCCTTTGGATGCACGCAGAATGACTGCCAAAGACAAGGCCACTGAGCACCTCTCAAGGACCACCTTCTTGGTTGTTGTGAGACTTGTTCTGTGTTACAAGTGAATGAAAATCAAACTGTTAAAAATATAAGTTGTCCAAACAGAAGTGCTTAAATAAACAAATTAATCAAAACAAGTAAGAACAGTCTAGACCCACTATCTAAATATACCAATGACAGGTTTGGGTGGATACAAGAAACAAACATGATGAACAGTGTATTGTGTGCTGGAAGGGGGAACTACATGACATAGAACTCACCGTTTAATTTATTTAGGGCAGTCCAAAAAAATTCTTGTCAATTATTCCAGGTGTGGGTTGATTCACAGGAAGGCAACAACAGACAAGGCAAATCCATATAAAAAAAAAAAAATTAAATAAGCACAGGTCAAAAACAAGAAGCAGCAAAGAACCTCCGGAAGCAGGAATCACAACTTGGAACTTAAACACACATAAAGCATGATAAGACCTTGTGATTAGACATAGAAACAGAAAGGATTAAATAAACAAAAGAACAATCAAGACACACTCTGGCCACACACCAATGACAGAATTGACATATACACAAATCAAATGCACATGGAATGTGATCAAAAGGAAACACAGAAGTGCTGTTCACGCTGGAAGCCACACCATGCCCAGCTCCCAGTGAACGCCATAGCATACAATGAAACGGGAAACTACATGATAGCAATAGACTGGTAATCTAGTTTGGCACATCTGTATTATAGGCTATATTGTGTAGATTTATGACATATAATCCTAGGTAAGTCCACTTCAGTTCCAGGGTATAACACTAAAAAAAATATGTGAAAGGTTATAGGGGGTGAATACTTATGAAAGCTATGGTTTACCCTGACAGGTAGCCAGTGTAATTAGGCAGGTTATGTCTGATCAGTTTTTTTTTTTTTTTAATTCTTGTAAGAAACGTGGCTGGCACATTTTGGACCAAATGAAACTTGATGCATATGGAAGTACCTCCAGCTAGTAATGCATTACAATAAACTAAGTTACACTTAGAATAAAGTACAGAATTTAGAATTTAGTATATTTGATAAAGAAAACATGGGGATATTTTTCAGTCTTTCTTCAAAGTGAGTCTGACCACTTACCAACTGGCAGTTGATTTTTTGGTTTGATGATTTTTTTTGTTTTGTTTTCTACTGTATGTTTGTAGGTAATATATTCTCTCAACACTAAGAATGAGGAGCAGGAAGCAACTTTGCAAATGCTACTACATGTTACCACAGACACAAGAGACAACTTTCAGCCAACCACAAGTCAGTATGAGGAGGGAGAGGAATCCACATCTGCCCTTAGGACCCGTCTCTTAGAGCTCCAGGCTGCAGTAAAAGAGGTTGAAAACACATACATATATGCATACACATCTGCAAACTCAACAAATTCAAAATATGTGGTATGCCAAATGGCAAGTAATGAATTTAGAAGTTGCATTTCTTATTAAATGGTATGTGTTTCTCAGATAGAGGAGCGGGAGCAGAGGGCTGAGGCAGAGCATGCTGAGCGTATGGCTGTGCTAACCCAAGAGGCTGCAGATCTCCGCCAAAACTACCACTGTCTAGAAATGGAACGAGACAACCAATGCATACTACTGCAGCAAATTCAGGATGAAAAGAAATGCCTAGAAGAAGAATGCCAGCACTTACGCCAAGTAAGGGATGAGAATAGAAAGAGGGAGGAGGATGCTAAGAGAAAAGAAGAAGAAGAGAGGAAGAAAGAAGGTGAAGTGAAGAGGAGAGATTTAGAAGAAAGGAAGAAAGTGGAGGAAGAATGGGAGAAACGTTTGCTCACAGTGAGAAGTGCACTCAAAAAACTAGAGGAGGAAAGAGAAAGATTAGAAGAACAGTGGGGGATAGAGAAGGAGGAATGGAAGAATAGAATGAAGGTCATAGAGAAGGAAAGAAGGGAAGAGCAGGAAGCAGCAAGAAAAGCTTTACAGCAGAGCCTCAATGAACACATAAGCCAGTGGCAGCAGAGAGAGCAAGAGAACTGTAAATTCCAGAATTCACTGCTGCAACAGAGACTGAAGAAAGCAGAAACAGAGCTGGAAATACAAGGAGAGAGACTGATTGAGTGCAACAGACACAGCAGTAAATTGCAAGCAAGAATAGAGGTACACACACACACAGCTTCAAGCATTAATGGAGTTTTTCAACTTAATTTTTTACTCTCTCATCATGCTTAGTATAGGTCACTATTATGGATAAGAATGTTGATAGCTCACTGTAAGGGGAAAGGAACAAAAAGTTGTGTAACTTGTTGGATCTGTCAGTAAACTTTTATTTTTATATGAAACACACAAAACATTTTCTTCAGCTAAAGGTACACTATATGGCCAAAAGTTTGTGGACAACTGACCATCATACCTATATGTACAATTGAACATCCCATTCCAGATTTCAATTCAATTTTATTTGTATAGCATTTTTAACAATGGACGTTGTCACAAAGCAGTTTTACAGAAATAAATGGATTCACAAAAAATATATTGTAAATATGTGAATTTATCGCTAATGAGCAAGCCAGAGGCAACGGCGGCAAGGAAAAATTCCCCGAGACAAGATGGGGAAGAAACCTTGAGAGGAACCAGGGTCAAAAGGGAACCCATCCTCATCTGGGTGCAACGGATAGTGCAATTATAAATACATCCCTTCTATTATTGTGTACTATATGGACAAAAAGTGCAATTGTGCAACCAGTAAATTCATCACAGTTTTTTTGCAAGAAGTCCGGTTGTTTAAAATCTATCCACCGTCCACTGATGGGAGTCCTGAGTACGAAGGTGCTCGTGGCAACTCCAGCCCCAAAGCCACTGCAGCAATCGCAGTCCCAAGCCATTACAGTACAGATTTAGTTCCCCTTTTGCTGTTATAGTAACCTCCACTCTTCTGGGAAGGATTTCCACTAAATTTTGGAATGTGACTGTGGAGAATTGTTTATTCAGCCACAAGAGCATTAGTGAGATCATGCACTAATGTCGGGCGAGAAGGCCTGGCATGAAGTCAGCAGTCAGGGATTTGTGCAGGCCTCTTGAGTTCTTCCACTGCAGCCTTGGGAAACCATGTCTCTGTGGACCTCACTTTGTGCACAGGGGTGTGGTAATGCTGAAACATGTTTGGTCTAGGCCTCTTAATTCCACTGAAGGGAAACTGTAATACAAAGCATACAGCATACAAAGACATCCTATACAGTTGTGTAATTCTAACTTTGGGGCAACAGTTTGGGGAAGGCCCATATATGGGTGTGATGGTCAGGTTACATACATTTTTGTCACATAGTGTATTTGTAAATTGAACTTTAAATATGATAATTCATATTTCAAAGATGGTACTACTTTTTCAGATTTATGCATTACTAATGTAGTCATCGTAGCTCAAAGTAAACATGGAAGTGCCTGGCTTTATGCCTGATTGTGCATGGGCTATCTCACTATGAGTCTGTTGAAGCTACTGGTGTGAGTGACACTTCAATCTTTAACTGACACAGAGATTAGAGGGGCTAGACCTAAAATTACAGATAATTATCAGTACTCACTTTTCTTACAGTATTCATTTTGCTCACACATATAGATACAAAAAGGCTGCAATGACTTTGATATAAATCCTAAAGAAAGCCTGAATGCCTGTAACTCTTATGCTAAAATTTAAAGTTAGGTAATGTTTGGTATCATTTTAATACATATTTCATGGTGAACAATGGGGTGACATCAAAAGTATTGTACAAGTTTATGAAATAACATTTACAGTATATGGTTTTATATTTTGCAATGTATGCTTGTCCTTCTCACATATACACCTACACCCACACATATACATACTGGAGCCACCTGGTCTACACATTTGCCATTGTTTCACAAACTCATTCCCAAAAACCTATTTAGCATATAACACCTTGGGGTGAGTTTACCAAGCTGGGGGTCCATCCTGCCATAAAATACATTGTGTCTCACCCATTTGCTACTCTGGTCATTATACACTTCAAAGTGGCGCATTTTGAAGTAGGGTATGATAGTTAGATCTAGAGAGGAAGATCTTGGGGGTGAGACATTTACCATCTGGTTTTATCTGATCTCTTTCTGTTACAATTCCATCCATATCCTGTGCTAGCCACTTTTACTTATTACATGTTATTCTTGTATTATCCATGCTATAATAAACTTTGTAATTATGCTTTTTAAAAAAAAAAAAAAAAAAAAGTACTCAGAAGCTCTTATTGAAAGGTAGTATGTTACATGAATGTTCAGAGATCAATGAATAATGTTGATTAGAGTAGTGATATGTTAGACACATTAAAAACAGACGTCTGACAAGTAAATAGGAAATGCCTTTGCTTTGCAAGTCAAATCTCTGAGCTAACAGAACAATTACTTAATAAATGTATATAAGTCTCTGACATGGTAATGTCAAATTCTAGTAAAAACTTAAAAGAATAAAGCTGTTTAAATTAAACGTATAATTGAATGCAGAGGTACAATTCCAGCACTAACTACAATTCAATTCAATTCAATTCAGTTTATTTGTATAGCGCTTTTTACAATGTCATTGTCTCAAAGCAGCTTTACACAAACAAAAAAGTAAGATGAAGTGTGAGAGTGTGTCTGAAGAGCAAGCCGAGGCGACGGTGGCAAGGAAAAACTCCCTGAGATGGAGATAGGAAGAAACCTTGAGAGGAACCAGACTCAACA
>CM041002.1:9730262-9746385 GCA_022985145.1 Pangasius djambal | reverse complement strand
TATACACATAAAACGCTACATGACTATACATAAATGCAGAAAGGACATTGTTCTATCACACTCTCCAGTGTCACCCAAATGAGGATGGGTTCCCTTTTGAGTCTGGTTCCTCTCAAGGTTTCTTCCTCATATCATCTAAGGGAGTTTTTCCTTGCCACAGTCGCCTCAGTCGCCTCAGGCTTGCTCACTAGGGATAATTTTGTCTAACATCTAGGACTGTTGCATGGTTTCTTTGTTTGCATGTTTTTCTGTTTCTTATGTTCTGTAAAGCTGCTTTGAGACAATGTTCATTGTTAAAAGCGCTATACAAATAAAATTGAATTGAATTGAATTTAAAATTGAATTCATGAATGTGTGTACAGAGATTTTACCTCAAAATGCAAACCACTGGTAACACTCAAGAAAAGAAAGGCCAGATTAGACTTTGCTAGCAAATGTCTAAAAAAAAGAAAAAGGTTCTTTGGATCAATATTAACTTGTACCAGAATGATGGGAAGAGAAGAGTATGGTGAAGGAAAAGAAGGGGTCATGATCCAAAGCATACCTCATCATCTGACAAACATGGTGGAGCAAGTATGGCTGCCAGTGGAACTGGGTCACCGGTGTTTATTGATGGTGTGACTGCTAATAGAAGTAGCAGGATGAATTATGAAGTGTATAGAGCTATACTTTATGCTCAGAGTCAGTCAAATGCTGCAAAACTGCTAGGACAGCAGTTCCCAGTTTCAGTGGATAATGAACCACAACATACCATGCAAGCAGCCCAAGAACTTCTTAAGACAAAGAAATGGGATGATCTTAAATGGCCAAGTCAGTCACCTGACCTCAAACTGTTAGTTTCTTCAATTACTTTTGAGCCTGTGAAAATCTTTTACTATGTAATTAGTACATTCAATATTTTTGTTAAACCCCTTGAATTAAAGCTGAAAGTCTACACTTAAAGCACATCTTCATTGCTTCATTTCAAACCCATTGTGAAACGAAAATTGTGTCACTGTCCATATACTTATGGATCCGACTGTATGTACCATTGACTGTAAGGCACCAAATGTACTTTTTTCTCTCATGTTGCATTAGGATCTAGAGGAGCAGCTGGAAAATTGCCATCATCAAGTTACAGAGGCAGAAAGAATAACTAGGAAGGCAGAGGAGGAGCTAGCCGTGGCAAAAGAACGATTATTACTGCAGGAAAATGAACTGCAAAACAAATCAGGTAAAGAGTAAAAAAAACAAAAAACAAAACAAAACAAAACAAAAAAACAGCTACATCCATGTTCTGGTGAACTGACCACAATCACACAGGAATTTATATATAAATGTTGGTTCTGGTATTTTATAGGCACTATTTTTTATATACATTTGATTCCCATTATTAGTACACCCAATTTATACCTACATTCATTGGGCCCTTTTATCAAGTACTCCTACCATATAGATACACATTGTAGATACAAAATTACTTACTCCTACCTTGCCCATCAGAGAAAAGCATCACCACGGGACCACCACTGACCAGATACTATTTGGATGGCCATTCTCAGCATAGTAGTGACACTGATGTAGTGGTGGAAAGTTAATGGGTTTTGCAGTGGTCCAAGGATATAAAGAAGGGCAGTGTTGCTGGCATTTATTAATACCACACTATCACCTTGTAGGTTTAGAATAGTCAGTCTGCTTAAAAAAATAAACAGCAGTCCTATGATCATAAAATGACTGCTGATAAAGGTTCTAGAGAACACAAATTTTCCAAGTAGGACAATAGTCTATGTACAGCTACACAGTGAACTAATAAGGGAGGTGTGTTTAATAAACTGGTTAATAAGAACGTACAGTTGCTTGAAAAACACAGAATTTCTGCTGTGCCTGATACACTCCTGAACAAAATCTTAAGACCGGGGGAAACATTCCAAGTATTCGCATTTCGTGCTGGTGGATCATAACCAGGTTGTAAGAACTGCTTCAAAATGTCAAAAGAGACAAAAAAACAGAGATTGGCAATTTATTGAAAACTGCATTTAAACTCAAACAGGCTGTTCATCAGCTGATCAAAAGTTTAAGACCATATCCCAAAAATACCCACAACAGAATTAAAAGTGTCAAAAAAGGGACTCAGTAGTGAGTAGCCCCACCGTTGTTGGTGATAACTTCAAACACTCGTTTCGGCATGCTTGATGCAACTGTTTCCAGGAGGCTGGTGGGAACGTTGCTCCCTGTGGTGAAGATGGCTTCACGAAGGGCATCCACAGTCTGGACCTGACGTCCGTTTTTGTAAACTTCCCTTGCCATCCATCCTTGCCTCATTCAAGAGGGATGCCTGCTGCAACATGTCCACATAGCCCGCCGCCGTTTGACGCCCCTGCACAACCTGAAGCTCCATTTTCCCGTTAAAGGAAAAAGCACCCCAGATCATGATGGAGCCTCCTCCACTGTGCCACATAGAAAACATCTCCAGTGGGATCTCTTTGTCATGCCAGTATTGTTGGAAGCCATCAGGACCATCCAGGTTAAATTTTTTCTCGTCCGAGAGTAAGACTTTCCTCCATCTTTCAATGTCCCATGTTTGGTGCTCCCTTGCAAATTCCAAACGGGCAATTTTGTGGTGTTTCGAAGACGTTTTTTTGTTCTTTAAGCCCTTCTCTCGCAGATGCCGTCTTGTGGTTATTGGGCTGCAGTCAGCATCATTAAGGGCCTTAATTTGGGTCGAAGATCGGCCTGTGTCTTCATGGACAGCCCGTTGGAACCTCCGGCTCAGTGCAGGTGAAGTTTTTTTGGGTCTACGACTTGATTTTTTTTTGTCCCATAGCTCTCAGGATCTTTTAAGAAAGATCTGCAGCAATGGCACGTTGCGAGAGCTCTTGCTTGTGCAGCTCAACAGTCCTGCCACGTTCAAAAACAGAAAGCCTTTTTGCTTTTGCCATCAGAAGATCATGACAGTGTGACTGTCTGAAGGACAGTGAAGTGACGTGTGGCCAAGTATGGTGACCCATACTCGGAATTTGTGCTCTGCATTTAACCCATCCAAGTGCTCGCACACACACAGTAGTGAACACACACACCCGGAGCAGTGGGCAGCCGTTTTAGCTGCGGCGCCCGGGGAGCAGTTGGGGGTTTGGTGCCTTGCTCAAGGGTCTCACCTCAGTCGTGGTATTGAGGGTGGCAGAGAGCGCTGGTCATTCACTCCCCCCACCTACAATCCCTGCCGGACCCGAGACTCAAACCCACGACCTTCGGGTTCACCTTCAGGTTACAAGTCTGACACGCGGACCATTAGGCCACGACTGCCTAATGACATTAAAGCCATATTTTTGCACAGATTTTAATTTTTAAAGGTGTTAACTTTTGATCAGCTGATGACCAGCCTGTTTGAGTTTAAATGCAGTTTTCAATAAATTGCCTACTCTCTATTTTTTGTCTCTTGCTCTTGTTTCTTCTTTTGGCATTTTGAAGAAGTACTTACAACCTGGTGATCCACCAGTGCGAAGTGTGAATACTTGTAATATTTTCCCTGGTCTTAAGATTTTGTTCACGAGTGTATATGCATATCGCGCAACATCCTGTACCATGCCATTATCATGTTAGTTAACTGCCCAAGAACTACAGACAATGGACAGCAAACCCAAATGCTTTGCCCTAGTCTAAGGATTTGCTCATTAGGCAGTTTTTAATCACTGTGGGAATTGTGAGCATTTGGGCTTTCTTCCTAAGACATACAGTAGGTTCTCAACCTTGGGGTCGTGACTCCTCACTAGGTTGCTTGAGATGTGGATGGAATCGCAGGGGATTATACAAGCCATTTTTATAATGTGGTTATAATGCATATAAATCTGATTTATTGAATATTTAATAATAATAAAATCTATCAGATTATTATTAGAAGTGAAAATCTCATAAGATTATAGAACTTTGTGAACATAAGCCAGTGGTAATTCATGTTTATTATATTTACAAATCAGTAGAAGCTGGTGTTCTTTTCTAAAATAGGGGAAGCACAACTATCTGTCAACAGACAAACCAGCAGTACATGCGTTTGGTCACAGCACTCCCAGTCAGCCAGTCATCTTTACTGTTCCAAGAGAGCTGAAAAGACCTGCTTTTGCTCCCTGATTTCTGAACTAAATCAATCTTTGGCCCGCTTGTTTATTTCTCAGTCTCATAAGTAAGAGCATCAAAAGACCTTTCCAATATCAGATTGACAATGTTAGCAGTGTCTGCCATTTTGTGCCAAAAAGCAGCTAAGATAGATAAATTTCACTAAAGCAGGTAGCGGCAACTAACTAACTAGTCCTAACTAGATTTCCAAAACAAATGCAAATAACCAAACTGAACTTTGTACTTACAATTTATTTACAATATTTATGAATTACAAAGATAAAATAACAAGCTATGCTAGTTGTGTAAATCTGTTCTATATTTGGCTACTCAGCTGACCAGCTACTGTAACTCCAAGCACTCTGAGTCTGCAGTTGACTGGCACCAATAAGTTTAAATTTGAAATGCTGTCAGTCATTATAATTACAATTTCAGTTATTGGCAGTTGGTAATAAGGTTCACCCTCTTTGAGAGGTCTCATAATCATTGAATATTTATTCCCATGTTGAATGTAAATGAAAGATTATGAGGTGTAATTTCATTTATTATGACAGCTTAATAGACAGGCCTTGAAGTGCTTAAGTGGGGCAAGAGCATCACATGCAACACTATACCAAGGGGGTTCCGTTTCTGGAGGAAGTGACCAGTGTGCAAGGTGTCTTAGAGAGAGAAAGCATAAGAAGAAGAAGAAAAAGAAAAATGTTTTGACAGCCTCAGTCACCATCTGTCATTTGGTCTCTGCAATTTAAAAGATGCCAGGATAGCGACTTCCCTCAGCCCAGATCCTGATGTGGGGAAGCATCTGCAAGGATATAGGGGAAGTGGTAGCTCAGTGGTTAAGATGTTGGCCTTCTGATCAGAAGGTTGAGAGTTCAAATCCCAGCACCCCTAAGCTGCCACTGCTGGGCCCTTAAACAAGGCCCTTAACCCTCAACTGCTTAGTTGTAGAAATGAAATAATTGTAAGTCGCCCTGGATAAGTGCTGTAAATGTAAATAAACGATATAGAGTAGCTTAGTCTTGCTGGGATGTAGGCTCATAATGTGATGTCCATCAGTATGATATCCATGCTGAAATCTGAGGAAGGAGAGGATGAGTTGAGTGTTGTCAGCATAGAAAAATCATGTGAGGATATTAAACTTTGTGACAATATTACCCCTGAGAGAGTAGACACAGCAGTGAGCCTTGCTCCATGGAGCAGATCCCTTCCAAGGAGAATAAGGACCAATGACACTTGGTTGATCTAGCAGCAAGAACCTTCTCAGTAATGGCTACAAGGGCACATCATGTTGCACTTTGAAGCCATATTGTTTAGGACCTTGGAGGTTGTTCTGGCTGACTGTATACAGCAAGTTCAAGGGTTTTTGAAAGAAAGGAGAGAAGTGATACTGGTTGGTAGCTGCTGATGTAACTAGATGTACATACAGAGTAGATGTATCTAGTGTGGGCTTTTCAGGATTGATGTAACTCTTGTTGTTTTGACCAAATCTTATGAAGTAATTTACAATGGAAATGATGGAGGGGATCAGGAGCATTGTTGAAGATATGTGATCCAGCAGGCATGTGGTAGGATTGCTGGACAACAGAATCTGTAGGATCTCTACTGCAGAAAGAGGAGGAAATGTAAAATGTGCTAAAGGCAGGAAAGGAAGTAGGAGGTACTTTGTTATCAAAGAAGGTGACAAAGTCATCAGCAGTCAAGGTGGAGGGTGAAGGAGGAGGAGGACTTTGACAGAAGAGAGCAGTTTGAGAGATGATCAGTATCAAGTTGTGGTTTCCTCCACTTTCTCTCAGGTGCTCTTAATTGTCTCCGATTGCTGCATAGCATTTCTGACAGCCAAGAAGCAGGGAAAAAATACTTTGTCTGGAAGATAGAAGTCAGAGGAGGTCAAGAGATGAAAAAAGTGAAGAGAGGAAAGGATTTGTAGCTGATTTAAGTGGTAGAGAGGAGAAGGAGTCAGGGTGTGGTAGATTTGTTAGGATTTTGGAAATTAGGGAGGAAGGAGATATAAAGATGTGGTTGCAGTGGGTCACGGAGGGGTATAAAAAGTTGGAGATAGGCAGGGAGGATGAAAGAAGGATACTTATATGAAATGCTATACATGAACCCAACTATTTATAGGACAAGAATTCACTATTTTTGGGTCAAAGGTTGTGAGAATTTTGGGCCCTTAAAATGGGCTCACTGGCTAAAAAAGGTTGAGAACCCCTGTCCTAAGTTATGTCATTAATGCCTGACTCTCAAAGTGGTTAAGAAAATACTGAGACAAGTCTTAATTACTCTAGAGGAACTGTTGAACCAAAGCTCCTTTCAAGTGCGGGTGTCTGCTGAAGTGGAGGAATTGAGATCTCAACTGAGTCGTCTCAACATCAGGAACAAAGAACTGGAACTTCAAAACAGCAGCCGCTCTAATGACCATGCTCGCATGCTGAAACAGGTAACCCCCTCCACCACGGTCAAACAGATGAATCTTGCCTGCATGCTCAAACATGTTCAATTAGGAAAATCACACTTGGATGCTCAAACATGCTCTGAGGGATAAACAAAATCTACACGCAAGTAAACCATGTCTGAATACTTGAGCAGGTTAATTATGCCCCTAGACAATTCTCAATGCTCCGACAGGTCAATTAGGCAATTGACTATGTCTACATATTCATATTCAATTACCTGATGTTCTTTTCATCATTCTTGCCTCAGTCTCTGCTCTGGCTATGTTTTCTGCTTGTCCCAAGGCACTCCTGTCCTGCTGTTAGAAATTCGGCAATAATGAGTTGAGATCCAGGAGACTCATGTTGATCTTCAGACACTGTTGTTTATTACTTGCTTGAAGAAACAAATCAGTTTTTATCAACAGAAGTATAACTTTAGAAATGTTTCACCTGCTCAAATCTACATTTTGAACAGGCCTAATATATATAGGAAAAGAAAGATAGAAGGGAGGGGGGAGGGGTAATATCAAAGGAGGCTGAGACTTTGTTGTGTCCTGAGATCGTACAGCATTCTGAGACCATATTGAGGTACAAGGAATGAGAAATAAGACATTTTACATATTTAATATAGAAAGTCAGAGATTAACATAAAAACTATAGATAATGGTTGTGAATTTAAACAGTAGCCATGAAAATAATTAAAAGCTAATTATTAAAGGCAAATATTTCCTCCATTGCTGCGAAGCCTGGCTAAACCAGTCAGACTGAAAAAGAAAGTTTAATTAGGAATGCATAGTTTTGATAAAAGCAATGTGCCATGGAAAATCAGCCTTGTGAATGGTTAAGGTTTTCACAAGCAATAGCCAACATTAAAATAGACTAATTTACCTCAGAGTACATGTAGTCTTTGGAAGTGTACTAATTATATGTATATTCTGCATTTGTATATTGTGTACCCACAAGACGTATGTACTTATGCATATGTTTAAATAGTTATACAGTAACAATTGATTTTAAACTTGTCTCTGATCTAACTAAACCCATATATCATATGTATATACAATGTGCTGTATATGCTATTTACTGTTGGAGTGTGTGTCCTAGCACACAGATGCTTTGTCTTCCATGCGCCTGGAGCTGCAGCGTGCTCATGTTGAGGAGATTCAGCACCTCCATCAAGAAATGGTGAAAGAACGATCAAATGACAAACAGGAGTTGGAGGAGGAAAAGAAACGAGTACAGAAAAATATGGAGGAGGAAAAGGTCCATCTTAAAGAGAAACTAAGGAAAGCACTGGAAGAATTGATCTGTAAACATGCCAGTGAGTTGCGCCAAACCCAAGCCACACTGGAAAATGAGAGAAAGCAGGTACAACAACTTGAATTGTGTAGTCAAGAGTTATGAAAACTTATAAGAGGCATATTTGGGCAATTGTCATATTTGTACACTATAATTACATCTAAGTGCAAAGCTTTTGAAATGAATAGTCAGGTCCATAAGTATTTGAACAATGACACAATTTTTCTAGAATTTTGACTTTCAGCTTTAATTCAAGGGGTTTAACAAAAATATTGCATTAACTGTTCAGGAATTACAGTCATTTTTACATAGTCCCTCCATTTTCATAGGCTCAAAAGTAATTGGACAATTGACTAATAAGATGTGGTCTGTTTCCTCATTATTTCATGACAAATTAAGGAGATAAAAGATCTGGAGTTGATTCCAAGTGTTGAATTTGCATTTGGTGATTTCCAGGCAGTCAGTGACTGCAAAGGATTTGCATCCAAGCATTAAAAATAATCCTTATATTTATAATTCTGTTAGTTTATCCAATTACTTTTGAGCCTGTGAAAATGGAGGAACTATGTATAAAGTGGCAGTTCCTAAATAGTTAATGGTTAATATTTTTGTTAAATCCCTTGAATTCATTTCAAATCCATTGTTGTGGTGTACTGAGTCAAAATTACAAAAAATTGTCACTGTCCAAATACTTATTGACCTGACTGTATGTCTCCCATTCCAATTTGATTTATATTCTACTTTCTATATTCTACTGTTCGACTTAACACAAATATCATTTCAAGTGTATGGAAAGAATGTTGTAGTCTTTCAAGTCTCCTGAAATGGAAGTAATGGGAAAAAAACAACATAAATTGCACAAGTTTTTAGGTCACCATGAGCTGCCAGAATAGAATATAATAGAATAGAATCATGCAGATACAGGTCAAGAGCTTCAGTTAATGTTCACATCAAACATCAGAATGGGGGAAAAATGTGATCTGTGACTTTAACCGTGGCATGGCTGTTGGTACTGGTTGGTGCTGTTGAAACTACTGATCTCCTGGGATTTTCACAAACAACAATCTCTAGAGTTTAGAAGAATGGTGCGAAAAGACTCAATGCACAGACTCAATGAAACTGGACAGTTGAAGCTGGAAAGACTATTCCCTAATCTTCAACTGTCCAATGTGGGTGAGCCTGTGCCCATGATAGCCTCAGATTCTTGTTCTTGGCTAACAGGAGTGGAACCCAATGTGGTCTTCCACATTGGAAACACTGTTGTAGCTCATCCACTGCAAGGTTCAATGTCCTGTGCATGCTGAGATGCTCTTCTGCTCACCACGGTTGTAAAGAGTGCTTATATGTGTTACTATATCCTTCCTGGCAGCTCGACCCAATCTGGCCATTTTCATCTGCTCTCTCTAATTAACAAGATGTTTCTACCCACAGAACTGTCATTTGCTCAATGTTTTTTTTGTTGTTTTTTGCGCCATTCTGTGTAAACTCTAGAACTGTTGTGTGTGAAAATCCTAGGAGATCAGCAGTTTTTGAAATACTCACACCAGTACATCTGTCACCAATATCCATGCCACAATCAAAGTCACAGATATCACACTTTTTCTTCATTCTGATGGTTGGTGTGAACATTACCTGAAACTCTTGACCTGTATCTGCATGATTTTTTGCATTGTGCTGCTGCCGCCACATGATTGGCTGATTAGAAAACTACATGAATGTGCAGGTGTACTGGTGTTCCTAATAAAGTGGATGGTGAGGGTAAATGTTCATTTAGAGGAGATTTGTTAACTGTGAAGGCCACAGCATATCCACTATATGGCCAAATGTTTGTGGACACCTGACCATCACACCCATATATGGGCCTTCCCCAAACTGTTGTCATGACATCAGTGCCTGACCTCACAAATGCTCTTGTGGCTGAATGGGCAAATCCCCGCAGCCATGCTCCAAAATTTAGTGGAAAGTCTTCCCAGAAGAATGGTGGTTATTATAATAGCAAAGGGTGAAGTAAATCTGGAATGGGATGTTCAGAACGGATCTACAATTGGTTTGGTCAGGTGTCCACAAACTAATTTGTCCGTAAAAATAATTGTGCAATTATTTTTTCTGCTCACTTCATCACCATGAAAAAAAGGTTATATATGTTTCCTTTGGAACTAGCGGAGTATTCTTGTTTGTTTCTTGTCTTGATGTAGTGGTGGCCAGCAAAAAAAAGCTGTTATAACTACATCTTCCATTGGTTGACATGACAAGTTTCACAAACTGCCTAACACCAAGTCCAAATCCCACTGTAGGAACATTTATTTGCATGTATGTTGGTGAGTATCAGCACCTTTAAGACAACTTTTGACTAGTTTATTAACCCCCAGTCTGCCCCTGTTGTGCAGACAATGCTGAAATGTACACTTTTAGGGTAGACCCAGAAAGAGCAAATCTCCATATGACTGGTGCTTAGATGGTGCATATATACTCACAAGATGTCAGTATCCTGTCAGTATGCTGGGGTCTCTTCCAAGAGGATCACAGGTCTGATGGGTAGCTCACAGAGTGCCTGTCAGTAAATAAATTATTTACTCTCAATTTTCTCAAATTCTCATGTGTCTTAACAGTCCCAGTCATCTTCCACACTCCACTGATGTGTCTTTCAATGCTTAGAATGTTGCTTGTAGTATTTCTCTGCCCACTGTATCTGCAATATCTCATGAATGGTTAGGAGCAAATGGGCCATGCAGTAGTGAGTTCACTGGCATGTATACTAGAGGCATTAATGTGAAACTTAGTGCTTCTGCATCTGCCATTGCATAGAGTATGCATGCACTTTTCTCAAATCACAGCTTGAATTTGCTTTTGAGTGTACATTCACTTTCGAGACTTGAAGGGGTAATCAAGTTGATAACCAAGACCGTCATTTGTAAGATCCAGCTTCAGTTTCCCTTAGGCACACTTTATTATCAGTCTGCAGCACATTCATTGCTGCTGCCTACCTGCATTATGCTCTGATCATGAGGATTGCTCCAATGGTGGACTGTCAGCACTCTTCACCATGGTGGTTAGAGAATGAGAAGCAGCCACTGAGAGTACAATTATATCAGAGTCTGACTCTATGCGAGGCAGCTGTACCAAGCTCCTGAATTCTGCATCTGAATTCTACACTTGGGGCACTCGGGGCCTAATGGTCCGAGAGTCAGACTTGTAACCCGAAGGTGAACCTGAAGGTTGTGGGTTCGAGTCTCAGGTCTGGCAGGGCTTGTAGGTGGGGGGAGTGAATGACCAGTGCTGTCTTCCACCCTCAATACCACGACTGAGGTGAGACCCTTGAGCAAGGCACCAAACCCCCAACTGCTCCCCGGGTGCCGCAGCAAAAAAAAAAAAAAAAGGCTGCCCACTGCTCCGGGTGTGTGCACTTGGATGGGTTAAATGCAGGGCACAAATTCCGAGTATGGTCACCATATTGTCTCATTCCTGCTGCCAACTCCTCTTCATTTCAAAACAGGAAGGCAGAATTCCTGTACTCAGTGAGCTGAGTAACCACGCCTTCTGCCCATTTCAGTCGTGACGGACAGCTCACAGCTTTTTTTTTTTTTTTTTTTTATAAACTAGAGGCCTCTGCAACTAAGTCTGCATGACAGCTGTTCACTATAATCACTTCAATATCAGAAACAATTTGGATATTGATCATTATCTAGTCTCACAAGCCAGATCTCTATGATGCAGATTTAATAATAGAATTTGTAAGAAAAAAAAATGATAGATGCTTAGCATCTTGAATCCTTCCTCAACTCTTTGACAGGACAATAATGTGAAAGAGGACAAATGTGTCATTTTGGGGAACTTCTATAATCCATCCATGTGGGATCACAATCTCAAGGTGGCAACTTTTCTATTAGTACTCAGAAAAGAAACCAATAAACAGGTATACTCCACTTGTTTCAAAGGAAACCACCTAGCTGTCCAGAACAAAAGCCTATATATAAAACTGGCCTTTTTTCTGCATCTTTGTAGTGTGAAAGCCTCAATTATATAGGCATTAATGTTTGTTACCACTCAGAATTTGTGGCCATATCCCACCACAGGCAGAGGAATGCAGAAAGTCTGCAGAGGAGGAAAGACATTGTCTGGAGATGGAGAGAGGGGAACTACACAAACAACTACAGGCGTCTACTATAAAGGTGAGAATAAGAAGAAAATGTATAAGAAAAAGTAAATATATGTGATTCATAAGACATTATGAATCACATTTTATCCTGAATATTGACATTAGTGTGTACGCCCCTTGTGCCTGTGGGTTTCCTTTGTTTAGTCCAGCTTTCTCCCCCCTCCCAGAAAAATGTTCTGGTAGGTATATTGGCTACTTTATTAGGTGTGAGTAAGTGTGTGACTGTGTGATGCCCTGCAGTGAACTCATTCACTGTGTATTCTTGCCTCACACCCAGTGTTCCTGGGAAGCTTATGGATCCACCTCCTATCTCTTCAGGGGGCAGCATGGTGGTACAGTCATAGGTGTTGGAAGGGTAAATCCCCCAATAGATGACCCTTTAAAAAGTAAAAAAAAAAAAAAAAAATCAAAATTAAAAATGTTGCTTCTATTTCATAGTTCCAGACCGCCAGAGACGGTTAAACATGGTGGAAGGAGGTCATGCACTCGCGTATGATACGAGAATCTCGTATTGATTCGGTCACCCGTGACCTTGACCAATGACGTATCGGAGTCCACATAAGCTTCCGTTTTTCATGGTTTGTCTCTTTGCCATTCTCGCGGAGAGATCTCGTTTGAGTGCACACAGTTCGTTTGGGCTGGTATTAGCTCCCCGCTACAACTGTGCCTCGACACATTTAAAACTTTAAAACTTAAAACTTTAAACCTTAAAAACTTCTCTCCTGATACATCGCTGGATTTATACATGATCCCTGCGAGGGTCCCGTTGAGTGCTTTTACCCCATTGGCTGACCAGGGGTCTCAGTTTATTATTATTAAGAATATGGCTGTGTGCTCTGTCTGCTCTGGGCCTGTGGATTTAATGGATGCTCACACCCACTGCCTTACCTGTTTGGGTACTGACCACCTCAGGGAGGCTCTAATGAATCCCTGTCCTGAGTGTAGTGTTATGCTCATGGAAGTGAGACAACAGCGATTCGCAGGAGTGGACCCTGAATTTCGAGGGTTTTCCCTTCCCCAGTTTTGGGTCCTTCAAACCTTCTGCACCTTTCAGTCTCTCGGCCAGAGGATTTCCGGGTTGTTCCGACTTTGTGGATGTAGTTGCTTCTGCCTTTCGTTCAGCTCCAGCAGCTAGACCGGACCGGGTGGCACGTACGTTGGCGGCGATGGCCGATGCACAGGAGATGGGTCTTGGTAACATGTCTCCAGTGGAGACATGTACTGTATATCTTTGGTTGTGTCCCCTGATGAGGCCCTCAAACAGAATCTTCGATGTCCAACCCAGAATGCAGATGTACCAATGACCTGTTGGTCAGGGTGTATAACACGGTCTCAGGGTTGGGCCGGGTGGGGAACTCTTTAGCCCTGATGCTTGCACTTCTTTCATGTATGACCAAGGGCCCCACGGAGGGCACAGCATCAGAGCTGCTCGATGCTTCCCTGCAGGCTTTAGGATCAATTGCCTTTTCCACTGGGAAAGCCCTGGGGCTACTGACACAGACGAGACGTCAAGTATGGCTGGCGCAATCCAGATTACCGGAGGCATGCCGCAATAGCCTTCGTCAATTGCCACTGGTGTCTGGTCAGGTTTTTGGGCCAGCCACTTAGGCGGCTCTGGAATGAAGAGCGCGTGCAGTAGAGTCACGCTTCCAGCATCTTGAGCACAGGGTAGGCTATTCTGGTTGGCCAGCACACCGGCTGGATGCCTATCAGACAGCCTCCCTGCAGAGTGTACAGGGGCAGTCGCACAGACCATCATGTCAGCCGACGCATCCTAGTGCCTCCCTGTCAAGAGGTGGAGGGGCTCGTTCTCGTTTCCGGCTACCCGCATCTCCTTCTAATACACATTATCACCCCCCAAGGATAAGGGAACCGTCCCTCTCCGCCGTTGACAGCCCAAGTTCTGTGATGGGTCGTTTCTGAGTCCCTCAGTTACAACAGTGGAAGGCTATTACAAACAACAAGTGGATCTTCGATATACTGGAGAAAGGATATCATCTTCAATTTCATCACAGACCTCCATCATGTACCCGTGTCCGGCCTACAGTGGTTCAGGACCCTTACCAGAAGCTTTCCCTTGCTGCAGAGGTCTGGGAGCTGCTGAGGAAGAGGGCAGTAGAACCTGTGGATACACGAATCCACCCCAGGGGCTTCTATTTGAAATACTTCCTTGTTCAGAAAAAGGATGGCAGTTTCAGACCCATTCTTGACCTCAGACGTTTGAACGAGCACCTCAAACATCTTCCTTTCCATGTTACGCGTGTTGAATGTCTTGCGTGCCGTTGAACCTGGCATGTGGTTCACCACGGTGGATTTAAAGGATGCATATTTCCATATCCTCTTGCTGCCCATCACAGACAGTTTCTACGGTTCACATTCCAGGGCAGAACATACCAGTACTGTGTCCTTCCATTCGGGCTTTCTCTCTCCTCATGCACACGATGTATTCAGACAGCCCTGGATCCATTGCAGCGGGATGGCCTGTTGATCCTGCCATATCTAGACAACTGGCTGCTGTGTGCCAGGACGTCTCAGCAGGCGGTCAGCAACACTCGGCGCCTACTGGAGCACATTGCGGCCTTGGGACTGAGGGTAAACCTGCAGAAAAGCTGTCTGGTGCCTCGCCAGTCAGCCTGTTTTCTAGACATGCGCCTGGATTCCAGGTCAATGAGGGATACCCTCACAGAGCACAGGAGGCAGGCTGTGCGCAGGATATTAGCAGGGTTCCAAACTCAATGCAGGCTACCCTACATCAACTTTCTACGTCTGGCTGAGATACTCACCGCAGCCTCGTCAGTCATTCATCTAGGACTGTTACACCTTTGGCCATTTCAATGCTGGCTAATAGCCAGATGGTTGTCACCACTTCACAACCGATTAACTCTAGTTCGCGTCACAGCCAGCTGTTCTGCTTCCCTGGCACTCTGGCGGCAGGAACGGTTTCTCCGGAGAGGGGTGTGGATGGGGCCGCCTCCTGCATGCACAGAGGTGATAACCACAGATGCTTCTCCCTCAGAATGGGGATGACTGTGGCAGCATTGTGGCATTCAAGGGAGGTGGAGCCCACAGCTAAGGGGATGCCATATGATTGTACATACATATACAGATCCCTATTATAATATTATCCCTATTTATAATACTTACTGCACCTCTTGTACATAAGTCATCCATTCCCCTGTACATATCACCCTCATAGCTATATATCCTTATTTGTAATTTATTGTAAATATGCCACTTATGCACTTCTGGTTAGATGCTAACTGCATTTCATTGGCTTAGTACTTTGAACAATGACAATAAAGTTGAATCTAATCTAATCTAATCTAATATCAACCTGTTGGAGCTATGGGCAGTGTTTCTCACCCTGAGACATTTCAGGCAGGTACTGTCGGGGAGACACACATTGGTGTGAGCAGACAGTACCACAGTAGTTTTTCTGATCAATCACCAAGGTGGAACAAGGTCTCGGTCATGTCTCCAACTGACAGAAGGGTTGTTGCTATGGGCGGACAGACAACTCCTGTCAATCAGAGCAATGCATATTCCTGGTCAGAGCAACAACGTGGCGGACTCCCTCTCTCACCACAGCCTGAGGTCGGGGGATTGGTGTCTCCACAGGGAAGTGATTCAATTGATCTGGAAGAGATACGGATCGGCATTAGTGGACCTCTTTGCCAGCGCGGCAACAACACATTGTCCCCTGTGGTTTTCAGTGGAGCAAGAGCAGGGGGCATTAGGTCAGGATGCCCTAGCCCACGAGTGGCCAGATCTCCTGCTATATGCTTATCCTCCTCTTCCACTTGTCTGGCCGGTTCTGAGACGTGTGCAGGAGAGACAGCCCAGGTTAATACTAATAGCTCCCCACTGGCCAACGATGCCATGGTTCAGTCAATCGGCATGGATAGGCTTATAGTGGCATTTCTTAGAGGAGCTGTGCGCCTTAACCCATCAGTTCAATTCAATTCAATTCAGTTTATTTGTATAGCGCTTTTTACAATGTCATTGTCTCAAAGCAGCTTTACACAAACAAAAAAGTAAGATGAAGTGTGAGAGTGTGTCTGAAGAGCAAGCCGAGGCGACGGTGGCAAGGAAAAACTCCCTGAGATGGAGATAGGAAGAAACCTTGAGAGGAACCAGACTCAACAGA
>CM041002.1:9685636-9723883 GCA_022985145.1 Pangasius djambal | reverse complement strand
GCAGGGAGCAGGTGGAGGAAAACCTGGAGAGGTGGAGGTTTGCGCTGGAGAGAAGAGGAATGAAAGTCAGTCGTAGTAAGACTGAGTACGTGTGTGTGAATGAAAGGGAGGGAAGTGGAACAGTAAGATTACAGGGTGAAGAGGTGAAGAAGGTACAGGAGTTTAAGTACTTGGGGTCAACAGTCCAGAGTAATGGTGAATGTGGGAAAGTGGGAAAGAAGCGAGTTCAGGCAGATTGGAATGGGTGGAGAAAGGTGTCGGGAGTTCTGTGTGTGAGAAAAATATCAGCGAGAATCAAGGGGAAGGTGTCCAAGACAGTGGTGAGACCGGCCATGCTGTATGGTTTAGAGACAGTGGCACGGAGGAAGAGACAGGAGTCAGAGCTAGAGGTAGCAGAGCTGAAGATGTTGAGGTTCTCTTTGGGAGTGACAAGGTTGGACAGGATTAGGAACGAGTACATCAGAGGGACAGCTCATGTTGGACGTTTGGGGCACAAAGTTAGGGAGGCCAGATTAAGATGGTTTGGACATGTTCAGAGGAGGGAGAGTGAGTATATTGGTAGGAGAATGTTGGACATGGAGCTGCCAGGCAGGAGGCAAAGAGGAAGGCCAAAGAGGAGGTATATGGACGTAATAAATGAGGATATGAAGCTAGTGGGTGCAAGGGTTGAGAATGATTTCAATATGTTCTTCTTTTGTCAAAGGCATTCTTAAAAACTGCAAGTGGTCCCGCCGGCAGGACCGTGGACTCCAAAGGGTTAAAGGCTATCTGAAAATATATATATATATAAACAAAGTATGAAATATTTTGGAAAACATTTTACTAAAAAGTGTTAATTTCCACTATGCATGGAGTGAGGACACTGGAAGCAGGAATGAGAGAGTGCAGTGCTGTGTTAATTTTCTCTTTTTGTTCCGTGCTTTTCAGCATGAGTACTTTCAACTTTCAGGAAATGAAATTATATCAGAACTCAAGAAGGTACACTTGACACACAGGCTCAGCAGGATTCTGTTAGTTTTATTGTTCTGCTACACACAAGCTCTCTTTGTCTTTGTATTTAGCAGTTGACTGCAAGACATATACAGTATATTGGCATATGATGAATTAAACACAGGTATAGATGCTCATTCTCTGCAACACCTCCCGTTCACAGACGGCACTCAACCACACCCTCGCTGACATGTACAGTGCCTTGCAAAAGTATTCAACCCCCTGAAAAGTTATCAGACTTTGCAAATAACAGTTACACAGATTGTTCCAGCCAGTTTTTTTTTTTTTGCAAACCAATAGCTTTTCAAGTAGATTTTCTCAAAAAACAAGCCCACAAAATTCATTATTTGTCAGCAGATCTGCTTACATAAGTATTCAACCCCTTCAGTCTAACACTTGGTAGAACCACCTTTTGCAGCAATAATAGCTTTAAGTCTGTTGGGGTAGGTTCCTGCCAGCTTTGCACACTGCTTGGGAGAGATTTTTGCCCATTCTTCCTGGCAGATTTTTCAGAAAGATTGGATATTGTTGGTTGACTGCAGTTTTTAGTGCCTTAGATTCTCAATGGGATTCAGATCTGGACTATCATTTGGACATTGTAGAACGTTGACCTTTTCATTTTTAGGCAGTCCTGACTGCAATTTTCAGTGCCATAGATTCTCATTGGGATTCAGATCTGGACTATCACTTGGACACTGTAGAACACTGACCTTTTCATTTTTAGCCACTCCTGCATTGTTTTTGCCTTGTGTTTTGGACCATTGTCCTGCTGAAAGGTGAAATGTCTCCCAAGCTTTTTTTTGGCAGACTGAAGCAGGTTCTCTTGTAATATCCCCCTGTATTTTTTGCCATCCATTCTCTCTTCAATTGTGACAAAATGCCCAGGTTCTGAGGATGTAGAATATATGTATTTATCATTTGTTATTCAGACAAATCTGATAAATTTGTTGAATACATTCACAACACACTGTATGTCATTCTAATTTTGTTCTTTGTGTTCCATTTTTAGCCTAATTTGCTAGAATAGTTGCTGACTATCTCACTTGTGGAATAGTAGGCACACTGTGGTGTTGAAAATATTCTTTTGGAGAGATGTGGATTGCATGCTGTCTCAATTTTAAATCACTTTGGATAAAATCTGAAAAATAAATATGGGAGGCAGCATGTGACATACTGTTTTTCACCCTCGTCAGTTCTTAGCTGTTATGTGATGGGGTGGGCTAGTTAGTGCGTAGGAATTGGCAAGCGATGGTATTGTGAAAAATAGGTGTTAAAAAGGTTCACAGCATCACATCTTTAGAGATTTGTGGTGCGTAAGTGTGGTTGGTCACTGCCATTCAAATGGCCTTTTCCTCTGAAAGTAAGAAATTCATGGGCATGTGTAGTGGTGCTAGAAAGCTAGAAGAAAATACATGTATACATACCTTCTCCTTGCACCTTTACCCTACTCCCACATTGTTGATGACTTTGCCACCTTCTTTGATGAGAAGATTGCACAATCACTTTTGCCATCCTATCTCCTTAACACATTTTTCACCTTACCATAGTTTTCTTATCTTTCTACAGAAGAGATTCTGTACATTCTCTTGTCCAACAATCTTAACACCAGCCCCCTGGATCTCATCGTCTGCCCAATTCTCCAGACCATCTTGTGCAACCTCCTCCCCTTCATTACTTACATGACAAATAAGGCTGCAATCAGTATTCAAGATAATTGATAGTCAATTATTTAAAAAAAATATTGACATGGGTTTTGAAATTCAACTAGTTGTTTACCAGTAACATAAATGGAAGAGGAGATAAACCACTATTCTTGTGTAGAATGTGTTACCATAGTAGCAGCATCTCTGTACCACACAGCAGTGTGCAAGACTGTTATCAGGCCCAAAACTTTTAAGGCATTTTTATGGCTGCCTTGATGGATTTCACTTGCAAGATACAGAGCCGTCAGAGCAAATGCAGAAAAAAGGTTTAATGTTGTTTAGCTTATAGTTCAAGTGAACACAAACAACAGAAAATACAAGGGTGAGAACCATGCTCTCTCATGCAAACACAGCTTTGAATGATGATGGCAGCAAGAGAGGGGAAAAAAAAGCAAGTCTAAAACAGTAACCATTGAAAAAACTAAATCAGCCCAAGGTTTGGCCTTAGTGAGTGAAATATACTAAAAGGTTGATGTTACAGCCTCATATTACATATGATTCAAGGGACTTGATACATTTTTTTTTGATGTAGTACTAAAATATGTGTAGCAATTACATAGTTAAGTTTACTTTTGAACTTTTAACCTGTTTAAATTTGGCTTGTTAAACCTGATGATGATGATGATGATGATGCTATTGCTATTATTTAGAATTATTTATTTTCCCCTCATTATTTCCCCAGTTTAGTTTTGACAATTCCCACTAGCTAAAACTCCCCCCATCACATGACAGCCACCAACCAGTGAGGGGTTAAAGGCAAACACATGCTTTCTTCGAGACATTTAATGCCAGGCAACGGTATCTTTTCAAACTACTGCAGCATCACTGGGCAGCGTAACTTCACTCTGAGGAAAGTTCTAACTGCCTCCATCTGCCTACATGTTTGACAGGGGAGAGAGTATCACATCCTGCCCACCTAAAGAGCATGGCCAATTTTGCTCCCTTGTCTAACCTGGCCACTGTGCTGGCTGTGGCATTTTTGGGATTTGAACTCACAATGAACTCACAAAAGTTACTCATTTGTAATTTCAATGTTAAATGTTAAGTTGTTCCTCACAATTTTGTATTAGATTATATTACTGAATAAACGATAATGACAATTTATATTTATTACAGCTGTTCTCATTTAGAAGCCACAGTTAAACCTATTAATAGATTGTTTGTTGATTAATTCACATGAATAATAGCCTATTAAGATATTAGTTTTTAGCAGCCCTAATCATAAATGACTCCATAACATCTGGTCATCCTAAAAAGCCCACACTAAATACCTCTGACATCAGCAAATACCAAGCAGTATCACTTCTCTCCTTTCTTTCTTAAACTCTTGAATGGCTATATACAATGATATGTCTCTCTTTCTTACCCAGAGCACTCTCCATTATCCTAACCAGTCTGGCTTCAAAGCAGCACAAAACAGCTCTTGTAGCAGCTGTTACTGAGAAAGTTCATACCTCTAGATTGGCCAAAATGTCATCAGTTCTCCGTGACCTTTCAGCAACAATCGACAGTGTCCATCACAATTCTCTCCTGCCCATCCTCATGGACCTTAGAAACAGTGCCACTGCATAGCAGTGGTTTGCTTCTAACCTGGTGGGTAAGCCATATGAGATGACATGGTAGGAATGTACATCTGCTCTGCAAAATCTCCATTTGGGTCCCACATAGCTCAGTGCTAGGTCCTCTTCAATTCTACCATTACACCCACTCTCTCAGTGAGGTATTATTCTCACATAGTTTAATATTCTCACATCCTCATATAGCACTACTATTCTCTTGACACCCAACTCTTCCTTTCCTTCATTAGACAGTCATATGTGTGCGTGGATCTCAGCACATCTGACAGAGATCATGTCATGCTAAAATTAAATCCTAGCCAGACTGAGCTGCTGTATATCCCTGGAAATGTATCCCCATATCAAATTCTTGTGATGGGATCACACCATCTGTCAATTCACAGAACCTTGGGGTAGTTCTGGACAACCAACTATCCTTCTCTCCTCACAGTGCTAACCTGACTCATTCATGCAGGTCTATCTTGTTTAACATCAGGATCTGGCCATTTCTACCCATGGAGGCCACTCAGGTGCTTGTTGACATCTTGAGATTGGACTCCTGCACCTCGCTCCTGGCAAGTCATCCACTGTGTGCTTTGCAGCTGATCCAGAATGCAGCTGCATGACTTGTTTTCAATCTCTCAATGTTCTCCCACATCACCCTACTTCTCCATTCCCTCCACTGGTATCCTGTAGCTCCCTACATCAGATTCAAAAGTCTTCATCAGATTCAAAAGCTTGCCTACAAAGCTAAAATCGGGCCAGCCCCCACCTACCTGAAGGCACTTATCATGCCCCACTCTGCGCCATGTTGCATTTGGGCCACACAGCTCAACCGGACCCTTCCTTCAAGGAAGACATGCACCTCTTCTCTCTTCTCTGTCTTGGCACCCAGGTGGTGTAAAAAGTTTCCCCTGGCTCTCAGAACAGCCCGACTGTCTTCAAATGACTACTGAAGACATACTTCTTGACCAAGAACTTAAATGTTCACTAATTTAAAATTTTAAATAATCCCTTGACTTCTCTGTTTCCTTCCTGTATTAACCTCTCTCTAACAGGGTTTTAGCTTGATGATAATTATTTTCAGATCCTATTGAACTAGTATGATGATGTTTCTTTGGAGACTACAAAGCATTCCTGTAAAACACTCTGGATACACATATACCCATCTCCCTATTTTTATCCGGCATCGACTCTAAATATTGATTTTATTGTCTTTCTCCACCAGCTGCATGCTAAGGTTCTGTTTTTTTCTTACTGATGCACGCACTTAGGAGGAAATTGTTGTTTTAGCTGTGTTTCTGTTCAGTCTGTTCATTGTGTCAGTCAGTGTGTGTGTGTGTGTGTGTGTGTATGATTTGTGTGTAAGGTTTTTTTCAGTTGTGTCTCAATTCAGTGGAAGTACTTATCGGCTTTAATCATAGGCATAGGAAAGCAGCAGCTGGTAGCTAGTATGACACATAAATGCATTCAAAACCTTAGAAGGGGAGTGATTCAGTTGTGAGCCAGAGTAATTGTGCTCTGTGCAGTGACACATGTCTACCCTGATCAAATTGGCAAACATTCTCTTTATGTTCAACCAATTTTCACAAAATGTCACATCTTGAAAAAATATTAAAAAAAACATTTGCTGAGAACCTTGGCCGAGTTAGGTAAGGTAAACAGCCCAGATATCAGATATGTGTATACTTTGGCTTGGTGTGTGCAGTTTAGGTCTCAGTGGCATTGTATGCGGCTTGTTTGCCAATTGGCACCCTGTTCTTTTTCTGTATTTAGTTATTTGTGTAGACCAGTAGCCGTTCTAATGGAGAACATTATAACATTAGACGTATGCATCCAGATGTAAGATTGGACTAGTGAGAGTCCACACAGAGGGGAGAATGGTTGACAACTCTGCAGCATAGTCACAAAGCCAAGGCTAATGCTAACAGTGCCCCACAGGAGCACCACTTCTCTCCACTTAAACATGCTCAGTAGGTTTACCCGACTCAGTGAGCAAATCATTCCGATCAAAGAGGGAAGAAGTGCTATAGATATCATGGCAAACATCACAGCCCACAGGTATGCAATTACAGAGATGCAAAATATCATAATTGTGGAAAAACTGGCCATATCAAAAGAGCATGTAGAGGAAATGGGGAAGCTGGAAAGAGCTGGAAACATCATGCTGAGAAAAACACTAAGTATATGGGACAGAAGAAGCTGAGTTGCCCATGTTTTCACTGATAAATAGTGAAGACAGTAAAAAGTCATTTACCTAGACTTTTAGGGTAAATAGCAAAAAAATTAAAATGGGAATTGATACCGGTGCTGCTGTGAGTATCATATGAGAAACTATTTCATGCTGCCTTCTCAGCAGATTCACTAGATGTTTCAGAAGTCAAGCTTAAAACGTACACAGGAGAAATTATACTTGTGTTAGGACAGTTTCAAGCTATTGTGAACTACGAAAACCAAAGTGAACAACTACCCTTGATTGTAGTTAAAGGGGCAGGGCCAGCCTTGTGTGGCAGAAGTTGGCTGCAAAAGCTCACATTGAATTGTCAAAAGATAAAAGTTGTCAGTCAAGTACACTAAGCAAGGTCCCTTGAAGAAGTGCTGGATTCATGCTCTGAGGTATTCAAAGATGAATTGGGCATGGTCCTTGATGTCAAGGCAAAGATACAGGTAAACCGTGAATTTCCTCCAGATTTCTGTAAATGTTGCCCACTGCCTTTTGCCATAAAGGCAGAAGTTAATGTGGAACTGGACGACTTGGAGAAGGCCAACATAATCCTACCTGTGAAACACAGTGAATGGGCAGCACCCATTGTGCAATTCGTGAAGAAAGACAAAACCATAAGACTATGTGGTGATTGTAACCAACTGTGAATCAGGCAGCTACTACAGAGACTTACCCACTATGGTGGATTGAGGAGCTGATGGCTACATTGAGTGGAGAACTTCTCAAAGATCAACCTGACTTCAGTATACCAGCAAGTTCTTCTTGACAACGAGTCAAAACAGCTGCTAACCATCAAGACTTTAGAAGCTTTATTGTCATTGAACAGCAGTAAAATGAAATTGAAGCGCCACATCTGATCAGTGAAGAGAGACTAAACCAAGCACACAAGCACACCAATAAAACAATAAAAACAATAAATAATAATAATAATTTAAAAATAGTCACATTGTATGTCAAAAATTGTATATTGCACATTAAATTGTTATTTCACGTTAAAAGCAAGATGGGAGCTGTTTTGTCTTATCCCCATTCAGAGTCCTTACAGCCCATGGATAAAAGCTGTTTTTTAGTCTATTTGTCTTGCTTTTAAAACTCCTGTAGCGCCTCCCAGAGGACAGGAGGCTGAACAGTTTATGACCAGGGTGGGTGTTGTCTTTTATTATATTCCAGGCCCTGTTGAGACACCTGGTGTTTGCAATATCTTCGAGAGTGGGCAAGGAACAGCCGATAATTCTTTCAGCAGTTTTTATAACTCTTTGCAGAGCCTTCCTATTTGCAGCTGAACAGCCAGGATACCACACTGTGAGGCAGTATGTAAGGACACTCTCAATGGTGGAGCGGTAAAAAGTCTCCAGCAGATTTTCCCGCAGATTATTTCTTGCGGAGCAGTCTCAAAAAGTGCAGCCTGGGTGAACCTATTTTCAGTCCAGGAGAGGTCCTAGGAGATGGTTGTTCCCAAAAACTTGAAGGTGGAGACCCGCTCCACCTACTCGCCGTTGATAAGCATTGGGACTGGATCATTCCTTTTCCCCCTAAAATCAATTACCATTTCCTTGGTTTTCTTGGTGTTCAGCTCCAGGTTGTTGTTGTTACACCACTTGGACAGTGCCTGGTCCTCCTCCCTGTACTCAGACTCATCTCCTCCTGTTATAAGGCCAACCACTGTTGTGTCGTCAGCATATTTAATGATGGTGTTGGAGGAGTAGATGGGAGCGCAGTCGTAAGTGTACAGGGAATAAAGGAGTGGACTGAGCACACAGCCCTGTGGGGAGCCGGTGCTGCATGTGATAGTGGAAGAGGAGTGGGCACCAATTCTAACCGTTTGTGGGCGGTTGGTGAGGAAGTCCAGAATCCAGGCACAGGTAGAGCGGGGGAATCCTAGGTGCAGCAGTTTATCCACCAGTGTGCCAGGTATGGTGGTATTGAATGCTGAGCTGTAGTCAATAAACAGCATTCTTACATATGTTCCTGGCTGCTCCAAGTGGCTCAGTGCAGTGTAAAGGGCTGTGTTGATGGCATCTGCTGTCGATCTGTTTGCTCTGTACGCAAACTGATGGGGGTCAAAGCTGCGAGGGAGGCTGGCCTTGATGTTCTGAGCGATCAGTTTTTCGAAGCATTTCATGACCACTGAAGTGAGGGCTACAGGCCTGTAATCGTTAAGACTGCTGACTGCAGGTTTTTTGGGGACAGGGACAATTGTGGCCGACTTTAAGCAGGTGGGGATGGAGGCTTGTGTTAGGGAGGTGTTAGAAATCTTTGTGAAGACCCCTGAGAGTTGGTCTGCACAAGCCTTCAGTACTTTGCCGAGTACTCCATCTGGTCCAGCGGCCTTGTTCGGGTTCACTGCCCTCAGCACACGTCTCACTTGGTGTTCTTGTAGTGTGAGAGTGTGCACCGTGGTGGAGGGTGGAGGCAGTGTGACTGGATGTGGTATTGTTGTCTCAAACCGGGCAAAGAAACGCTTCAGCTCCTCTGCCAGCTCAGTGTCACCTCTGACAGCCACAGGTTGTCTGCTCTTGTAGCTGGTGAGATGTAGTCCCTGCCACACCTGCCGTGGATTGTTCTGTTGCAGATGGTCCTCTATTTTCCTCCTGTAGTCCTCTTTAGCTGCCTTAATGCCTCTCCTCTGGTCAGCCCTCGCTGTACTGTACTGGGCCTTGTCCCCGGACCTGAAAGCAGAATTACGAGCTTTAAGTAGAGACTGTACTTCTCTGTTCATCCAGGGTTTGTTGTTAGGGTAGACCCGGATGTGTTTTTCAACAGTCACATTTTCTCTACAGGTCTTAATGTAACACAGCACATTCTCTGTATATTCCTCCAGGTCCTAGGACTCAAAAATACTCCACTCTGTGTGTGTCTTGAAGCTGAGTGAGTGCCTCTGCTGGCCAGGTTCTTATTGTCCTCTTTTCTGGCTTAGTTAGTCTTATCAGCGGAGTATATGCTGGGAGTAAGAGCAGTGAGAGATGGCCAGACAGGCCCAGATGTGGCAGGGGCACTGCTCTATATGCGTGTTTTAAATTGGATTAAACAAGATTCAGTGTGTTCTTTTCCCTGGTGGCACATTGTACATATTGTACAAATTTAGGGAGCACAATCCTTAAACACGCTTGGTTAAAATCCCCAGCAGCTATATGCACTCCTTCAGGATAAGCCTGTTGCTGTTTGTTCATAACGTCATGCAACAGCGCAAGAGCTATGCTAACATTAGCATCTGGTGGTATGTACACAGCAGTAATGAGCACTACCGAGAACTCTCGCGGCAGATAATAAGGTCTACATACTACAGTCAGTGCTTCCAGGTCTGGACAGCAGTGAGTGTATATGGTCTTACAATTATTACACCAGCCATTGTTGACATACATGCATAGACCCCCTCCTCTGCGCTTACCAGAGAGTCTGTTCCTGTCGAATCGATGCATGGAGTGCTCTGCTAGCTGTACCGCTGTGTCCGGGATAAGTGGGTGTAGCCAAGTCTCATTTATTATCATCACACAACAGTCGCAGATGGTGGAATTCCCAGCGATAAGTAGATCCAGTTCGTCCATTTTGTACATGACAGATCTGGCGTTGGTGAGAAAGATGCTTGGTACCGATGGCTTATGCAGTTGTTTCTTCAGTTGGGCTAGTAGGCCTCCGCGGCAGCCCTGCTTTTGCCATCTCTCTCGATGCCGCCTGCGTCGCCTCCCCGGCCCAAAAACAATCCAAGCAGATCCCGGTGGCCTCGCTATGTCCTGCAGGATGTTATGAGCCTGATGGAAAGAGCTCGTAACATTGATCTGACACTGCAGGCCGATATTAAGCAAGGTAGAGTGACTATATATGTGTCTTGCTTGAGAACACGTCTTCACACACACTACACATACTGCACACACAATCAAACAACACCGCATCAGAGAGCCAAAAACCGCCGCGTCTGTGCACGCCGCCATCTTACTGGTCACTGGTCAACACACACACAGAGGGTTATTTGTTTACAGTAGACTGGCATTTGATGTCAGTTCAGCACCCCCATCTTTCAAAGAATTATGGAGAATATCATGAAAGAGTCGTATTGTACTTGGATGACCTGCTGGTCACTGGGGGAACAGAACAGGAACATCTGCAGAGGCTACAGAAAGTGCTGCAGAGACTACAGAAGAACAGCTTGAGAGTGAAAAGGTCAAAATGTGAGTGTGGAACCTTTGAGAAATGTAAAGATTTGCTGATGAACAAAAAGGTTCTGGTACACAATGATCCAAATCTACCACTCAATCTAGCTTGTGATTCTTCAGCAAATGGAATTGGAGCTGTCTTGCAACAAACAGTGCTCACTGGAGAGGAATGTCCCATTGCTTATTCCTTGAGAACTCTGGCGCCCGCCAAGAAAAAAGTATTCACAAATTGAAAAGGAGGGGCTGGCACTCATCTTTGGAGTAAAAAAAATTCACCAATATTTGTGGGGAACGAAATTCAAGATGGTGACTGACCATAAACCTTTGCTGACTTTGGAGAACAAAGAAGTCTACCCACCATGGTGGCAGCCAGGATCCAGAGATCATTCTTTAAGCTTATGACTAACATATTGAATACTGTCCTTCAGAAAAACAGTATGTAGTAATGCAGATGGCCTTTCATGGGTTCCCCTGCATGACATGAGTGATGTGGGTACAGCAGCCCTGTCAGAGAATATTAATGCACTGATAACTGAACACTTTGAACAAACTCCCTTGAATGCAGACCAGGTGGCAAATGTGACACGCACAGACAAGGTGCTATTCAGGGTTCTGAAGTAAGTCATGGAGGGTTGGCCAGTGGATGTGGATGAAAGTTTGAAAGCTTTCCACTCATGCAGATATGAATTGTCTGCGGAGCGAGGATGTGTTCTCTGGGGTACCAGGGTGACAATACCTGATAAACTGAGAAAAACTCTGCATATAAGTCATCAAGGGATAGTAAAGGTGAAAGCTCTTGCTCGCAAGTATGTGTGGTGGCCTAAAGTTGATGTGGATCTGGAGCAAGTTAGCAGACTGTGTGAGTCATGCCAGATGGAACAAAAGGCCCCACACCAGGTTCCTTTACACCATTGGGAATTTCCTGACCAAAGCTGGAAAAGGCTGCACAGAGACTTTTCTGGTCCTTTCCTAGGACACACATTTATGATAATTCATATACAAAGTGGTTGAGGTGTTTATAATGCCTAACTTCAACCCAAGCTACCATTGAAAGACTGAGGAGGTTGTTTGTGGCATATGGACTCCCTGACCACATTGTCACAGACAATGGAGCACAGTTCACGTCTGAGGAGTTCAAAAGGTTTATGCAACAAAAAGGGATCCTTTATTTTACAAGCACCTCGGGTCATCCAGCCACCAATGGCCTTGCGGAAGGTATGTGCAAACATTTAAAAGTGGAATAAAGAAACTTGCACACGTGACAGTGGACTTGGAAGATCTCTCTCTTCCTAATGTAGTATTGCACTTCTTCAAACTGCTCCAAACTACAGGTCAATTGCTGGTGGATCTCTTTCTAAACAGACATGTATGCACTCACCTGGACTTTGTTCAGATGTCACTGCTACTGCTTGTAGGAAGCAATACCTCCAAAAGTTCTACAATGACCAACAGGCTGTGGAGAGGTATTTTCTGCGAATGATGCAGTGTACCTGCATAATACCACAGGAGGAGGACACAAATGGATTCCGGGAATGATAATAGACCAAACAGAGCCTGCTAAAGAGACTGACTGTTCAGTGACTAACACCCTGATTTGACCCTTTGCACCAGTTCCTGAGCCTGCACAAAAGGACAGTGCATATATATTTTATATATATATATATATATATATATATAGGAAGTATTTGGACAATGACAGAGTTTTTGTGATTTTGCCTTTATACATCACCACAATGGATTTGAAATAAAACAATCAAGATGTGACCGAAGTATAGACTTTCAGCTTGGGGTTCCACAAAAATATGTCATTTACCATTTAGGAATTACAGCCATTTTAAGAAAAGTACTTCCATTTTCAGGGGCTCACAGGTATTTGGACAATTGACGGACAAGAAGTTAATTGACCAGGTGCAGTCCATTCCCTCTGTACTTCAAGATAAATGAAGCAGATAAAAGGTCTGGAGTTGATATCAGGTATTAAGTTGGCATTTGGCAGCTGTTTGACTGGAGCTACCAATATGAAGTCTAAGCAGATCTCAATGCAAGTGAAGGAGGCCATCATTAGGATGAAAAAACAAAAGAGACCTATCAGAGAGATAGAAAAAACTTTAAGAGTGGCCAAATCAACAATTTGGTACATTCTTAAAAAGAAGGAATGCACTGGCGAGCTCAGCAACACCAAAAGGCCTGGTAGACCACGGAAGACAACTAAAGTGGATGATTGCAGAATCCTTACCTTGGTGAAGAAAAACCCTTTCACAACATCAACAGAAGTCAAGAATACTCTGGAGAAGATAGGCATATCATTGTCAAAATCTACAATCAAGAGACACCTTCATGAATGTAAATACAGAGGGTTTACAGCAAGGTGCAAACCACTGGTAACATTCAAGAACAGGAACGCCAGATTTGACTTTGCCAGAAAACATCTAATAAAGCCTCCCATGTTCTGGAATAAGATTCTTCAGACTGATGATATGATGATGTGACTGCTGACAGAAGTAGCATGATGAATTCTGAGGTGTATAGGGCTATACTCTCTGCTCACATTCAGCCAAATGCTACAAAACTGATAGGACGCCGCTTCACAGTGCAGGTGGATAATGACCCTAAACCTACTGCGAAAGCCAAGACTTTTTGAAGGCAAAGAAATGGAATATTCTTCAATGGCCAAGTCAGTCGTCTGATCGTAACTCAATAGAGCATGCTTTTCACTTACTGAAGACAAGACTGAAGGCAGAAAGACCCACAAACAAGCAGCAACTGAAGGTGGCTGCAGTGAAGGCCTGGAAAAGCATCTCCAGGGAGGAACTCAGTGGAAACTTGGTGATGTCCATGGGCTCCAGACTTCAGGCAGTCATTGACTGCAAAGGATTTTCATCCAAGTATTAAAATTATGGTTATATTTACAATTATGTCTGTAGCCCACCCACTCAATTCTATGTTTTAACCAGATGTAACACCCATCATACTACTCTGAAACAAACTCTTTGCATGGGAGGTGAATTGAGGAGGGGTCTAATGAATTATTAAATTTTGGATGTGTATACAATAACTAGAGATAGGGGGTATGACTCTGACTAGGGTGAAGAGAGGCCTGGTTAGCTTATTATATAGCTATATTGCTGAAATGATCCTTAAACTCCCATGCATTACCGTGACAGCAACTGTAGCCCATAATTTACTTCCCTTGATACTCTTTGAGACTTAAATAAAGCATCAAAAAAAAAAAAAAAAGATGCACTTGTAATAAAACAATATATTATTTAATTTGGAACTGATTACCCCATCCGTAAACTCCCCTTTTTTTTCCAAGGGAAACCAAGAAAAAAAACAATAATAACAATACAGTCTGAGTACCCGGCATTTTTTTTTCTATAAACCAGTCTATGGTACCATAACGTTGGCGCGCTTGTTGGAGCTCATTTGAATCCTGTATAAATTGTTCTGTCAGTACTCACAGTTCCTTGAAGTTCAAAACGCTGTTAGCGACAATTTTTTTTAAAGTGATGTCCCTTAGCTGTGATGGAGAAACACTGTCATGAGGCTGTGTCCACGAGCTTGACACTGCAGTTTCCTATAGTAACGGCAAGTCCTGAGCACCTCAACTGCAGCAATGCTTGCGTGGCAGCGTCCGAAGCACACTATCCAAACATCCAAAAACACTAATAAACATCTTCTCCCTCTTAGCTACAAGTGTCCATAATTTGGGGGTTTCAAATACATAGTCTATACTTAGCTTGGAGTGATGCGTGTTTCCCACACAGTCTCTCCTCATCCAACTAGCATGGTGGAGCTAACTAGCAATAGCCTGCGACGGCTTTGGGACCTTAGCGCCCCTTCATGAAGTTACTGACAGAAAACAGCTCGCACTGTACGCACACTCTCTTGCACGGGGGTACTACAAATTCTGAGATTTACAGAACAGTGCAACAGCAATTTAACACATTTTACCGAACATGAATTGAGTCTTTTTTTCTTGTCGTCTCTCGCGCCTTCTCATTTTTTCTTAGTTCCACCCCTGTACAATTGTGGTAGGTTACCATAAATCACTAATTGGCCAACACCAAAGACTGACACCTGCCTAGTCCATTAACAATACAGAGGACAGGGATGATGATGCCTTCAAGAACCGCTCTAATAATGTTTCTAATCGCGTTTCTACATAAAAGAAGTAAGATCACTGAAACAATCCATATACACTTATAGATTTGTCTTATACATTCATGCTCTTATCCCTTAACACATTTGAAATACTGTGAACATAATATTAACCAACAGGGTGCTACATGTCACTTTGTCCAAATACCTTTGCGCCCCTGAAAATGGAGGTACTTTGCTGAAAATGGCTGTAATTCCTAAATGATAAATGCTATATTTTTGTGGAACCTCTTAAAATGAAGCTGAAATTCTACACTTGATTGTAGGAAGCAACACATGACATGACATCTTGATTGTTTTATTTCAAATCCATTGTGGTAGGGTATAAAGGCAAAATCACAAAAACTCTGTCATTGTCCAAATACTAACTGTGTATACACTATATTGCCAAAAGTACTGGGACACCCCTCCAAATCATTGAATTCAGGCGTTCCAATCACTTCCATGGCCAGAGATGTATAAAATCAAGCACCTAGGCATGCAGACTGCTTCTGCAAACATTTGTGAAAGAATGGGTCGCTCTCAGGAGCTCAGTGAATTGAAACATGGTATCGTCATAGGTTGCCACCTGTGCAATAAGTCCATTCGTGAAATTTCCTCACTACTAAATATTCCTGTTAGTGGTATTATAACAAAGTGGAAGCAATTGGGAACAACAGCAACTCAGCCACGAAGTGGTAGACCATGTAAAATCACAGAGCGAGGTCAGAGAGTCACACAGTGCGCAGAAGTTGCCAACTTTCTGCAGTCAATAACACAAGACCATTCAGTGTTTTATAGGTCAAAAAATAGTATTTTGTAATTAATGCGAAATTTGATTGGGAGCCAATGCAGAGTGGATAAGATAGGGTTGATGCGGTCATATCTTTTGGTTCTAGTAAGGACTCTTGCCGCTACATTCAGGACTAACTGGAGCTTGTTTATTCACCTATTGGAACATCTAGACAGTAAGGCATTACCGTAATCCAACCTAGAGGTAACAAATGCATGAACTAGTTTTTCTGCATCGTGTAGTGACATTATATTTCTTATCTTAGCAATATTTCTGAGATGAAAGAAGGCTATCCTTGTAATATTATCTACATGGTCTTCAAAGGAAAGACTGGAGTTAATAATAACACCAAGGTCTTTTACTGCTGCATGATGAAACAGAGAGGCCATCCAGAGTTACTATGTAATCAGAAAGCTTACTTCATGTGGTCCTAGTACGAGTACCTCTGTCTTGTCAGAATTAAGTAGAAGGAAGTTATTAAGCATCCAGTGTTTAATGTACTTTACACATTACTCTACTTTATTAAGCTGGCATCTCTCATCTGGCTTTGCTGAAACATACAACTGTGTGTCATCAACATAATAGTGGAATCTAATACCATGTTTATGAATAATTTTACCCAGAGGTAACATATATAAAGAAAAAAGCAGTGGGCCTAAAACAGAACTTTGCAGAGCACCAAACCTTACCTTACTATGCGTAGAGAAGTTACCATTTACATCTACAAACTGATAATGATCAGTCAAATAAGACCTGAGCCAGGAGAGGTCCGTTCCCTTAACGCCAACAACATTTTCTATTCTGTCAAAGAGAATAGTATGATCAGTGTTATCAAAATCTGCACTAAGGTCAAGCAACACAAGCAAGGAGACATAACCCTGATCAGAGGCCAGTAGTAGGTCATTTACTGCCAGTGCTGTCTCTATGCCAGGATGAGGCCTAAATCCTGACTGATACATTTCATGAATGTTACATATGTTATTCCTATGTAGATATGAGCCTATCTGCTGTGATGTGCTAGGATATTAGAGATATAGGGGAGGTTTGATATTGGCTTATAGTTGGACAACTGACAGGGGTCGAGGTCAGGTTTTTTTAATCAGGGTTTTGATAAATGCTAGTTTAAAAGATTTAGGTACCTAGCCAGTACTAAGGGAAGAACTGATTATTTTTAGAAGAGGCTCAATTGCTTCTGGAATTATTTGTTTGAAGAAACATGTAGGTAGGGGATCTAGTATACAAGTTGGTTTTGCTGAGTAAATTATTCTCATATGTTATATGTTATATTATTATCAACAGAGTTAGTTATCAAATTGTCTGGTTTAAAATTTATAGTCTGAATTTTTTGCCTGATATTTTCAATATTGTCGTTGAAAAGATTCATGAAGTCATCACTGCTACATATTGATGGTGTGCATTTCTGTGGTGGTCTTATTCCTAGTTAATTTTGCTACAGTATTAAATAATAATCTAAGGATTATTTTTGTTACTTAGGGTAGAGAATTATGTTGATCTAGCAGCTCTAAGAGATCTTTTGAGAACCTTTTATAGAAGGTTCTCCTTCCATGCTGTTTGAAATACTACCAATTTAGTTTGATGCCACTTATGTTCTAATTTTCAGATGGTCTGTTTTAAGGTGCATGTGTGATTGTTATACCAGGGTGCTGTTTTTTTCTCTCTAATTATTATTATTATTTTTTTAACTTTTATTTTTTATTTCTTTTAGCATAACTATATTTTATATTTTTCCATGAGAATTCTCTCCACTGACCAGAACTGGAAGTAGCATGTTTAACCAATCTTCTTCTGTTAAAATTAAATTCGCCTCCTTCTCCCATTTTTCTTTAACATATAAGGTAGAGAGGACTGTATACACGAGTATATTCTTGATACCAGTTTCTTGTGAATAGTACCTTTATATGCTTCAGCAAAAACGTTGATGAGACTCAATTCAATTCCCTCCTTATTTTTAATATTTTTATTAAAGTGATTTCTAAGCTGTAAATATCTATAGAAATCTTGTCTCTCTAAATTATAGGTATCAATGAGATGCTGGAAGCTTTGGAAACATATCTTGGATGAAACTGTACAATATGATGTAATGCCGTTCCATATCCATTGTTTAAACCGCACATCCATCTGTGCAGGTTTGAAGTCTCTATCATATGCCACCCATCTTAACAGCCATGCTTGTCTTTCCTGCTTCAAAATTTTGCATTCTTTGAACCAAATATTAAGAGGAACCAATGTCCGATTGCTTAATTTATTGGAGTACATAATCTTAGCAGTTTTATCCCCTAATAAGGAAGAAGAGGAAAGTCTAGTTGGTTAAATTCTAAATCTTTCCATTTTGCCTCATAATCGTCAATGCACCAGCAGACTAGATATTTTAATTGTGCTGCTTTATAATAGTCCTCTAAACAGGGAAGAGACAATCCTCCCTTTTCCTTTGGTAATTGTAGTGTTTTAAGTCTGACCCTGGGCTTCTGATTTTTCCATATAAATTTTGAGATCATTCGGTTCCAGTCATTAAATAGTTTTTTTGGTATCTCTAAAGATAATGATTGAAAGAAAAACAATAATCGCGGTAAAACATTCATCCTTATAATTTCTATTCGATCATGCAAACTAATGGTTAGGGGTATCCAACTGTCCAAGTCTGCTTTCAGTTCCTTCGTAATAGAAGGATAATTAGTAGGGGGCAGTCGTGGCCTAATGGTCCAAGAGTCGGCCTTGTAACCCGAAGGTGAACCCAAAGGTCGTGGGTTTGAGTCTCGGGTATGGCAGGGATCGTAGGTGGGGGGAGTGAATGACCAGTGCTCTCTGCCACCCTCAATACCACGACTGAGGTGAGACCCTTGAGCAAGGCACCGATCCCCTAACTGCTCCCCGGGCGCTGCAGTTAAAATGACTGCCCACTGCTCCGGGTGTGTGTCTTCACTACTGTGTGTGTGCACTTGAATGGGTTAAATGCAGAGCAGAAATTCCGAGTATGGGTCACCATACTTGGCCACAAGTCACTTCACTTTCCTTCATTAGTAGTATAAATTTTAGCCAAATTCTTTGGTATATTAACCCCCAGATATATTTTTCTGAATAATTAAAAGAGAGGGTTTGGGTTTTGTGTAAATTTAGTTTATATCCTGAATACCAACCAAATTGCTCAAGACAAGACATGAGTTTAGGTAAACTGGAGTCTGGCTCAGAAATAGTCATAAGAATGTCGTCCACATACAGGCCTATTTTGTATTCAGTTTCTTTTATTGGAATTCCTAGAATTTCTGTATCTTCTCTAATTGCTTGAGTTAATGGCTCTATGAATAGTGCAAAAAGCGTGGGACTCAAGGGGCATCCCCAACGACATCCTCGCTCCAGTGTAATTGAGTTAGAGACATTGCCATTTATTTTAATCATGGCTGTTGGTAAATGATATAGCGGTTTAAGACTTCTTGTAACTTCTTCATTAAAGCCAGAACGTTGCAATACCAAATACAAATACTCCCAGCGCACTGAATCGAATGCCTTTTCCGCATCAAGGCTAATTGCCAGGGATCTGAAATTATTTTTGCTCATGCTCTCGAACGAAAATAATGCTCGCCTCACATTATCATCTGTCTGCCTATTTTTAACAAATCCAGTTTGGTCAGTATCAATCAAATCAGGGATTATATCTTCTAATCTTTTAGCTATTATTGAAGCATATATTCTATAATCTATATTTAAAACTGAAATAGGTCTGTATGAGCCACATTCTGTCTTATCTTTTCCAGCCTTTGGTATTACAGATATAATAGCTTGTTTCCAGGACACAGGTTTCCCCTCCCTTAACATGGTTGAAACATTTCAGGAGCATGGGTTTCAGTAATTCCCTAAATGTTTTGTACCACTCTGCTGGATATCCATCCCCTCCCGGTACTTTGTTTGTTTTTAGATTTGATATTACACTATCAATTTCTGTTTCTGTGATTTCTTGTGTTACCAGTTTGTTTTGTTTTACTCCTACCAATGGTAAATCTAGAGAATTCAAAAAACTTTTTATAATTGATGGGCCCGCTGCTTCCTGTTGAGAATATAGTTTCTTATAATATTTTTCAAAAGACTGTGATCTTTCTTCTGTGTATAACACATTACATTAGTTTCAGGGTCTCTGATTTTGAAAATCGACCTCTCCGTTTGTTGTTTACGTAGTTTCCAGGCTAACATTTTTTTGACTCTGGGACCGATCTCATAGTGATTCTGTCTAATATATTTGAGTTTAATCTCCACTTGTTTGTCAAGTATCTTATTTATTTGTTGTTTTATCACTTTTATTTCATCTAAAACTTTAGGTTCATTTAATTCAATATGTTTTTGTTCTCTAGTTTATTTGTTAAATTAGCCAGTAACATCTGTTTTTGTTTCTTTTTTCTTGAGGACCATTTTATGAGCTTTCCTCTCAGCACCGCCTTAATCCCATATTACGCACGGTGACATATCCTCATTATCATTAAATTTGATGAAGTCCTTAATTTCTTTTTTAATATATTCTTCACATTGGTGATCATTTAAAAGACTAGTATTTAATCTCCAAATAGTGTTCTTAGATTGGACATCAAGATGAAGTCTCAAATACACTCCTGCATGATCGGAAACACCTTTGGCTCCTATTTCACAACCAATAATTCTGTACCTGAGTGAAACATAAAAAAATAGTCAATCCTGGAATAGACCATGTGAGGATGGGAGAAGAAGGTGAACTGTCTAACAGATGGGTGGAGCTCCCTCCATATATCAAACATGCCCACTGCCTTAAGCATTTCCCTAACCTACAGTGTTTCAGAGTTCATCTTTTTTGTTGAATTTGAAGAGTCTAGGGGTGGATGCAACTGTATATTCCAGTCCCCTCCACAAATAAGAATAGCCGATACTTCTGAGGCTATTAAATCAAATATTTTCTTAATAAATGTTTTATCCTGTCCTGGTGGTCTATAAACATTAAATAATGTTACTTCTCTAGAATCAAGGATCCCTTTTACCAAAATGTAACATCCCTCTTTATCAACAATTTGGCTGGAAGCCTGAAAAGTCACCTTATTTGAAATTAATATTGCAACTCCTCTAGCATGTCCCTTAGTATAGGATGAATAAAATGTGTTTCTAAATCCTAACCTTTTCAGTTTCTCATGTTCGGTTTGTACCAGGTGAGTTTCTTGCCAATAAATTATATGTTGGTTCTCCCTTTTCATCTTTGCTATGAGTTTACCTCATTTGATAGGATTTTGTAACCCATTAACATTAAGTGATATTATTCTATATTCTTGCTGTAACATTGTGGTCATACACTTTCATACTGTAAGCCCTGGTTGACCTTAACACTATAACACAGTGCAAACTGATATTATATATCAGTGCACTTAGTAGAATAATTCTTCCTAGAACTCCCAGACAGAAATGTTTTTCTTTTCTAAATCTGTCATTCTGGTAGCTTTAATCTTGGATATAACCGTTATTATTACCTAATTTTTACCCTGAGAAAAAGTCAATCAGTATCTCCAATGTCTCGTCGGAAATCCTGGAGTCTTTTCCGTGCTCTTTCTTGACGTGTCTCTCAGCTGCGTCGTGGCCTTGCGCCGGCCGTTTCCCAAGAGATTTTACTCAGCCTTTCCATAGATGCCGATATGGTGGTATGATCTTCTCTGATCCTGGCCATTGTCAATCCTTTCTTCTTTAAGTCCTCCATCACCTCCGCTGCGTTGTTATAAAGAATTGGGCCATCTTCGAAAAATATGCAAAGTTTAGCCGGGGGTGGTGTCTGAAACCGGAGACCCTTTTCTTTGAGCAGTTTCCTGATTGGAGCGAATGCCTTCCTCTTCTTTTGAGTTTCCACGGGATAGTCCTGGTCAAAGTACACCTGTTTCCACTTCAAGTGAACTTCCTTTTTCCTCCAAGCTGAACGAAGCACCAATTCATTGATTTTATATTCTAGGAAGTAAATCACAATTGATCGGGGGTTAGCATTCGGCAGCGGCTTGGGACCGAGTGCCCTCTCACAGCGCTGTATCCCAAGTTCAGTGTCAGGGAGGGCTAGTTCCGTCTTGATGAAACTTTCAATAAACTCCTGTATGTTGTCCCCTTCAGCCTCCTCCGGAATTCCATACAGTCATATATTGTTTCGTCGGGATCTTGCTTCGAGATCTGCCAATTTTTTTATTTCCTTTTTTTGCTGCATGTCAAGGGCTTGACACAGCATTTCTTTAGCTTCGGTGTTCCATTCTTCTAACTCCGTCACTCTCTGTTCGGCCTCCTCCAATCTACACATCGTATCTTTCAAATCTGTGGCAATTTCGTTCAGTTTCAGGTTGATGTCTGTTTTGAAATTTGCCAAATCAGTTTTCATATCTCTGGAAAGAGTCTTGTGAAAGTTGCTCAGCTCTGTCTTCACGTCCAATCGGATAGCCTTAATTTCAGCGTATATGGCGCCGATGCTAGTTTGAAAGGTATCCTCGACCTCGTGCTCGTCAGCGCTGTCTTCATTTTCTGCTGTTTGTTTCTCATTTTTCTCGGGTTTTTGGAATGTTTTGCTTCTAGCCCTTCGTTGCTTCTCCCCTTCCATGTTTACCAATCATTTTCAAAAAGTATAACGAATTAAATTTGGGGAGTATAACACGCTTGTCTGGGAGCTCTCACTCTACGCTGCAAGGAAGTCCCTCTCTAATTATTTTTTTAAGTGGAGCTACATTATCTAGTGTATAGCGGAAAGCTGACTCTTAAGCAGTCAGTTGCCTGATCAAGTTCTGTGGGGTCAGACAGTGGTCCCGTCATAATTGACAACTCTGGGAGTTTATTGATAAAACTCTGTGCAATACCTGACGTCAATGTATGTTTACCATGGTAGTGTGACAAGGTGCATATATTATGACTATTTCATCTCGTTTAAAATATGTCTTAATGATCTGGGATAGCTTCAGACTGTGGAAATGTGACTGTATTTTCTATATTTAATCTGAATGTTAGTATTAGATCAAGAGTGTGACCACCGTTATGAGCAGGTCCTATTATGTTCTGATTAACCCCTACTGAATCTAGAATGGACACAACTGCTGTTCTCAGAGGGCCTTCCGGATTATTAAAATGAATATTGAAGTCTGCAACAATTAATGCTTTATCTAAAGAAACAACCAGGTTAGAGATGAAATCTGCAAATTTACAAAGGAATTCAGAATATGGCCGTGGGGGTCTGTAAATAATAATTAACGGAATCAACTGGGTACATTTATTTTTTTGTGGCTACATATGTTATATTAGTATAAAGAACTTCAAATGCATTGGAATTATGACTAGGTTTTGGTCTGACACCTAGATTATCATAAAAAAATAACTTTGACACCTCCTCCTCTGCCAGTTAGACTGATGTATATAACTGTATCCAGGAGAACTAGCTTCATTTAATGCTACATACTTATTTGGTTTAATCCATGTTTCTGTTAAACACAGTACATCAAACTCCTGGTCAGTAATAGTTTCATTAAGAGTAAGCACTTTAAATGTAAGAGATCTAATATTTAACAGTCCTAGCTTCAGATCAAAGGTGCTGACTGTGCATTCAGTATGATTTAATTTTATGTTAATTAGGTTACTAAACAAACTAAAACAGGTTACTAAAACAAACAGATGGTCGGTTTAGCCTGCTTGTCTGCTCCCTGGCCTTGGCTCTGGATTGTCCCTGAAAAACTAGGCCTGTTCTGAGACTATGTGCTATGCTGTAAGAAATGAGAGCAGCACCTCCCAAGTGGGATGGATACCATCCCACCCTAACAGGCCAGCCTTGCTTTCAAAACTACTCCAATAATCTGTAAAGCCCACATTGTTCTCGGAGCACCACCTAGACATCCCGCAGTTCAGCGACCATAACCTGCTGTAAGCTACATCGCCACACCCCATTGGGATGGGCCAGAGCATACTACTGCATTCACTAATTTACACACCTCTACAATGTTATTCTTATTAACCTCTGACTGACGAAGCCATATATCATTAGCTCCTAAGTGAAAAGCTATCTTTGAAAACCTATGCTTGCTTAAGACCCTAAGATTACATGCTATGACCAGCACCCTGGCTCCCGGTATAAACCTAAATAGTGCTGCTGGTGCCCCTAAAGGCCTAGCTAATTTCACGTGCTGTAAAATAGAGTCACCTATAACCAGAGCTCTTTCAGGTTTCTCAGCAGGTGCTTCACTGAGGAGAGCAAACCTGTTAGACACGTGATTCAGAGAGGAGTGGTGCTCCCATGGGCGAGCCTTAGCATTAGTTTTGCAATTATGCCATTGAGTCGTCACCCATTCACCTCGCTGTGAGGGCTCTAATGCTGGATTTCCCGAGGCATCCAGACTCTCCCCTACAGGAACTACACTGCTCTGACTCTCGATAACCCTCTCTGGAGTCTGGATGCGCACCTCTAATGCTGCAGTCTTCTCCTTCAGAGAGCTAACTAATATACATTTATCACAAATAAAGCTATTGCAAATGACAGAAGAAGAATGACTAAACATCCTGCACCCAGCACACTGAACAAGCTGAATGATTATCATGTTGAGTGTTTAATGTACCTTAATCAAAGATCGTTGATATTTTAGACAGATCCTGCGTGGATGGCCTCTGCTCACTCTCTTTAGACAAAAAACAAAAGCATTGTTCGAGAAAATTAAAATGCGGCAGAAGGGAAAGTGAAAAATACCTCATGAGTTACATCAACAATAAAGATGAGCCCCGTCCAGAAGCAGCCATGCAAGCCAGAGCCATGATACTACATCCACCAAGCTTGACTAATGAGCTTGTATATTTTGAATCGTGAGCAGATGCTTTCTTTCTCCACATTTTGGCCTTTCCATCACTTTGGTGGAGGTTAATCTTGGTCTCATCAGTCCATAATATTCAGAACTTCTGTGGCTCATCTCTGATTCTTTGTGAATTCCAATCTGGCCTTCTGATTCTTGCTGCTGATGAGTGCTTTGCATCTTGTGGTCTGGCCTGTATATTTCTGTGCTCGAAGGCGTCTTCAAGCGGTGATATGATATATTTATGATACCTTATGATACACCTCTGCCCTGTGTAGGCTGTTGGTGATGTCACTGACTTGTTTTTGGGTTTTTCTTCACAGCTCTCACAGTGTTTCTCTTAACAACTGCTGCTGTTCTCCTTGTTCTATGTCTGGTTGTTGGTATACCAATGGTTTCATTCTTTTTCAGGACATTCCAAATTATTGTATTGGCTGTGCCCAGTGGCTCTGATCAATTTTCCATCTTTTCTCAGCTTCAAAATGGCTTGCTTTTCCACCATATACAGCACACTGGTCTTCATGTTGGTTTATCCTTTTAAAACAACAAACACAGTCTTCAAAGATGAAACCCAAGGCTCAAACCAAGAGTAGACATTTAGAGCTATTTATTGTTTAAACAGTCTAATTGGGCACACCTGGGCAGCAATAAATGCCTGGCAGTCACGTTATAATATTTTTGATCACTTGAAAAAAGTGGTCTAAGTTGCTTGACACATCTAAATGTAAATCAGGAAATGAAAGCTGAAATTCAGATTTGTTGGCTCATATTCATCTTTTGATCTCAAACCCAAATGTATTCAGTGTATAGCAAAAAGGACAATGAAATTGAATGGCAGCTTCCTTACTGGATGCTAATAGTGAACAAATCTACAATGTGGTTGTTAACATTGATGAGAGTTGGTTCATAAGTATATCAACATAAATAGTGCATATTCTTGTATGGCAATACAAACAGTGTGAACAATGAGTATAATTGGCTCTAGTTGCATTTTTATAATTGTAGTGCAATAACTTTAGATGTGCAAAGTAACAACAGTATTTATAACAATTTTAGGAAGTTGAGGTAGTTTTCAAAGTGCGAGTAAAAAACAGACACTGTATGCACTATTGGGTCTGACCAGTATTCTATAGTACAGAGCAGCAGTAGACAGTAGTGATACAGGTGCCAGTGATATCATGTTACTGTGTAGTTGATCTGTGACTGGTGTTTGTTAGTAAAGTCATCAGATAGAGAGTGTGAGTCTGTTCATTGCAGACAGGCAGTTACGGAGGGATTCTGGAAGACTGGTTCACTGCAGCAATGGCCCTGGGGAAGAAGCTGTTCCTCAGTCTGGTTGACTCATGATTAGTATTGGGAAAAATTATCTGTGCAATTTCAGGACATATATATGTAAGAATTACATAAACTGAAAATGATGTTTGACTGTCACTGTTCTCCGGTATACATGTTTTTGAGCTTTGGTCTTTGATCTTTTGAGTTTGTTTTTCTGAGTTTTATTTTGCCTCATTTGGTTTTGTTTTGTTCTAACACAACAATTTACAAACTGATCTGGATTATCCCTTCAGTCAAGCTGTATTACCTGCCAAACACTAGCTTTTGCCACCATGCAACGGGCTGTTCTTTCGTCTTCCGTGAGTAAGTTAACACTTTCTTTGGAGTGTCGGTTGTCGGTCGTATGCTAGTTTTGGCTGAGGTGGTCTTAGAAAGGGCCGCCTTTCCATATACTTGCGCTGTGGCTTAGTTGTTAGTGGCTTAGTTGTTCGGTGTGCTGGCTAACGCAGGTTTTTAAAATCTGTCAGTATATATGCGGCTATAGGATGTTTTTCCTTTTGATGCTTGTCGTGGGGTTTTTTTTTATCTGTTTTTACTGATTTTTATGCTGTGTTCCAGGATTCTTTCCTGCCTCCCGACTTGTGGAATTATAATATGGCGTTTTATTCGTCTCTGGATTTGCATTATCTAAACTCTAAGGCCTGGTCAAAACTGCCTGTCGGAATCTCCACGATCAATGTGTTGCGCTTGGAATTGCTCGCCGGCCTCGTTATATACATTGGGGTTCCCGACGCAAACAAAGGCTGCATCTATATCTTCAGCTGTTGGGTGTACTATACCTGTCGTTTGGTCTTCCTTTCGCCAGCTACATACTAAAAGACGTTATGAGGATGGGAGCGTAAAGTTTGCGAACCTCCGTTGTCTGGAATATGTTTCATCCCTGACTTTTCATTAGATCTTCTTTTCTAATGCCTTAATGTAGTCAAGACCTGGATGAAAATAAAACCGAAGTGCTTCTACTGGGTCCTGCTGCTACTAACAACTCCTTTAAAACACAGTTAGTTTTCTTACATAATAACCTAAACAATCATGCAAAAAATCTTTTTTGATCCTCTCCTCCAATTTGACAAGCATGTAAATGCAGTTGTAAAGAGTAGTTTTTTCATCTCAGATCAGTGGCAAAAGTGAAGCACTTTCTTTCTAGTAAAGACCTTGAAATTGTAATTCATCCACTAATTTCCTCTCGATTGGATTACTGTAACTCTTTGTACATTGTCTTACCTCAATCTACACTGTCTCGGTTACAGATGGTTCCAAATGCAGCAGCCAGATTCTTAACAGGAACTAAGAAAAAGGATCATATCTCCCCTGTCCTTGCCTCATTGCACTGGCTCCCTATAAAATTTAGAGTTGACTTTAAGATCCTTCTTTTTGCATACAAGGCATTGCATAATTCTGTCCCGGATTATATTTGTGATCTTATTAGACCATATACAGCCCCTAAGTCATTAAGATCTTGTGATCAGTTACTTTTATCTGTCCCCCGTGGCAAAACAAAAGGTGATCTAGCTTTCTCATTAGTTGCCCCAAAGCTGTGGAACAGTCTACCTTTGAATATCAGAGCTTCTCAATCACTGGATGCTTTTAAATCCAGCTTAAAGACTTATTTTTACTCTCTACCATTTGAGTGATGCTGTGTATGTACTTTGAATAGTTGAATTGGTGTTAAATTGTGTTTTATGTATTTACATTTTAATTGTTTTTGATACTTGTTTTATTTTTCTTTGTCTGTTTTTTCTGTATCTTTTCCTTTTCTCTTTTAAATTCAGATTTATTTTTTATTGTAAAGCACTTTGGATCAACTACGGTTGTGTTAAACCTGTGCTCTATAAATAAAATTTGCCTTGCTTGCCTTGTTTCATGCCAACAGAAATGCAGCTCTGTGCGGTACGGCTCACGCCGGTGGCTTGTGTGTTTACATCAACACGGAATGGTGCAAGAACTCGGTGCTAATTTCTAGTTACTGCTCCATCACTGGTGGAGTTTGTGACTGTTAGATGCAGACCATTTTATTTACAACGGGAATTCACCACTGTCCTTATAATCGGGAATTCACCACTGTCCTTATAATCGGAGTATACATTCCCCCCAGTGCTAATGCTAAGGAGGCGCTCTATGAACTGTATGGGGCTATTAGCGAACTGCAGAATTCACATCTTGACGGACTGTTTATTGTTGTCGGAGATTTCAACCATGCAAATCTCAAGTCAGTGCTTCCTAAATTCCATCAGCATGTGCACTTTGCAATAAGAGGGAAGAACGCGCTGGATCTTGTTTTCACAAACATACGTACCAGGCAGAGCCCCGCCCCCACCTCGGCTACTCAGACCACATCTCTGTTATGCTAATCCCAGCATAGAAACACTTGTCAGACACTCCAAACTGGTTCTGCAGCAGGTGAAAACCTGACCAGCAGGAGCCACCTCTGCACTTCAGGACTGATTTGAGCACACTGACTGGCACATGTTCAGCGGCAACTGAAGACGACTTCACCAACTTGGAGGAATACACGCCATAAGGGACCAGCTATATCAGCAAGCGCATTGAGATGTCACTGTCTCCAAGATCATCATGCTCCAACCAGAAGCCGTGGATGACTGCAGAGGTGCATGTGCTGCTGAGGACCCGAGACTCCTCCTTCAGAGCAAGCAACAATGCGTCAAGTATCTAACCATGGCTGATGTGAGGAAACCTCTACACAGAGTTAACCCACGGAAGGCTGCTGGACCAGACAACATTCCTGGCAGAGTGCTTAGGGGATGTGCAGACCAGCTGGTGGATGTTTTCACTGACATCTTCAACACGTCCCTGAGCAGTGCCATCGTTCCAACATGCTTCAAGGCCACCGCCATCATCCCCGTGCCGAAGAATTCTTCAGTGTCCTGCCACAATGACTACCGTCCCGTTGCACTCACACCCATCAACATGAAGTGCTTCGAGAGGCTTGTCATGAGGCACATCTAGACCCTGCTGCCCCACTGGATCCCCTGCAATTCGCATATCGTCACAACCGCTCGCCACCACCCTCCATCTGGCCCTCACACACCCGGACACTTATGTTCGAATGCTGTTCATAGACTTCAGTTCAGCATTCACCTGGTCCCTCAACACCAGCTCCATACAGTGGATATCAAACGTCTACACACCCCTGTTAAAATGGAAGGTTTTTGTGATGTAAAAAAATGAAACCAAGATAAATCATGTCAGATCTTTTTCCACCCTCAATGTGAAACTGCAACGTATAAAAATTAAGTGAAAAATAATCAGAAACATTTTAGAAAAAATAGGAAAATAAAAAACTTACAACAACCTGATTGCATAAGTGTGTGCACCCTTTTATAACAGGGGTGTTCAGAATGAACCAATCACATTCAATCTCATGTCCAAAAGTAACCATCATACAACTGTCATCAATTAAATTATTCTGATTAACCCCAAATGAAGACCAGCTGTTTCTGATCTACTTCACATCATCTTGTTTTCATCTGACTGCTGAAGCCATGGTCCGCAAAGAGCTTACAAAGTCTGTACAGGGTCCCACTGTCAAAAAATATTGATCAGGAGAGGTTCAAACAATTTCCTGAACATTAGATGCACCATGGAACACCATGAATTCCATCATCAACAAGTGGAGAAAATGGAGCACCACAGTGACGTCACCAAGAACAGGACGTCCCTCCAAAATTTATAAAACGACAAGACAAAAACTTGCCAGGGAGGCTGCCAAGAGACCTATGGCAACATTAAAGGAGCTGCAGGAATATCTGACTAGAACTGACTACTCTCTGCATGTGATAACAATCTCCCATATTCCTCACATGTGTGGGCTGTAGGGTAGGGTGGCTAGATGGAAGCCCTTTCTCACAAAAAACGTCCAAGCTCAACTAAAACACCCCAAACCATGTGGCAAAATGTGTTATGGTCTGAAGGGAACAATTCTAAAAGGCATAATAATTCCAAGAGGTATGTTTGGTGCAAAAAAAAAGAACATCACCAAAAGAACACCATACCCATGGTGAAGCATGGTGAGGGCAGCATCATGCTTTCAAGGTGGAGGGAATCATGAATAGCGACGAGTACCAGTTGATTTTAGTGCAAAACCTTGAGGTGTCAGGTAGTAAGCTGAAGATGAAAAGGAATTTCACCTTTCAGCATGACAATGACCCAAAGCATACGTCCAAATCAACAAAGGAATGGCTTGACCAAAAGAAGATCAATGTTTTAGAATGACCTAGCCAGCGCCCAGACCTGAATCCAACTAAAAGAATCTGTGGAGTGACCTGAAGCAGGCTGTGCACAGGAGATGCCCTTACAATTTGATGGATCTAGAATGTTTTTGCAAGAAAGAGTGAGAAAATATTGCCAAGTCAAGAGGTTGATAGACTGCCATGCTGATAGACTGATAGCTGATACCCAAAAAGACTGAGTGGTGTAATAAAATCAAAAGGCTTCAGCAAAGTATTTGTTTAGGGGTGTGCACACTTATGCAACTAGGTTATTGTACATTTTTTATTTTTCCTATTTTTCCCTAAAATGTTTCTGATTGTTTTTCACTTAATTTTTATACGTTAAAATTTCACACTGAGGGTGGGAAAAGTTCTGACATGATTTATTATGGTTTCATTTTTTTACATCACAAAAACTTGCCATTTTAACAAGGGTGTGTAGACTTTTTATATCCACTGTAACCAAGAAAGACCCCCCCATCCTCACCATATTCTACAGAGAGACTATCGAGAGCATCCGCAAGACCCTGCAGCAGATAATGAGGACAGCTGAGTAGATCATTGAAGTTTCTCTTCCCTCCATTGTACATTTACACCACATGCTGCATCCGCAAAGCCACCAGCATTGTGGATGACCCCACACACCCCTCACACAAACTCTTCACCCTCCTGCCGTCTGGCAAACGGTACCGAAGCATTCAGTCCCTCACAGCCAGACTGTGCAACAGTTTCTTTCCCAAGCCAACAGACTCCTCAACACTCAGAGACTGGACTGAAAACACACACACACACAACTGAACACCATCCCATTCTCTTTGCAATTTTTGCACATCTCTGTATTCACTACCTGCATTTTTGCTGCTACAAAATTTATAAAGTACTGCATATAATTTTTTATAGTCTCTACCTGGCTGCTACCCCTTATGTTTACGTTTACCGCAAATTATAATTGTTATTCTTTTGCACTGCATTGTATCTTACTGTGCCTATTGTCCTGTTTTGGTAGTCATTGTACTGTCTTGTGCTGTCTACACATGTCCGCATGTGCACTTTATGTAAAAAAAAAAATTTAGTCTCTTGTAGTTCTGTGTTGTTTTATGTGGCACCATGGTCCTGGAGGAACGTTGTTTCGTTTCACTGTGTAATGACTAGCTATATATGGTTGAACTGACAATAAAGCCACTTGACTTGACTTGACTTTAGCCTGCTGGTAAACCTTTGACCATTAAGTGAGTTCTAAAACTATACATACATACCTACATATATACATATACATATACATATATACTTTATGTATGTGTGTGTGTATGCTCTCTAGCAAAAACGGGGGCCCTCAAATGTGCTCCCATTATGAGCTGACGTTATAGTGTGGCATTGACTAAAGCTAAAGCTATCCCCTAACTTTTTTTTGTTGTCGGTTTAAAGTCAGAAATAAGAGTTGTACAGTTTAGATCATGTTTTTATTAATTTTTTTCATGGAAATTCGCTCTTTAATTTGAATGCTAAAACATTATACTATGTATGTTTAGGCTGCAGTTTGAGAAGCATTTCTCTGATCATGTAGCAGATCTACAGAAAGAGAGAGAAAAGGAGATCAGAGACATTAATGTGCATTGGCAACACAGGGTAGAGGAACTACAGACACAGGTAACACACACTCATACAGTTAAACACATAGTTGTTTGTCTTCTATAAACTTACTTCATGTTGTATCTATAGCTGGAGGAGAAAAAAGTGCTATTCCAGAGGAGCAAGGAAGAAAGAGATAGGGAGGATTGCCATAGTGATGAAGAAATGGAGAGAATGAAGCTGGAGATTCAAAAAACAATAGAAATGAACAGCTCACTCAGTGCCCAGCTTTATGCCACAATTTGGGAGAAAGAGAAGTTAATAAAGAAACAGCAGTTACAGGTAAATCGAAAAGCCAGGAAAATACTGTACAATTTGAGTCATTTTTAAAATTTCTTCCCAATTTGGTCACCTTCTAATTAGCACCCACCAGTCAGCTTTCCCCTATCATATTACAAGTGCCAGCTGGGGCGGTAAAGGCTAACGTCTTTTCGCCAAGACAAATGAAGGCAGCTAACCACATCTTTTCAAACTGCTGCTCATGCTGTCACAGGGCAGCAAAACATGCACAGATGAAAGTGCATTGCATACATGAGCTTATAAATGCCCATAATTGGCTAGTGTCACTGTGACTGATAGCTAACATATGTCTATTAAAATAACCTTTATAAAAATACAATACCAATAAATTTTCTTTGCACCTTCAAATCTTAGACAAAATCCCAATTATGTCAATTTCAGTTCCAGGTTGTAACACTACAAAATATGGAAGTCATGTCACCATTTCCAGGTATGGCCACAGAGCTGCCCAGATTTACCAGAACACAAAATTAACCATTTCTAGCAGTACTCTGGCATTCCATTCTGTGGCAGAATGGAAATTGACTTTTTTTTCCACAAGAGCTGTGTAAACTGTCCTGGTATTTAGCTGCTGGTGAGCAGGGGAATGGGAAAAGGGGGAGTGTGAGCTCCCCTACTGGGCAACCATTCCCACCTCCCACATTGGTACAGAGATAAAACGGACAGAACAACTAAAGCTTTTTTGAGAGTAAAACACCATATACAACTGCCACAATGAAATAATAAAATTTAACCATAGTAGGCTAGGTAATAAAAAAAAAATACTTATGAAAAACAGCAAATAATTAAAGCCCTGAGTGTCTACTTTCATATGAGCCATTAACCACTACTGTGGAGTGTGACATCACAGATAAATACTGAACCCCTCAAAACAGGTGGAAATTCCATTTTTTGGCCTCTGGTAAAAAAAAGAGTTAAAGTATGGTTATATCCTCACTGACAATACCACTGGTTTTGACCAGAGTAACCACATACAACTTTTGGCCATATAAATGAGAATGTTTAGTAATGTCTACATCAAAGTTACCAGAAAATCTGGCTGACATATAAACATTTTTATCAGATAGCTTTTGCTACAGTAACCCTGTAAAGCAAGATCTTGATGCAACTTAAGCTGACATAGTATTATAACATAGAGCATTATGATGTTCTACGTCTTGTGTGTGTTATAGGTTGTACAGGAGGAAGATGAGGATGAGGAACCAATGAAGGAAAATGAATTAGCAGATGGGAAGAGAGATGAGTGTGGATGGCAACAGCGAGACCAGGAGTTGTTATGGGTAGAGAGACTCAGCCACCAGCATGCCTTACAGGCTCTAGAGAAACATGCATGTGAAGAGCTGCAGGCAGAAAGACAGCACCTTCACACCCAGTACAAACTTCAGTTGGGTAAGCATGACAACCTAGACACTATTATTAACTATTGTAAAAGATCAATTTTATTATTAGAATTTGAATTTTTGATTAGACTGAGAAAGTGTATAGTTGTGTATATTACACAAATAAATTTAAGTGACTTGTTACAAAGTAAACAGAATTATTGACACCTTTAGTTAAAACTAGAAAAATAAAAATATAAAAGAAATAACACGTGTAATGTGTGATATTCTGAGTTTAAAAGTTGCCCTAAGCAGTGAATTTCATTCGTTCATTCAGTTTCCTACCACTTGGTGGAGAATCCCAGTGGCAATAGGCTGAGATGGTCAGTCAAGGCATCTCTATCCTGCACTACAAATTCCAGCTCTTCCTGGTGGTTTCCTAAACATTCCCAAACCAAGATGCCCCTACTACAAAGCTATCCTAGATTGTCAAGATCCTCACCCAGTCACAAAACTTGAGCATAGCAGTCTTGCATTGAACGTGATTTACACCAACTGTATTCACAACTTCATTCTTTTTTCCAAAAATATTTTTGTGACCCTGACTGTCTCCTGTCTCCCAATAGCTGACCATATTTTACAGGGAAGGTTTTGCAGTGAAAACACTGTGATCTAACAATACAATAATTTTTGAACATTCTCCTAAAGAGTACCAATAATTATGGGGTTGACTGTGTATGCCATGTCACTATGTCTTCTTTTAATGTTTTGGGAGTGTTTTATCTGTTTTTCCTTGTGTGTTTCTCTCTGTCCCTCTCCCTCTTTCTGTGTGTGTAGAAAAACAGAAAGCAGAGTTAACACAACAGCACACTGAATGGGTCAGGCAGGTCACACAGAGACATATGCAGCAGATAGAAGACCTGCAGAATGAACTCCAGACACATACAGAGATGATGGCTTTGCAACAGGTAAAATCTGCTAACCCTGGCATTACTACACCTGAGTACAAAAACACATCCTGCTTATTTATGGACATGCAACATGCCAGCATACAAATGCATCTACCAAGTACCCACAAACACAACACTGATGTAGCTTAACATAAAATAACCATTTCCCTCTCTCTGCAAGGACCTGAAACAGCAGAACCGACTACAGTCACTTGAGAGGCAGCTGGATGAGAGGAGCAGTGAGGTGCAAGAGCTGAAAAGAGAGAATGAGGAACTGAGACATGAACTCAACACAGAGAGAGAAACCATCATGGACCACAAACAAAATAGCAGCAGAAGGTCAGATTAAAGTTCAAAAATTCAAACTGGTATTGTTTTACAATAGAAGTATACTAATTGGCATTGACTAAGAGAGTGGTAAAAATGAATTAGAAATGTGCATTTCCTGAAGAAAATGCAAGAGTGTTTACACAGCATAAGCAAGTTTCTGGTGTTGCTAAAGTGTTGCTAGGGTGTTGCTAAGTGGCTTCTAGGATGTTTCAGCTCGATCTGACTTACGGTTCCTAAGAAAGAGATATTTGTATTTAACTCCACCCCTAAGGGTGACCACACGGCAACTATAGCAAACCGCCTCAGAGCCTAGTCTTTTCATGTTTTGTGGGTGATCCATCTTCATTTTGTGGGGATCCATCTCATTTTCATATTTTGTTAATTAAGCTCTGCTTTTCAATCACTGATACAGACAGCAGTCATATTATTAAGAAGAGATTCTTTAGCTAACACTTTACAACAGCTCCACAACTCATGCAGGAAGTTGATGTTACTGACTGTTATTATTGGTTTTTTCTTCACAGGGCTTACAATGTTTCTGTCAAAAACTGCTGAATCCCATTTTTAATTCCTGTCTTGTTTTTTGAGTGTGACCACTGTAGCCAGGATTTGATAGAAAGCAGATTCCACAGCAGTGGCTCTATGAATTAGAGCCTAGCAGCAGGTAATAATATGTGGTAGCCACTTGAACAATCATGCTTAAACAGCTACATTTTAACAGCGACTTTTTTCTTCAGCATATTGTCTATATTAATTTACAGAGACATGCATTATGTTGAAAAACAAGACAGGAATTAAAATAGGATTCATGTAGTTTGCTAAATGGTTCCCAGTTCTCTTTTTTTTTTAATCAGGGTTTTTTTATTTGTTTTCAAATTATACATAAAGAACAAAGGTACACAGAAACTGAACTCCCCCATCCCCCAAACACCAGACATAACATAAGGATATTATACATGATCAGATGTCCATAAATAAAGAAAATAATAATGCTGCTAATAATAATAATAAATAAACAATATGAAATAAATATAAATAATATTCCCCAACCCCTTTATTTTACAATACTATATTGCCTGCTTTCATTTCCTCAACAAAAGTTAAGAAAGGTTGCCAGATTTTATAAAATGTCCCAGTAGACCCTCTAACTGTATACCTAATTTTCTCCAACTTAAGATGGTACATGACTTCCCTTATCCAGTGGCTAAATGTCGGTGGAATAGGGTCTTTCCATTTAATCAGTATCAGTCTCCTAGCCAGAAGGGAACAGAAGGCCAATATTTTACTTTTACTAAAACTAATGTTTTCTGGGGCCACACCAAACAATGCAATAAATGGGGATGGCTCTACAACCTCTCCAAATAGCCCAGAGAAGGTCTCAAAGATATTGGTCCAGAACATGTGAAGTCTTGGACATGTCCAAAATGTATGCAGCAAAGTTGCTGGAGCCTGCCTGCATCTGTCACATGTGGGATCTATGTCAGCATTAATCTTAGAAAGTCTGACTTTAGACCAATGTAAACGGTGTACAATTTTAAATTGTATTACAGCATGTCTGAGGCAAATGGATGATGAGAAAATACCCTGTATTATTTTGTGCCAGACTTCTAATGAAATTAGTTCACCTAAATCTGTTTCCCAATTATTTTTGAGTAGATCTAAAGGAGTTGAATCATATATGCTGAGTAATTCATAGATCCTGCTTATAGACTGTTTTTGGACTGGTTTACATTCAAAAATTGAGTCTAATAAAGAAATTGGAGGGCATAATGGAAAATAATTAGAATTCAATGCTACGAAGTTCCGAAGTTGCAAATACCTATAAAAATGTGATTTGGGAATGTCAAATTTCTATACCAACTGTTCGAAGGACGCAAAATTTCCATCAATATAAAGTTCAGACAGTGAGACCAAGCCTTTTCTAGCCCAAACCTCAAAAGCATTGTCCATCATTGATGGAACAAACATGCAATTTCGAGCAATTGGTGCAGCCTGTGATATCTCTTTAAGGGAAAATGATCGTCTAATCTGATTCCAGATTTTAACTGAACGTATAACAACTGGATTAGAAGTCAAGCTAGAGATTGGCTGAGTAAATGGTATTTTAGAACACAGTAAAGCTACTAGAGAGGTGGACCCAACTGAAGCCCCCTCCAGAATTGTCCAAACAGGGGCAGACATGTCATTCTTTAACCAGAACACCAATGCTCTTATGTTGGCTGCCCAATAATAATATATGAAGTTCGGAAGTGCCATCCCTCCTTTTGAACGAGGTCTCTGCAGTGTACTTCTTTTGATTCTTGGTGTTTTTATGTTCCAAATAAAGGTTGATATCTGATTATTTAATTTGGAGAAGAAAGATTTTGTTAAAAAAAACCGAAGGCACTGAAAGATATACAAAAACCTGGGCAGTACACTCATCTTTACTATATTAATTCTTCCACCCAATGAGAGACGGAGATGGTCCCAGCGCTCAAAGTATTGTTTTAAATTAAATAAGAGAGGTGGATAGTTGGCCCCATATAAATCTTTATGATCATGCGTGACCCAAACCCCAAGGTATTTGAATTTTTTAGGGCTAATTTTAAAGGGAATTGAGCTTAAAGACAACAGACTGATCCCCTCACCAGCAGGCATTAGTTCACTTTTCTGGATATTGACTTTATAGCCAGATATTTTGCCAAATTCTGTAAGTAGAGTCAGCAATTTAGGAAAACTTGTCAGGGGTTGTGACAGGTATAATAACATGTCGTCCGCATATAGCGAAACCTTGTGTTCCAATCCTGCACGCTGAATACCTTTAATATCGGCTCTTTGTCTCAGAGCTAAAGCAAGTGGTTCCATTGCAACCGCAAATAGAAGAGGGGACAAAGGACATCCCTGCCTCATGCCGCGTTGAAGCTCAAAATAAGCAGATATTATTATTAGTACGCACAGCAGCCGTCGGAGACATATATAAAAGATCCATGATAGAAGCTTAAAACCAAATCCAAACCTCTCCAGTGTATTGAAAAGATAGCCCCACTCCACCCGGTCAAATGCCTTTTCTGCATCCAATGAAAGCACTACCTCCGGTGTACCGGGCGGAGAGGGGCTATAAAGAATATTCCAAAGTTGTCTAATGTTAAAGAAAGAATAACGATTCTTAATAAAACCTGTTTGGTCAGGTGATATGATGAAGGGTAGAGCTCTCTCTAAACGCCACGCGAGGACCTTAGCAAGCACTTTAGCATCAGTATTAAGAAGGGAGATTGGACGGAATGAGCTGCACTCAAGAGGGTTCTTGTCTTTTTTAAGGATTAATGAGATAACTGCCTGATGCATGGTTGGTGGTAGAGATTTTGATGAAAGCGACTCTTCAAAAACAATAAAGGGGAAAGCTGTTCTGAAAATTTTTTAAAGAAATCTGTTGGGAAACCGTCCGGTCCCGGTGATTTGCCACTCTGCATAGATCTAACTGCTAATGTTATCTCTTCCACCGTGAAGTCTTCTTCCAGTTTAGCAGCCATCACAGGGTCTATAGCGGGGATATGTATACTATCTAAAAAGTCTTCCCGCGAATGAGGGTCGACACATACACTATATTACTAAAAGTATTCGGTCACCCATCCAAATGATCAGAATCAGGTGTCCTAATCACTTGGCCTGGCCACAGGTGTATAAAATCAAGCACTTAGGCATGCAGACTGTTTTTACAAACATTTGTGAAAGAATTGGCCGCTCTCAGGAGCTCAGTGAATTCCAGCGTGGAACTGTCATAGGATGCCACCTGTGCAACAAATCCAGTC
>CM041002.1:9668351-9685536 GCA_022985145.1 Pangasius djambal | reverse complement strand
ATCACAGCTACCCATGGGGCATGTCTGACTTTGATGTGTATATATTGCCATTATTATGTAATAAAAAAAACAATTATTGTTATTATCTTTAGTGATAATGACAAGTTACTTTAATGCATTTACACCAGGAAATGATAAAGATTAATGCTGATATTGTCCAAAACCTCACTTTGCTTAGGGTGTTTCCAAACTTTTGGAGAGCAGTGTATGTTTTTAGACATTTTATTTTTAAATAATTCCGAGGACAGCTAAAAGAAGCAGAAAAAATCCCATTCTGATATACTTAAATTTGATGTTGCAAAATTCACTAGGGAAAAATAATCACTTAGGGAGTGAATATTGTTTGAATGATTGTGTAGGTGGGACCTGTACTATTGTGTGTGTGCTGAAAGTATTAAGGACCTGGTAGGAGATCAGATGGATTGCTGTATTCTGGATAGGGTTGGGCAATATTGCGATGGCTTAAGACCACAACTGCTATGATAGCTTTGGACTGCAATTCCCACAAACAGTTTTGCACTCAAGTCTCCATCAGTGAACAGTTGATAACTTCAATAAAATAGACTTCATGTGAAAACTGTAATGAATTTTCATGGATACACAATTGCACTTTGAGTATACAGTTATAGAAGTGAATTATTCATAATTGCACTATCCATTGTCACCCAGATGAGAATGGATTCCCTTCTGAGTCTGATTCCTCTCAAGGTTTCTTCATCATATCTTCTCTGGGAGTTTTTCCTTGCCACTGTCGCCTCTTGCATGCCCATTAGGGATAAATTCATAAATTTAAAATTTGTATTGTGAGTTTATATATTTCTGTAAAGCTGCTTTGTGACAATGTCCATTGACAAACACTATACAAATAAAATTGAACTGAATATTAAAATATTAGAATTAAAATTTCAATCTATGAATTTATCAACAGTCCTCCGTTTCAACTGTTTTAATGTAATCCAGCTGGACCACAATTGGCCACATATAATTGACCACAATGTAATTGAAATAAAGATTTATTTATTAGAATGCATGACCTGTGTTACTCTTTTTGCAGTTCTGCTTTTACCAAGTTATACCATTTACATGTAATAAAGGCATAACTAACACCAACTCAGCTGGAAAACTCACAAAGACTCAGCTGGATGGTGAATTTTTAGGTAATTCTGCAGTAATGCGCAGCAAAACAGTGCATTTTCGATATAAACCTTTTACAAATTGCAAACCTAATGTCCACATGGTCAACATTTCTGTTTATAACTTTTGATGGCTGTCAAAGTGTTTGAATGAAGTGGTTATTTGAGTTACTGTAACCTTGCTGTTAGCTTGAAACTGAGCTCTCTCCTCGACAAGGTGTTTCCACCCGCAGAACTGACGCTCACTGGATGTTTTAATTTTTTTTGCACAGTTTCTGAAATACTCAAACCAGCCTTTCTGCCAAAAGAAAATGGAGAATGTTTTGAATTCATTAATGTGAAATAAGATCTATCAGTGTGTTTGACTTGGCTAACATCTGACCAAGTGTATATATAACATCAGTTAACTATGTTTATTAGGGAAGCCACCGAAAAAAATATTGGCTGACTATGGTCAAAAATAAAAATATTAAAATAGGCCTACAATGAAATAATAATAGCAACAATAAAAATAGCAAACTTTATTTGTATAGCACCTTTCATACAAAAAAATGCAGCTGAAAGTGCTTTACAATAAGGAAATTATATGCAGCAAGTGCTTCATATAAAAATAAATTTAAGAAATACTGTAATTAATATAATATAAAAACCAAATATTAATTTTAAAAAATGTTTCATAGAATACATAGCATTAGATAGAAAATAACTGAGTAATAATAGTTAAATAAAAGTTAAAAATTTGAATACATAAAATAGATAAATCTAATAAAATACAAAATGTTAGAGTGCAACAGTGCATAGGATAGCTAGTTAAAGGCTAAAGTAAAGAGAGAATTTTTTAGCTTTCTTTTGAAAGTATTTAGCGAAATGGCTTCCCTAATATCGATAGGTAGTGTGTTCCATAGCTTTGGGGCGTAATTGACAAAAGCTGCATTCCCAATTTTCCTTCGACTGTTCCAATAAACCAGCAGCAGATTATCTCACTGTTCTTGTTTTTAATCAGTGTGAAATTTGATTGGGAGCCAATGCAGTGTGGATAAGATAGGGGTGATGTGGTCTTGTCTTTTGGTTCTAGTAAGGACTCTTTCAGCTGAATTCTGAACTAACTGGAGCTTGTTTATGAACCTAATGGAACAGCCAGACAGTAAGGCATTACAACAATCCAACTTAGAGGTAACAAAAGCATGAACAAATTTTTCTGCATCATGTATTGACATTATATTTCTTATCTTAGCAGTATTTCTGAGATGACAGAAAGTAGGGGTGTAACAATACATCGATATGGATGCATAAATTAAATTTCTAACGATATGATGCATCGATGCCACACGTATCAACATGCGGTACCTTTATTTTAACACTCTCCACGTCCTCATTCCTAACGTAATGTCTGTCTACGCATTTCCGCCAAAGCGCGCATTTTCGTTTACTTCCCACACTGTCTGCCTGTGTGTCATAAAGAATGCGAATGCGATGCAGCAGCAAATCGGTTGTAGCAGCGAAAAGACAGACACAGAAAACGTTGTGCCTGCTGTCGGACGCAAATCGTGGGTTTGGAAATATTTTGTATTTGGGAAAACAGATGGGCAGACAAAGAAAACCCTTGTTATTTGCAAGCTTTGCCAGTACCCACTGAAACACTGCGGAAATACGACAAACTTGTCAGCGCACCTGCAGGTGATATTGTCCATGCAGAGCACAGTGTCCTCCTGGAGCACAGTGTCTCTCCTGAACATGTTGATCTCAAAAGGACAGTACCACTGCAGCACCACTGCAGCACTTGTTTGACTGTTAAATCTGAAGTTGTGTGACCAGTCAAATGTTAGATAAGTTTAACAGCTTTATTTTTATATTTGTTATATTCATTTATTTATTTTTATTTTTTTTCTGCAACTAGAGTACATCAGTGATTTGCATTATTGCACATTGTAGCACAAAAGGCTGGAAGACTTTGACTGTTGCCATCATAAGCTTGATTGATTTCATGTGACTTTATTTTCCCCCATTATTTATTTTTCTTTATTTAAAAAAAATAATAATGTGTAATTTATTTTGTTAGTTTCTTGTTGTAAATGTCCCAATGGGGATAGAGAGTGTGCAATTTTCAAAGAGTTTAATTAAATGTTCATGTTATATATTTTGGTTGCATTTGTGAGTTATTAAGAATGTAACTGCTTGTGTAAACTAGGCACATAATATCAAAATATCGATAAATTAATCGAATCGTATTGCAGAAATTTTTGAGGTATCGGCAAATATCGTATCGCTGGCGGAGAAAATCGATATCATATCGTATCGTGATGAACTATCCGATTTACACCCCTAAAAGAAAGCTATCCTAGCAATATTATTTACATGAGCTTCAAATGAAAGACTAGAGTCAGTAATCACACCAAGGTCTTTTGCACATGATGAAACATGATGAAAGGCCATCCAGAGATACTATGTGATCAGAAAGCTTACTTGTAGCTGCATGTAGTCCTAGTACAAGTACTTCTATCTTGTCAGAATTAAGTAAAAGGAAGTTAATTAGCATCCAGTGAACCTTGCGGAACACCAAACTTTACTTCAGTATGCCTACAGCAGTCACCATTTACGTCTAAAAACTGATAACAATCTGAAAAATAAGACCTGAACCAGGAGAGGGCCATTCCCTTAATGCCAACAACATTTTCTTGTCTATCAAGGAGAACAGCATGATCTGCAGTCAGAATGTTTTTTTTTTTTTTTTTTTTTTTTAAACGTATTTTTACAGCCTGACGTGCACAGATGAGAAGGAACAAGGGAGTGATGTGCGGTGGTGGTATTTATGGCAAATACTGCATCATACTTCACTGTGGGCCCCATTCACACCTGGCATTAACATGTGCCCTGGGTGATCGAATCACAGGCGGACAGCCGAGATGCATAGCCATTTACACCTGGCGTTATGAATGTGCCTTCACTGACTACTTGTGATCAGATTTCGTACATCATTTCTACTGGAGAAAGGCAGTCATGCACATTACATCAGTCTTCTGCTGCATTTTTTTTTTTGTCAGGCAGAAACGTTCCACAAATCCTATCTCATGTACCATCACACATTGTTTTACATGTTTTAATCATGTGGTCTGCTAACAAAACTTAGAAATGAATGAGAAATGAGACAACATATGAAGTTATGAAAAGCAACTGCTTTTGTCTGCTGTTATATCGTTGTCTTTATCAATTAGCCTAGTGGCAGAGAGCTAATCCCAGCATACAGACCGCTTGTCAGAAGCTCCAAACCGGTTCTGAAGCAGGTGAAAACCTAGCCAGCAAGAGCCATCTCTGCTCTTCAGGACTGTTTTGAACACACTGACTTGCACATGTTCAGGAAAGTGGCAACTGACGGCGACTTCACCAACTTGGAGGAATACGTGATATCAGTGACCAGCTCTATCAGCAAGTGCATTGTCTCTGTCTCCAAGATCATCACCAGACGCTCCAACCAGAAGCCGTGGATGACTGCAGAGGTGCATGCGCTACTGAGGACCCGAGACTCCGCTTTCAGAGCAGGCGACAAGGTGGCCCTAAGAACAGCGAGGGCCAAACTGTCCCGGGCCATCAGAGAGGCAAACGCATGCATGCACAGAGTATCCACAACCACTTCAAGGCCAGCAGCGACACACAGCGCATGTGGGAGGGCATCCAGGCCATCACCAACTGCAGGACAACATCACCTGCCTGTGACAATGATGCCTCCCTCCCAAATACGCTGAACAACTTCTTTGTTCGGTTTGAGGCGCAGAATGATGTGACAGCGAGGAAGACCACCCCTCCTCCCAGTGATCAGGTGTTGTGCCTAACCACGGCCGATGTGAGTCGACCTGCAGAAGGCTGCTGGACCAGACAACATTCCTGGCAGAGTGCTTAGAGGATGTGCAGACCAGCTGGCGGATGTTTTCACAGACATCTTCAACACCTTCCTGAGCAGCGCCGTTGTTCCGACGTGCTTCAAGGCCACCACCGTTGTCCCCGTGCCAAAGAAGTCTTCAGTGTCCTGCCTCCATGACTACCGTCCCGTTGCACTTACACCCATCATCATGAAGTGCTTCGAGATGGCACATCAAGACCCTGCTGCCCCCTTCACTGGACCCCCTGCAATTCGCTTACCGTCCCAACATACAGTCAGCATACAGAGAGGAGGCTAACGGACTGGTGCAGAGCCAACAACCTGTCTTTCAATGTGGACAAAACTAAAGGGATGGTTGTTGATTTCAGAAGAGCACAGAATGACCACTCTCCGCTGAAAATCAGCGGCTCCTCGATGGAGATCATCAAGAGCACCAAATTTCTTGGTGTTCACCTGGCAGAGAACCTCAGCTCGTTGCTCAACACTATCTGCATAACAAAGAAAGCCCAGCAGCGCCTGTACTTTCTGAGAAGACACATGAGGAAAGCACATCTCTCACCCCCCGATCCTCACCATGTTCTATAGAGGGACTATCGAGAGCATCCTGTGCAGCTGCATCACTGCCTCGTTCGGGAATTGCACCTTCTTGGATCGCAAGACCCTTCAGCGGATAGTGCGGCCAGCTGAGAAGATCATCGGGGTCTCTCTTCCCTCCATCACAGATATCTCATGCTGCATCCGCAAAGCCACCAGCATTGTGGATGACCCCAAATACCCCTCTCACACACTCTTCACCATCCTGCCGTCTGACAAACGGTACCGAAGCATTCGGGCCCTCACGACCAGACTGTGCACCAGTTTCTTCCCCCATGCCATCAGACTCCTCAATACTCAGAAACTGGACTGAAAGAACACACACACACACAACTGTGCATCCTCTTTGCAATTTTTTGCACATTACATTATGCTGCTACAATATTTATTATACTGTACATAGGCTGCTACTTCTTATGTTTACACTATTTCAGCAACTTATTGTACTCTTTGCACTATTGCCACTGGATTCACTTTCTAATAGAACTGTGTACTGGTCGGCGCTGCACTGGGACTTACTGTGCCCATTGTTTATCCCAGTAGTCATTGTACTGTCTTGTGCTGTCTGTACATGTTTGCACTTTATGTATAAATTTATGTAGTCCCGTGTTGTTCTGTGATTGTCTTATGTAGCACCTTGGTCCTGGAGGAACGTTGTTTCATTTCACTATGTACTAACTGGCTGTATATGGTTGAAATGACAATAAACTCCACTTGACTTGACTCAACATGATTTCCAGACAGTCTTGAAATGATTATATATACCCCGCTAGGGCAGTGAGACAGTCCATTAGTTGGTCTTCAGTGCTGTCCGAGACACATTCACATTCACACAACAAATGTGATGTGGCCATATGTGTCCCCGACCACCTCCGAATTGAGTTTGCATGAACGGATCACAATGCGTCGTCGAGATGTATTTGACCCTGTTCACACCTGTATTTAGCACTGACCAGTTGTGATCCAATCACCCAAATTGCAGGTTGTCAATTTGTGTCACACTACTCAGGGGAGTTTGACCTTTGTAAACAATATGGCCACTACATGCCAATCAATTTTTGTGAGACGGAGCCTAATTTACTTAACAGTTAACAGTTTTAACTTGTGATTGCTTGCACTGATTTTCACAAAACATGACAAAGCAAATATAGAACAAGATTTTGAGGTTATATGCAAAGCTTGAGGTGTGGTCTTGCATAAGTGGCAAAGCTAAATTCAGATAACTGTTTCACAAATTTGGTATACTGCATTTCTGTGCTATTCTCTAATTGGCTGTTTGATGATTACTTGGCCAAAACATGGCCAACACTGGCCATTCAGATTTCAGCAGTCATTTGACAGGGTAAACATTGAGCTATCATCATTGAAACCTGAACGTTTTGTCCCTCTCAAGACCCCTAGTAAATGATGCAGTCTCACTCAATTTGGCCTCTGGGGGGGTACTGTTTGTGTTTTTGAAGGTTAAAACAAGCATATCTCTTGTAAAATAAGGTGTACGGTGTATAGAAACAACATCTACCTCATGCTTTGTTTCCTTACACCCTAAAAATTTGCCTTTTTGGACCATTTGGCAAAAAAATATGCAGAAAAAAAATGAGACCAAGATCAATCACTTCAGAACTTTTTCCACCTTTAATGTGACCTATAACCTGTACAACTCATCTGAGAAACAGACTGAAATCTTTTAGGCGGGGTGAGTAAAAATAAAAAAACAAAATAATGTGGTTGCATAAGTGTGCAGACCCTTTTATAACTGGGGATGTGGCTGTGTTCAGAATTAAGCAATCACATTCGAACTCATGTTAAATAGGAGTCAGTACACACCTGCCATCATTTAAAGTGCCTCTGATTAACCCCAAATAAAGTTCAGCTGTTCTAGTAGGCTTTTCCTGACATTTTTTTAGTCACATCTTACAGCAAAAGCCATGGTCCACAGAGAGCTTCCACAGCATCAGAGGGATTTGATTATTAAAAGGTATCAGTCAGGAGAAGGGTTCAAAAGAATTTCCAAGGCATTAGATATACCATGGAACACAGTGAAGACCATCATCATCAAGTGGAGAAAATGTGGCGCAACAGCGACATTACCAAGAATTGGACGTCAATCCAAAATTAATGAAAAGCTGAGAAGAAAATTGGTCAGGGAGGCTGCCAAGAGGCAGCAACATTAAAGGAGCTCCAGGAATTTCTGGCAAGTACTGGCTGTGTAGTACATGTGACAACAATCTCCCGTATTCTTCATATGTCTGGGCTATGGGGTAGGGTGGCAAGACGGAAGCCTTTTCTTACAAAGAAAAACATCCAAGCCCGGCTAAATTTTGCAAAAAACACATTTGAAGTCTCCCAAAAGCATGTGGGAAAATGTGTTATGGTCTGATGAACCCAAGGTTGAACTTTTTGGCCATAATTCCAAAAGGTATGTTTGGCGCAAAAAGAACACTGCACATCACCAGAAGAACACCATACCCACAGTGAAGCATGGTGGTGGCAGCATCATGCTTTAGGGCTGTTTTTCTTCAGCTGGAACTGGGGCCTTAGTCAAGGTGGAGGAAATTATGAATGGTTCCAAATACCAGTCTATATTGGCACAAAACCTTCAGGCTTCTGCTAGAAAGCTGAAGATGATGAAGAACTTCATCTTTCAGCATGACAACGACCCACAGCATACATCCAAATCAACAAAAGAATGGCTTCACCAGAAGAAGATTAAAGTTTTGGAATGGCCCAGCCAGTGCCCAGACCTGAATCCGATTGAAAATCTGTGGGGTGATCTGAAGAGGGCCATGTACAGGAGATGCCCTCGCAATCTGACAGATTTGGAGTGTTTTTGCAATGAAGAGTGGGTGAATATTGCCAAGTCAAGATGTGCCATGCTGATAGACTCATACCCAAAAAGACTGAGTGCTGTAATAAAATCAAAAGGTGCTTCAACAAATGATTAGTTTAAGGGTGTGTACACTTATGCAACCATATTATTTTGTTTTTTTTATTTTTACTCGCCCAACCTAAACGATTTCAGTTTGTTTTTTCAATTGAGTTGTACAGGTTATAGGTCACATTAAACGTGGGAAAATTTCTGAAATGATTTATCTTGGTCTCATTTTTTTTTTTTTTACATCACAGAAGCCTGGCATTTTAACAGGGGTGTGTAGACTTTTTATATCCACTGTACATGATATTCCGCTCTCATATTTACTTTTGTGAGAAAATGGAATTTGGGGATCGTCCAAAGCCAGGGATTTTTAGGTGAAGGATGTTGCATGTTGTGTAGTCTGCACACAAAACACAATAAGTGATTAAATTCATGTAGCGTGAGCAGTACAGTGATTCTGAGATTTTAAGTCATGTAGTGTCTATTTGACACAACTGTTTCATTGGTTTAAAACCTGACCTATTAACATAGAGTTTGATTAATGTTGCAGTCACAGGTGTGCACATATCATGGATTTTACAATGGCTTCGAATGCAGCTCAGGCAGTCAGCTTGTGGAATTGAAGCTAATCCTGTGTGAGTTACTCATGAAACTTTCTTAAAAGTTATATATTTTCAATATTTGGAAAACAGATATATTTATTAAAAAAACTTTATTAAACGTCATCACCTAATAGTTCATACAGAATAGACACATTCAGTATAAAATCTGCTTTCTTTGTGTGTGAAGTGATCCAACTTTATGCGCAGGCAAGGTTTAGGGACATCCTTATCATAACAATGTCACTCCCAGTCCAGTGAGTCCATCCAGCTTTTTAAACTCTACCAGTGTATTCACTGGACTATCAGGTGTGGCTCCTGCTTGTTTAAAATTAAAACCTGCACCCCATTGGCCCTTTGTGGACAAGATTGGACACCCCTGTCCTACACACTCATTTTTTTTTTTCCATAAAGGCACATCATTTGCAGAACACAGGCACTGATTTTGACTGTAAAGTAATTGGATGTAAAGGTTTACAAGGTCATTATTATTATTCTATTGAACAGATTGTTAGGTTGCATATAAATGTAAGCAATCAGAATAGAGTAAACCAATTGAGGTCAATCCAAATAAGATTTTAATCCATTTGGATGAGGTGGGTTAATATTTTTTTAATAATCCATTAAATGAAAGTATATTAGTCATGTAGACCTTTGCATTGAATTCTTTTCCCAGTCGCAATCAGAGTGTGTTCTATGCATGTTTTTGTGTCACAGTGTGCTTCTACAATACAATGGGCGTATAAGACAACACAGTTGCACCTTATAGATTTTAATCTATTTAAAATGATTGTGGGGTTAGATTTGTGATGGGACAGTTTATTATCCTGTTATTTGAAAGGCCTTCTCAAGACAGAGAGGCCATGTGCCATGTTGGGGTGTGGTCATCCACAGGGTGCTGGGTTAAATTTATTTCAATTTGGTGTACTGCATCATTGTGCTAATCTAATAAACACACACACACTCACTATCTATCTACATGTATCAGTCTGCCTCTCCATTTGTCTTTCAACACTCTCTCCATCTATCTGTTTACTAGTAACCCTATCTATCTATCTATCTGTCTATCTAATCAACTCTACAACTACTCTAATCAACCCATACACACTCTGTGAGAAATCAGTAGCAGGATCTGAAGAAAATGTGAGTGGTACTTGCCCGTGCATAATTTAACACTGACATGCAGTTGCACATGCTAGTCACAAAACTACCACAACATAGACATGTCACATATCAAAACGCTTGTCAAACCCATATAGGTCAAATTATTTATGCTTCAACAAACACGTTCACACGTAGCTCTCCCTAATGACTGGTGTCCCCATTGCCACTGCTTGGCTGACATGCTCATATCACATATCCCCTCGTACGTCTTAGGAAGTAAATCTGCCATATACAGGTCACGTTTCAGAATTTTCGCCGGAAATGTCTGGAAAATGGCATTATTCTGGCCCATAGAAAATAATGGGAAATTTTGAAAAAAAAAAAACCCCACACTCCCACACCGTCAATGAATGAACACATGAATGAATCAGGAAATCCCATTTGAATTGGAATTGATCCCACATGCACATCTCGTGGAATTTCCCGTTGGAATTCGCAATACACAATACTCGATTTACTATCTCCAAAAGAAATCTTCGGCACCTAACCAGTCCCACACCGTTTGATTCACAGACACGGATCATACCTCAGATCACTCGGAACTCTCGGAAGGTTATGTGCGATTACTTTTCTTGCCATGTCCACGTACGTGTCGTGAAATTCCTGATGAAAGTCTAATCACCAAACTACTGGAGCCATATCATGCATCAACACAATTGGCTCAATGAGAATTGCACTGTGGGGGCATGACAATGCCCTCAACTCAGTTTGCAGAATTGCGTTATGGGTATTTTAGTGACGTCACATTCATGGTTACTCAAAATAAGTGGAATCACAAAACCACCACAACAGAGACATGTGACATACCAAAATGCTTGGCTGACAGAGGAGAATTGCATTATGGTAATCTAGTGACATCACATTAATGTCACATGCACATGACCCCCAAAATAAATGGAATCACAAAACTACTGCAACATAGACATGTGACATATCAAAACGCTTGGCAGACTGAGGAGAATTGCATTATGGGAATTTTAGTGATGTCACGAACACGTTAAGCCCCAAAATTAGTGGACTCACAAAACTACTTCAACATAGACATGGCGACCCTCATCAGACCAAAGTATGGAGTCCCAATATTCTTCACCTGGGCCCTGGCAAATCCTAAACAGGCTTTTTTGTGCATGGGCTTTAGCAGTCGCTTCCTTTGTGGATGACACCCTTGCATGCATTTATAGAATTAACTAACTGTGAGTATGGCCTGGACATCTCCGAGAGCTTGCCACAAGTCCATCCTTTTTGAATTTTTGAATCACTTTCGCTACTGTATTCTGACTGATTAGCAATGTTTTACAAATTTTCTTTGTAGCCCTGACCTTTTTTATGTAAAGAAATGACTTTCTCAAGAAATTACTTTCTTTTCTCAAGTCTTGTGACATTTCTCTTCCATATGGTGCCATTATTGTCAACGTTGCATGGGAGGGGATTTAATGGGTTAAATACCACCCTTAATTGTCAATTATCTGGCAGCCTCACGTTTGATTATTGATTAGACTCACCTGTTGTTGAATTCCTGTTAATTAGCATTTTATCAAGTTTTATTGGGGTATACTCATTTTTGCACCATGGTCTCCAATCATTTTTTTTAATAAATTCCAGTTGTGTGTTTTATACTGACAAATCTCATTTGCAACCATTAAACCAGAGTTGCTGGAATATTTTATTGTATAGGATCCCATAGAAAGTATTAATTTTAAAGACAGCGTTGTGGCAATTAGTGCAGATCAAAGATCACTCTGGAGAGCCTGGGTGTTGACGCCATTAGACTTTATTCTTTCCAGAATTAAGCCGAGCAGTTGTCTGCAGACAAAAGCTGCCCAACTCATCAGAAGGGCATTCTTATATACATTTACCTGAAACCTCTTCCACATCCTGTTTTTAACAAGACACATACTCTCATACATGTGTATCCTGTTTTTTAACAAGACACCAGGTTACCCCATATGCTTATCTTATTGTTTAAGGAAGCCTTATTCAAATTTACAACTTGTTCCTGTTTCCCCACTTTACCCACTTTTAGGATTCCCATGCATATGTAAGGTCATATAGGTCATTTTTAGGCCTCAGTTTCTCAGCATACACTTCCTGTTCCATGCATATAGTTCTAGTCAGCAAGCCTTTTACTGAGATACTGGGTACAATGACACTTTGCACTATACTGGTTCCATACATCTATAACATTGAGGATTAAACATTATCAATATGAGTACACATTTTCTGGTTAACATATTGTGTGTCTATAAGAGACACATGATTTTCTGAGAAATATGTTGGTGTGTTCTCATTTATGCTGGGAACTGTATATCGCTACCTTTATTTTTAAGAAAAAGCAGCAGGGTGGTTCTCAAATCAGTGAGTTCTTTTTGTTACAAACTGGAACGTTAAAATTTAAAATGCCATCCCAAGACCAGAATATCTAAATCAATATATTGGGTTGTTACCAAATTAGCTCAAACATGAAACAAATAACTCATCTATACTACTCAATATGTATAACCCAGTGTTTGGGATAAAATAGCAACCCAACATTTTTCAACATTTCTTGCGCTGATATCATTTTCTCAATTATTTTATCTTTTAAATAAGAGTTCTGCCTCAAAAATATCTGTAAATTGCTTGAATGTCTGCTCAATAATGATCAAAAACATGCTGAATTTGTAAACAACATGGCCATCACATGCTAATCAATTCTTGAATGAGTGAGCTTAATTTCTTCAATCAGCTACAACACATGATAATTTAGATGGCTTATTCAGGACTAAATGCTAAGGCCACGTGCCAGGTTGGGGCATGGTCATCCACAGGGTGCGGGGTTAAATTCAGATAACGATTTCTTAGGCAATGTAAGTTCAAGCAAGCTGAAATTTGGTGTACTGCTTTGATGGACTAATCTGTGAGTGGATTTGCACTGTTGACTGGGCTACATCAAAAACATGGCCACGGTCAGCCAATCAGTTTGCAGCAGGCACTTCATAGTGTTAGTATTGACGTGCCATCACAGAACTTGAACAGTAGTTTCATCTATGTTTGCTTTAGTGTTCTGTGTGACTTGCCAAGAACTAGCACCTTGTGGTGCAATATACAAATGCTGTTTGGCCCCCGAAGATCTCTGCTTTATTAGGAGGCCAAGCATTGAAGGTGCATAGGCACCCTATTGTTATTCTACCTTTTCTTCTTCTTCTTCTGGCTAGGGTGGCTTCTGGTAAAAGGTTGTGAAATTTGGCACACTGACTGGGGGGTGTAAGGAACATTCTGACCAAATTCGGGCCAAGTGCTGCTAAAGCTCTAGTGCCACCCTCAAGAATTGTAACAACTTTCATTTTTTCCTTATATCATTTGAAGAATTTGTACTAAATTCACAGTTCAAGTTTCCTATAATTCCCTCGGATATGCTGACTTGAACACACATCAACATCTGAAATTCAAGTGTACTTCCTGTTGACCATCATGGATTTTATTAAAAACTGCTCCTCCTACAAAATTTGTCCAATCATCACTAAATTTGGCACACGTCATCTTGAGACCCGTCTTTAATAACAAATGTTATTAAAGGAATATTGATATTCAAAACCTGTTCTCCTGTAACGCCCTGGCAAATCCCTGAAACTCCAAATCATTCTTGATTCCCTTTGTCTATAGTTATGACTCTGCTTTCCAGTGATTGCTTATGCAACAACTGTAGCGTGTCTGTGAATGTGCGGCTGACCGAGTCTGGGTGCTTGGCCTTTGAAAATGCTGCTTACAGCTTTAATTATTGTTGTTATTTTTAATTTGTTTCTTTCCAACTGATTGTAAGTTTACCCCATAATATTTATAATAGTAAGAAGCTAATTGTGTGGTGTCCTGGTAAAACCCTTTCCATGGTCAAATTTGAATATTTTCTGCTATATATAGTTCTGAAAGCTTTTTTACTAAACTGAAATGTTTCCTTTCTGCACTTTTTTTCATCCATAAGTAAAACTATGGCATTTCAAATTTTGGTTACTCCCAAAAATTAATAGGGATAAAATTGAATTTAAAGATTTCATTACAATTCTACTGAAAGGCACCCCACCTACCTCTACATTTATAAACTAATCTACTTGTAGAAAAATGTTTGCAACAAATTTGAAACAATTATGTGTTTACAATGGGAAATGCTGATTATCTCTCTCTTATGACTTCACTGACATCATCCCAATCAGTCTCTGTCTTATCACCTGAGGTAAAAATCACTTGCGGTATTTAAACACATCATCTTTTCACTTCACTGATCACTGTTCAAGAAAATATCAGTGGGGAAATAATCATTGATTAAGCTCATGAGTTCTGTTTAAATTTTATTCAGTCACTTAACGATTTTAAAACTTTGTCTTCTATCATCTGCACAAAAAAAGTGTGTGTAAATCACTCTTCTCTGTTTTGATGATAATGTAACTGTACGGGAGCTTTGCAGAAATTTTGTTAGCCACAGTCTGATTACAGTCTGAATTGATTAGACTTAGGTCCATTTAGCAATGGCACATATCCAACAACTTCCAAATCATACCATTCATTGCATGAGAAAAGCACACTTTGCTTGAAAAGATCATGTCATGTAAGACACAAATGCAATGGTAAAAATAGTCCGTCTTGCCTAAAGATACCTAAAACCTCACCAGCACACAGCTAAAGCAAGGGTAGAAAGTAAACTAAATATTTATTTATTTTTATTTTTTTTTTATATAAAATGTATTTTCTTAAAGTAAAGATCAAGATACGTTATTGACAGAAAAACTTTTGTGTGTTTTTTAGAGTGATCCAGAATTTAACTGCAGCAACATCTGTTGGGTTTTCCCAGATTGTCATACAATTATAAAACAAGATAACATAGGTTTTATTGTGAAGTATATATTATGTCTCCTTTTTAAATATTTATTCCATGGAGAAAAAAAAATACACTGACTAATCAAAGCTAGTTGTTGTTGATGACACTTTATAAGGAACATGGTTCATGTAATTTTAAATGATATTTTCCTATTTAACATTGCTTTTCATCTCTTTTCCGACAGACATTACCATGCATTGCACCTAGGTTAGTTGCTGTGAGTAAAACCAAGCCTCCAGACATGGTAGTTGAGGCTTATAAACATGGGCAACGCAACTTTGGAGAGAACTATGTAAGTAAATTTAAATATCACCTTTGTATTCTGGCTCTAATGATTCTATAATGTATGTATTTTGCACCTCCTCATAGGTAAATGAGCTTGTGGAGAAAGCCTCTCACCCTCTGGTATGTAGCCGTTATTGGAGGTGACCCTAGTCTTGCTTGGATAGAAGTGTCTAACAATAGATGTCGGGAGACTTTCAGAAACTTGTGAATTATGACAAAAATATATTCCTATCCACCTTAGATTAAATTTGAAGTCTCCTGGTGTCTTTTATATGTCTATTCTTGTTAGAGGTCATGTCTGGCAACAGTAAGACTACTAGTGACCCTAAATATCTATGTCACTTTTTCAGCTCATGTGCTGTGTTTTTTAAAATATTTTACTCATATTTTACTGTGTCTGATTTTTTTTATCTTAGATTTTGACATCATGCCCTGAAATTAAATGGCATTTCATTGGACATCTACAGAAGGGCAATGTTAATAAACTCTTAGGTAAGCAGGTTAGCTCTGTCTTAATGTGTTTACTACATAAGTTTATTGATAAAAAAAATGCTTTCATTGCCTTTATTCTTCTAAACAGATCCATCTTGAACATGTATATGAAATTTATTCTATTATATATTGTGTATATTGAGTTTTGCCCTTTTTTGAGTTGGCTTATAGGTGTTCCAAACCTTTACATGGTCGAAACAATCGACTCTGTAAAACTGGCTGACAAACTTAACAGCTCATGGCAGAAGTTACGATCTTCTAACACCCGGGGGTTAAAGATCATGGTTCAGATCAACACCAGCGACGAGGAAAGTGTGTGTTCATTTCAAAAACAGCCTGTAATATTCACCTGTGTTATACAGTATTCACCTGTGTTTCTCACTGCATATTTAGTACCTTTAAGCTCAGTAGTTGATCATGAGTCTTAAAGAAGAAATATATCTGTTTGAATAGCAATAGCAAGGATGTCTATACAACCCCTGGCAAAAATAATGGAATCACCACACTTAGAGGATGTTCACCCAGCTTTTTTACTTTATAGCAAACAAACAAATCACAGATATGACACAAAAAAGGTTTTGTTCAATAGCTTAACATTCTGGCTTTGTGAAACATACATCAAAAAAATTCACTGACATTTTTTTTTTATTAATGGCATGTCATTTTCCAAATCAAGTAGAGGAAAAAAGTATGGAATCACTCAATGTTAAGGGAAAAATTATGGAATCATCAACAAAAAAACACAATTAGTACTTTGTTGCTCCTCCTCTGGCTTTTATGACAGCCTGAATTCTTTGAGGCATAGACTTCACTAATGAAAAACAATATTCCCCATCAATCTGGTTCCAGCTTTCTTGAATAGCAGTTGACAGATCAGCTTTGCAGGAGGGAGCCTTATTATGGACCAGTTTTTTTTTTAATATCCACCATAAATTTTCAATTGGATTGAGATCCGGACTGTTTGCTGGCCATGTCATTGAGTTGATATGCCTTTCCTGAAGAAAAGCTTTAACACTGTTTGCTCTGTGGTACGATGCGTTGTCATCCTGAAAAATTACTTCAAATCCCACCAAACCTATTTTCTATGAATGGAATGAGAAAAGTGTCCAGAATTTCAATGTACTCCACCTCCCCTGGTCCTTTACCTGACATGCAATCCCATATCATAAATGAGTTGGGAAATTTGATTGTTTTCTTCAGGCAGTCATCTTCATATGTTTCGTTAGAACGGCACCAGACAAAAGTTCCAGCATCATCTCCTAGGCCAATGCAGATTCGTGATTCATCACTGAATATCACTTTCATCCAATCATCCACACTCCA
>CM041002.1:9650631-9668251 GCA_022985145.1 Pangasius djambal | reverse complement strand
TAAAGTGGATTCCCTGGTTTCCGAGTTTATTTGGAGCAAGAAGGTTCCTAGGTTGCGCAAACAGTATTTACAGAGGCCTAGGAAGCTTGGAGGGTTGGCTTTACCAAATTTTAGGTTTTATTATTGGGCTGCCAATATCAGGATTCTCAAATATTGGCTTCAATATGAGATCTCAGATTCTCACTTTACCTGGCTGGCTATGGAGACTAACTCTGCCAAGCCTGTGTCCTTGAAAGCCCTTGTCCATTCTCCAATTCAGTCCTCTATTTCACCCTATACTAAAAATCTGTTTGTTAAGACCTCTCTTAGAATTTGGGCTCAGTTTAAGCGTTATTTTGGATTTCAGTCTTCCTCTACCTATGCCCCACTGGCTGCTAATCATGCTTTTCCTCCATCCTTGGCAGACAGTGTCTTCTCAATGTGGTCAAATTTGGGTATTAATACCTTTAAAGACTTGTATATAGATAACATTTTTGCATCTTTCCAGCAATTATCAGACAAATATTTACTTCCAGGGCAGCATTTTTTTTTAGATATTTGCAGGTTCGTAGTTTTGCACGTAGTACATTCTCTACATTTCCTCAGCTACCTAATGACACTGTCTTAGATGGTTTTTTGACACCAATTTCATCTTTGAAAGTTTAAATTTCATATATTTATAATTTGATTAAACTTATTCGCATTGATTCCCTGAATTCCATGAAGGCCCTTTGGGAGGGGGATCTGGGGCAGGAAATACCAGAGGAGGTTTGGTCTGAGATTTTGGAGCATGTACATAATTCCTCTATTTGTGCTAGACATGGTCTTATACAATTTAAAATAGTACACCGTGTGTATTATACTAAAGCTCAGTTGTTTAAGATTTTTGGCAATATCTCCCCAGCATGTGATAGGTGTCAGCAGTCTCCTGCAGATCTCTTACATATGTTCTGGCTCTGTCCATCCTTATACAACTTCTGGATGGGAGTCTTTGACACCTTATCAGAATTAATTGATGAAAAAATAGAGCCAAATGCTCTTACAGCATTGTTTCGGGTCTTTCCCTCATCATCTGCGTCTTCCATTTCTACATCTAAAAAAGATACCTTGGCTTTTGCTTCCCTACTTGCTAGAAGGCTAATAGTGACTAACTGGAAATCACCAACATCTCCATCTCATTCTCAATGGATTAGAGATACCCTTTTTTTTGTTAAATTGGAAAAGATTAGATTCTCATTAAAGGGTTCTTCTAATACATTCAGGAAAATATGGGGCCCTCTTCTCCAGCTGGATAAGAGGATACATTTCTCGTCCTCCTTAGTTTGATGTGGCTCTCATGGTTTGGCTGGTCGTTAATATCGTGTTTGGTGTGGCACTGGTGATGGTTTGATCGTTTATTACGGATTCACTTGTATGTGAGCTGGCAGGGTTTTTTTTGTTTTTGTTTGTTGTTGTTGTTGTTTTTATTATAAAAGGTGCTTATAACTCTTGATTCCTTACTAGTATTGTGTTGATAATCATTTTATTTTTGTAAAACCCAATAAAAAAAAATTAAAAAAAAAAAAAGAACAATGGAAAGAAGTTCCAGTTAGTTATACCACAAATATTAACACTGGGCTTCCTTAATTTGTCCGCGACAACCCTCTAGGGGGACACCTGGGGAGGTTGGAGATGCTACTGAGGCTGTTGGAGGTAGCTTGGTGGCATTCCCCACCAGCAGAAAACAAACTACCTACCTGTTAGTAATTGTGGACTGTTTTACCAAGTGAGTAGAGATGTTCCCTTTGAGAGACAGTAAAAGCCCCCCAAAATTGTGAAAATCCTCCAGGAAGAGATCTTCACTTGTTGGAGAGTACCACAATGCATGATCTCAGACAGAGGACCACAGTTCACTGCCACCATCCTTGCTGATCTGTGCAAATCTTCGAGTAGCAGAAACTCACCACCAGTTATCAGACAAACCTGACTGAGAGAGTAAATTGACATTAAAAATCATGATATCATCATATATGGGAGAGGATCATCATACCTGGGACTAGTGGCCCACTGGAAGCGGAAAGTACAGTTTACTTTGGGCTTTTTGTTTTGGATGTCCTACCTGCTGAGGGATTATCAAGAACTGGGCGAGTTCGGGGGTTATTCGCGAGGGAGGTCAATGTTATCATTGTAAAATGCCTGTGAAACCTAATTGACTGAAGGTGGCCATGTTTTTGGAATAAATAAGTGATGATTAAAAATCCAGTTACAGATTGGCAGTTCAGTGCAGCATGCCAAATTTCAGCTCAATTGGACTTTTGGTTCCTGAGAGACAGTTATTAGGACATAACTCCACCCCCAACCGATGACCATGCTCCAATCTTTGCAGATGTCATCAGAACATCTTTCATGTTTGGTTCAAATCCATGTCACCAATCATGAATTACAGCTATTTGAATAATCCAGCTCTGCCTACTAGCATTGGTGTATGGCCTTTCACTGTTGGGCTTATTTTCCAAGAGATTTGCTTATCTGTCATGTATTTACTATTTATTTTGGTTTAATTTAATTTGAATCTATTTATTTCTGTAAAGCTGCTTCGTGACAATGTCCATTGTTAAAAGCGCTATACAAATAAAATTGAATTGAATTTAATTAAATTTTGGTGTGCATAAACATGAATAGCTCCCCCATTGGCCAATTTGAATGAGATTGCATCAGCCCCAGTGGGTCCAGACCCAAATCCTAGGACCAGTTTGCAAAAGTAGGTTTCACATATTATGCAAATTATCACAAATTTAAGTGGGCAGAGCTCATGGGTTCAAAAGGCTGTTTTGTAGAGTTTGGGAACATAAATTAAGCTTAAGAATAATTTACACTGTACATGTGACTTCAGAATCTTGTCCTATGTATGCCATTCAAGTTTCATGCAAATCCACATAAGCAGTCATGAGTTACAGCTGTTTGAGTAAATTTGGCTCTGCCTCATTAGAATTCATGGACATGTGGCAGCCATATTTTTTACAAATGTCAACATGTTTTTGATAATTATTAAGTTTCACACTCTGCTGAGAAGTTTGACAACAAAATAGTACAAGCTCTCAAAAGTAGGTTTGCATATTAGCCAAAAATAAAACATTTGCTCTAGTGCCACCATTAGGCCGATTAGGTTCATCTCTCTAGCCTGAGTAATGGTAGGGAATACTACATACTGTAGGATCTATGGTTTGGTCTGCATGATCAGTTTTGTGAGGAAGAAGAAGAAGAAGAATGCTAACAAACAATAGGGTTCCAAGCACTGTGTGCATTGCCCCCTAAAAATCCTAACAAAACCAATAGGGTTCGAAGTACAAGGTGCCTGGCCCCCTAATAATAATAATAATAATAATAATAATAACCCTAGCACACAGCAGCAATGATGCAGGCTAGGCAAGAAAAATGTCTACAGACAATGCTAAGTGAGTGAAAAAAACAGCCCTTGTTCTTGATGATCAGCTGATGACAGTGAAGGATTCTGACCCACTGAAAACAAAGAAATGTATTTAACTTTAAGCTGTAGAGAAGCATTTTTCCAAAGTTAAACAAGACCTCCACTGCAACCCTATGCCATCCGAGATAACTAATGTAGCTTGCTAATGCACTTCATTTAGAAACCAGGGAATATAAACAGAGCTAAATAAAATGTTCAGTGATGCCCCTGATTAATAGAAAATGCCAAATCACCAAATCAAATTTATATGCACTTTATTTATTTCAAATTATAATCTATAATGATGCCATGATTGTGCAGCTTGTGTGTTTGTATGCTATTATATTCATTTTAAACCAACATGATGAAACAAAATAAACACAAATATACCAGTTATTTCACTGTCCAACTGTCTTATGTCCCATTTTAGGTGAACAGTTTTGTCGTTACAGCTGGCAGATTATTCAGGTTATTTTCTGAATACTTTTAGAATAAATATTTTAAAGGCACACTTGGAAGAATTGTGTGTTAGGTAAACTTTGTCTTATTTTGCTTATTGATCAGTGTTTTTGGTTGGCAGGTTGTTAGAAGTAGTGAGTTTGTTAATTACATGTTCATTGTATACAGATAAAAGCAACAAAAATGGATTGACATGACTTCACATTCACACAGATTAGGTATTAAATGTTCTATAATAAATTGTAGAGACCTCAGATTGGTCTGAGAATTGGGGACTTTTCATTGAAAATGAAAATTATTTGAAAATGATTGATTGAAATGTAGTGAGCTGCATGACAGGAGTGGAACCTGATGTGGCCTTCTGCTGCTCGACTGCTAAGGATTTGATGTTTTGTGCATGCTGAGATGATTGTCTGCTTGCCACAGTTGTAAAGAGTAATTATGTGAGTTACTATGTCCTTCCTGGCAGCATAAATCAATATGACTATTTACCTCTGACCTCTCTTATAAGCGACAGAACTGTCGCTCACTCACTGTTGTTTGTTTTTTGCACCATTCTGTGTAAACTCTAGAGACTGTTGTGTGTGCAATTGCCAGGCATGGCATGATTGCTGGTGCATTTTCAGGCACAATAGGTTATGCTTTTCAGCTCACCACGGTTGTAAAGAGTGGTTATTTGATTTACTGTAGACGTCCTTTTAGCTCAACCTGTCTTACCATTCTACTCTGAATTCTCTCATCAGCAAGATGTTTGCACCCACAGAACTGCCGTTCACTGGACGTTTGTTTTTTGCACTAACAACCATGTCTGCCGCATTATTAGCTGATAATTTCATGAATGAGCAGGTCTACAGGCGTTCTTATTGTAGTGGCCAGTGAGTGTATGTCCCCTGTCATAACCTTGCTTATGACAATTTTTTTATTGTTTCTTTCAGAACAATAAAATTTTGTACTCCTATTTTGAAAAAGTACTGGAGACTGAATATCACAAAGTGGACAGACAAACACAAGCGTAGGTTTATTTTGATAGCAATGCAGCAGTCATATAAAAGGGCTAGGCATTATTTAGAAACATCAGGTAGGCCGATGGTCTAACAACAACAACAGATAACAACAACAGGTCAAAACAACAACAGATAATAAAGGCTGGGAATACACAGACACAATGTTTATTTGAGTTGAGTTGCATTAGAATTCAAGTGACTGAGCAGGAATCGCTGCTTGACTGAATGTCATGTGATGAGATGGTGGGCTGTGTATCATTGGAGTTTTGATTTTCAGTCATATAAACTTTCAATCTTATAATTAAAGAAAGCAAGCCAACAAACTTCCATAAATTGTGATTTAAATGGCTCATATGGTGTATAAGTCAGTTTTGTTTGCCGCGGAATCTTATTTTAATGCTGCGCAACAATTTAGAGCCTGGACTGAGTGACCTGTTAGTGACTGATTGGTATGTCTCAGTTTGCACTGTGCCGTATACTCCCTACTGTGCTGCTTGCCATCACTGGGCCTCCCAAATACATCAGGTTTCCATACGACATATGTTCTCCTGCTTTTCCAATGTGGAGACCAAGGTGTCCAAGAGGCTGACAAGCACACTTATGTGAGAGGCTTCTGGCCGGCAGTCACAGAGACACTTAAAACAATTAAAAGTTTCCCTGTGTGATGTTCCCTGTGTGATGTGTCCATGATCACCTTGGTACAGTTAAGATACCTTTTTTTCTGTTTTCATGCCATTTTCAACCATTTTGTTTCCATCTCAAATGGAATTCATCTTTTCTCCAGATTTTAGCTTTTTCAGGTGAGATTACATTGTTAAATAATATTTTTATTCATGTAGACATGAGTCAAATACAACTTCCACTTTTGCCAGTGAGAAATCCCTTTTCTTTTACTGCTTTGTCCTTATTTTGTGCTTTCTGTGAGCTTTATCTTTTATGGAGTTTATCAGCACTTACTGGGTAGCTAGTAGCAAGAAGTGTAGATTGAATATTGCTGTTAGTGCCTGATGTACTGCTGATATGAATCATGCTCTTTAAACATGATGACACATGGCAGCTGAAAAAAAATCAGGATTTTCCATATGCTGCAACTTAAGAATATTTTAATCAGCCAAAAATTTATTTCTGCTTATGTTGAGCCCATATTTATCATATCTTTTGATGAAAACAGAATAAGAAGAATAGCCACACATCTTAACCAGATAATAGCCTGTAGAATAGACTACTTGTAGTTCCAGGTCGAGTCTGTTCACACTGAAATGTACTACAGTGTGCATTCATTTCATATTTGGATTTATGCATATTTGATTTCTAGACTTGGTATGGTGAAACAAGTAGAAACTATTAGATTTGAGTGAATATTTTTATTTAATATATATGAAAAATGAATTACTTGAATGACCACAAACTATATGAACCTGGTACATTGAACATAAATTAAAAAATTTCAGTACTTTACATCTTTGTTTTTTGTAGGTCATCCAATTCCTGGAAGGAGAAAGGGGATGAAGTTGGATCAAGGGATGGGGAGGAGGACAGGCATGATGAAATAGAGGGCAAAATAAAGACCATGAAAAATGAAGAGAGAATGGAAATAAAGACCATAATGTCTGATTTCAGCTCTGCCCAAACACAGCTACATGCCCGCATTGTTGCCTGCGAAACAGAGAATGCACTACTCTTATATATATATTTTTCAATAATGCACAGCTTCCACACATTTGTACAAACACACTAAAGCATATACACAAAAAAGGCTATATTAGATAATAAAAAATAACTCCTTGTATATATGTATATGTATAAATGTAGACTGAAAGAGAGGGAGGAGACGGGTAAAAGAAGAGTAGAGGATGTGCACATCATTGCTAAACTGCAAGATAAGCTCAATGAAAGAGACCAGCTCATCAAGGGACTGGTGGTTAGTACAAAAGGCATACATACATGCAGGTGAATGAGGCTTAAGCGTGTACACTAACAACGCGCATATAGAAACTATGTTTTCTCTTTGTTATTTTGTTCACCAGGAAGATCTCCATCAGCTATCCCAACATCCACCTCTTAGCAGTGATGGGACACTGAAGTCCTACCACCCCAGAACACAATCAGGGAGTGTCACACTTACCATGAAGGTTAGTTTCACACATCACACACACATTGCCTGGAGATGCGTTTCAGCCAAACAATGGTACATCTCACAATTACCAATAGTATGGAAAAGAGTGATGTTTATGCCTTTCCCCACATTACAGCATGTTTTTGTCCAGCTCTAGTCACTGATATTCATAAGCAGACTCAAATTGTTAATTAATAATATTTATTTGACACATTAACTGGTAAATGTTTCATGACTCATTGCTTGATGAATGCATGCAGAAATACTGATGTATGTTCCCACTTTTCCTGATAAAAAAGTACTGTGCACATTGGAGAATAAGGAGATGGTGAATTGCATTTGCCCTATCGTCAGGAGTCCACAAGTTCATCCTGACAATGCCACAGCTATCATGAATGGGCGTCCTAAACAGCAAAATTTGGCTGTGTTGTCTGGGTGGGCGGGATGGCATTACTCTATCCCCATCAATCATTGTGACACTAACCAATCATGGGTGTCTGTGAGCTTATGTAGGTGGAAGTGGGTAGAGCTTTCCTCCAAGTGTGTTATGCTGCCCTGTGGCATAGCATTAACAGCAGTTTGTAAAGATGCGGTAGTTGGCTTCACATGTCTGAGAGGAAGCTGTCATGTGATGGGGAGAGCTGGCTAGTAGGTGGGAATTGGTAGATGACCAAATTGCGGAGATAATGGTGGGGAAAAAAAGCACACACAAACACACACACAAACAAGGACTGTACATATTTCACAAAAACAAAAGATGATTTTAACAATATAGCATGCCTTTGAAAATGGACATACTTTAAAATGCAAATTAATGCAGTTTCACATATCTGTCTAGAAATAACCTATTATAATAAGAAAAGTTAATTATCTGCATGAACACATTAAATATGCGGTTGTGCTATGTACTGTGAATTAGTATTTTGGAAAAAGCGCTCAGCCAAGCAAAGCAAATGTTCTTTGTCATGTTTACAGAAAAAGATCCTTGAGGACATCCCACCAAGTGGGACCAGCATACCAACTCTCAGTTCAGTGGAGGGGGCATCCCCCAAGTCATCACAATTGTTAAGTTGGGCAATCCTCCCATCACAGACACAAACTCCAATTTCCCTTCATCCTGAAGCCAATACTTCTGTTCGACACACTCTCTCTCCTACTCATGATCTCCTGCACCAGGTGCAACTCAACAACAGCCAGCAAATCAGGTAATTACAGACACTCATGCAAATCAGTACACATGGGCCTAATAAAAAAAAAAAACATAATAAACATAATAATTGTTTTGAAAAGTTCTAGGAACAAGAATATTTAAAAGCAATTTCTGGACCTTGATCAAATTTCAATGCTAATAACAAACTGTTCCCTTTGAATGTGGTTTGACTAGTTGAGAAACTGTTGATCGCCTGGGATTTTCACACACAACAGTCTCTAGAGTTTATACAGAATGGTGGGAAAAACAAAAAACATCCTGTGAGCAGAAGGTCTGTAGTCTGAAACACCTTGTTGAAGAGCACCCAGGAGGTCTATAATAGCTTGAATAAGCAGTCTTTACAACTGTGGTGAACACAAAGGCATCTCAGAATGCAGAAAACATCAAACCAGTTTGGGTGAGTCTGTGCCCTTTATAGACTCAAATACCTGTTCTTGGCTGACAGGGGTGGATCCAAATGTTGTCTTCTGCTGTTGTAGCCATCCACCTCAAGGTTTGATGTTTTGTACATGCTGAGGTGCTTTTCTGCTCACCATAGTTGTAAAGAGTGATTATTGAGTTACTGAATCCTTCTTGGCAGCTCGAACCAATCTGGCCATTTTCCTCTGACCTCTCTTATTAAGGCATTTCCACCTACAGAACTGTCACTCAGTCAACGTTTTTTAGTTTTTCGCATCATTCTGCGTAAAGTGTAGAATGTTGTGTGTGAAATTCAAAGGAGATCAGCAGTTTCTGAAATACTCAAAATGTTGATGTGAAAAATAACTGAAGTTCTTGGCAAATATCTGCATAATTTCTTGCATTGCACTGCTGCCACATGGTTGGCTGATTAGAAAACGGCATGTGTGTGTATGTGTGTGTATGTGTGTGTGTGTGTGTGTATATATATATATATATATATATATATATATATATATATATATATATATATATATATAGTTAGGTCTGAAAGTATTTGGACAGTGATGGAGTTTTTGTGATTTTGCCTTTATACACCACCACAATGGATTTGAAATAAAACAATCAAGATGTGTAAGAACAACAATCAAATTTGCAACGATCAAAGTGTACACTTTCAGCTTTATTTTAAGAGGTTCCACAAAAATATGGCATTTACCATTTAGGAATTACAGCCATTTTAAGCAAAGTACTTCCATATTCAGGGGCTCAAAGGTATTTGTAGGGAAGTGGTAGCTCAGTGGTTAAGACGTCCGACTTCTGATCGGAAGGTTGAGAATTCAAATCCCACCACGACCAAGCTGCCACTGCTGCACCCTTGAGTAAGGCCCTTAACCCTCAACTGCTCAGGTGTATAAATGAGATAATTGTAAGTCGCTCTGGATAAAGGTGTCTGCCAAATGACGTAAATGTATTTGGACATAATTGTAAATATAACCAGAATTTTAATAAGTGGATGAAAATCCTTTTCAGTCAGTGACTGCCTGAAGTCTGGAGCCCATGGACATCACCAAGTTTCCACTGAGTTCCTCCCTGGAGATGATTTGCCAGGCCTTCACTGCAGCCACCTTCAGTTGCTGCTTGTTTGTGGGTCTTTCTGCCTTCAGTCTTGTGTTCAATAAGGGAAAAGCATGCTCTCTTGGGTTGAGATCAGGCGACTGACCTGGCCATTGAAGAATATTTCTTTGCCTTCAAAAAATCTTGAGTTGCTTTCACAATATGTTTAGGGTCATTATCTACCTGCACCGTGAAGCGGCATCCTATCAGTTTTGTAGCATTTGGCTGAATGTGAGCAGAGAGTATAGCCCTATACACCTCAGAATTCATCTTGCTAATTCTGTCAGCAGTCACATCATCAATAAACACCAGTGAGCCCGTTCCACTGGCAGCCATACATGCCCATGCCATAACACTAACTCCACCATGTTTAACACTTGATGTGGTATACATTGGATCATGAGCTGTTCCTTTCTTTCGCCATACTTTTCTCTTCCCATCATTCTGGTACAAGTTAATTTTTGTTTCATCAGTCCAAAGAATCTTAGTCCAGAACATGGGAGGCTTTTTTGGCTGTGGCATTTGATTGATTATTGATTGGTATTAATTGGCCCAAATGTGTCAAGAAATCATTCCCCACACCATTAAACCACCTCCACCAGCCTGGACTGTTGAGATAAGGCAGGTTGGGTCCATGGATTCATGCTGTTGGTGCCAATCTCTGACCCTACCATCTGTGTGCCTCAGCAGAAATCGAGATTCATCAGACCAGGCTATGTTTTTCCAGTCTTCAACTGTACAGTCTTGGTGAGCCTGTGCCCCTGCAGCCTCAGTTTTTTGTTTTTGGCTGACAGAAGTGGAACCCAACGTGGCCTTCTGCTGTTGTAGCCCATCTGCCTCAAGGTTCAACATGTTGTGTCTGCAGAACTGCTGCTCACTGGATGTTTTTCTTTATTCTAAGAGAAAAAATTCTCTTCTGCTTATACCAGATAGTGCGATTATAAATCATTTCTCTTCTATAATTGTATACTCTAGAGTCAAGTAGTGCTAAGTGTGTTAAAAGGAACTTGAGTATGGGCATCATTAACTTTAAATCTATTGTATCAAACTGAAGTTATCAACTGTTCAGTGATTGAGACTTGAGTGCAAACTGTTCTTAAAAAATGCAGTCTTTAGGCTATTCAAAGAAGAACATCCACAGCCATCTTTAGGGTGTCCATGTAGTATCATCCAGAGTAATCCCATGGTGATCTTCCATGCGAGGAAATCCTCAAAAACAGCGAGTGATTTTTCAGGTGAGTCAGGATCACTGCTTTCTCAGAAGTAACATCTGTAGCTGAGAGGGGAAGAGAGAGAGAGCACAGATTATTATGTATGCTCTTGTCTTGTAATGGTTTAAGAAGATGGAGAATGTGCGCAGAGAGCAAGCAGGGACTTCGGCAAGACTAGCATAACATAGCATTATGACAGCATAACTAATTGGGGGTGCCAGGAGGTAACACAGAAATGAGGGCAAGCTGGGACATAAAGCGGCCAGCCACTCCAGAATCCTCCAGATTTGTGCCTTTACAAAAGAGTTCACTCAGGTACTGCAGCATTAGACCATTCAGTGCTTTATAAGTCGCTAGTAGTATTTTATAAGTGAAATTTTACTGAGAGCCAATATATTGTGGATAAGATATGGGTTATATAGTCAGGACTCTGGCTGTCGCATTCAGGACCAACTGGAGCTTGTTTTTGCACCTACTGGAACATCCAGACAGCAAGGCATTACAGTAATACAACCTAGAGGTAACAAAAGCAAGCAACTAGTTTTTCTGCATCATGTAGTGGCAGTAAATTTCTTATCTTAGCAATATTTCTGACATGAAAGAAGGCTATCCTAGTAATATTATCTTCATGAGCTTCAAATGAGAGACTGGAATCAATAATCACCCGAAGTTCTTATACTGCTGCAGTATGCTGATGTAACTGAAAGGCCATCCAGATTTACTATGTAATCAGAAAGCTTACTTCTAACTGCCTCAAAACTATTTCACATATATCAATAACGGCCACATTGTTTTAAGAGCACCACCTGAACATCCAGCAGTTCAGTGGCCATAACCTGAAGCTACATTACTATGCTGCATTGGGATGGGGCCAGTGCATACTACATCACCTTTGATAATTTATTCACTTCTACAATGTTACTCTTAGCAAACTGTGACTGTTGAAGGCATGTTTTATATGTTTGCTTAAGACCCCAAGATTACCTGCTATGTCTGGCGCTCTGGCTAATGCATCTAACTAGTTTTGCTGGTGCCCATAAAGGCCTAGCTATTTTTGTGTTCCATAAAATATCTCCTATAACCAGAGCTCTTTCAACAGGTTTCTCAGCAGGTGCTTCACTGAGGAGAGCAAACCTGTTAGACATGTGAAATGGGGAGGAGTTGTGCTCCCATGGGCAAGCCTCAGAGTAAGCTTTGGCTTTGTGATTATGCCACTGTGTCATCACCCATTCACCATGCTGTGAGGGCTCTAATGCTGCAGTTTGGGGGTTGATAATTCTGCCTAAGAATGCAGAAGGGGAAAGTGAAAAATACAACAAATGAAAACAATAGCACAAAATTATTGATGAAAAAGAAAAAAATGGTGTAGTTTAAATGCTGCCACAGGCAAGAAACTCAGGGAAAACAGTTCAAAAACAGGAACTACGTCACAGTAACAACATCACAAGAACTAGGTCCAATGGAGATGAATCAGAGGAATGAAGGATGCCTTTGTTTCGTGCTGCAGGGAAAACAACCTGCAGCTTAACATTAGGAAGATAAAGGAACTGGTGGTGGATTCCTATCACGTTAAAGAGACTGTAAGACCAGTAACCAAACTGGGGAGGAGGTGGAAATGGTGCAGTCCTACAGGAACTTTGGGGTCTACCTGAAATGTAGATTGGACTGGACAGACAGTAATGATAAAGAACAGTACTATTCAGAATAAAGAGGAACAAACACCATAGATCAACAGTTGTGTGCAACTATATTTTTAGATTTGGTTTCATAACAGTCTGAAAATATTTTTAAAAAAATCGATACATACAGCAGAAACTTTAGGAATGGCCAGATCAACAATTTGGTACATTCTTAAAAAGAAGGAATGCCCTGGAGAGCTCAGCAACACCAAAAGGCCTGGAAGACCACAGAAGACATCTAAAGTGGGTGATTGTAGAATTCTTTCCTTGTTGAAGAAAAACCCCTTCACAACATCTTGCCAAGTCAAGAACACTCTGGAGGAGGTAGGCATATCATTTTCAAAGTCTACAATCAAAAGACACCTTCATTAATGTAAATACAGATGGTTTACCTTGAGATGCAAACCACTTGTAACACGCAAGAACAGAAAGGCCAGATTAGGAAATTTGTAAACTTAATATTTTAATAGCTGGTCAACTATTTGTCCAGTGATAAGTTGAAATGAGTGTATTTATTAATTGTGTATGGGATATTACCTCCATGGCCACCGGCAATAATATCCTAAATATAGTGAAATACTATATTAAGAGCACAGTAACAAGATCGGCAGTTTAAGGCAGTAAATTAGAAGCACAGAGACACAAGACACTGGCCTTTAAAAATCAGACGAGACTTTATTACTATTCTAAAACACAGAAACTAATCTAACACATAAACACACGCACACATACATGCACACACACATGTAAACAGGGGTGAAAATGGCTTTGAAAAGAGAGTAAATGAAATTCCGATTTGACCATGACCTGAATGAACCAGAAGGGCTTTTAGAAGGGCCTTAAATGCACCAGTTCAGCTAGAATCTGGAGGTACTATACTTGCGTTTGTGTTGCCAGGGATTCCCTTGTTGCATTATTGTTTGGAAGGAGTTTCTGGTGATGTTGATTGGTCAGCGATCCGGTTGGCCTTATGTAGCGTTTCGAAAGACCAATGGGGCTGATGAACAGAGTGAGGCGAGAACCCGGCGGAGTCTCGTAGGCGGGTTGCAAAACTTTGAGGAATGTTTCACAGTGGTGCGAAGGCGAGAGTTGGAGGCTTTGCAGGAACCAGTCTGGATGCGGAGACTCAGAGAAAGCATGATCTCCTCGTGATGAACTTCTAAAGCTCTTGGTTGATGAGACTTCCTTCAGATGTGGATGGAGACTCTCTTGAGTTGTTAGTTGAAGAGAACTCCTTGAAGATGTTGGTAGAGACTCCCTGAAGATGTTGATGGACTCTTGCAAAGATGAGTTGGATGAGACTTCTGCAAAGATTTGTTGGAGGAGACTTGCAAAGATGTGTAGGATGAGGCTCTTGCAAAGATGTGTTGGATGAGATTTGCAAAGATGTGGTGGATGAGACTCGCAAAGATTTGTTGGATGAGACTTGCAAAGATGTGCTGGATGAGACTTCTGCAAAGATGTGTTGGATGAGACTCGCAAAGATGTGTTGGATGAGACTTCTGCAAAGATGTGTTGGATGAGACTCAGAGTTTCCTTTGTGTCAGGGGGTTTTAACCCTTTCCATTTGGGCTGACCCCAAAGTGCTTGCTCCAGTCAGCAGGATCTTGGGGCAGGGTTTAAACTGTATTCTCCTCCTCTGACACTAATTAACATTCTGGTCTCTGAGTTATGTGCTTTGCAAACTTTGCACAAGGTTAAGTTAGAACTTTGGTCAGGAATTTGGTAACATGCATGTAATACATTGTACTCAACTTCAAGTTATACCAACCCTTAGGAAATACGACATACCTGCTGTTATTGATACACTCACGAACACTATGATCCCTGTTAAATGATCAAAAGCATCATAATGACCTGGTGGCTATAAGCATGATACATATATGGAATGACATTAAAAGAAACAAGTTTTCAAACTATGGTGCATCATCTTAAAAGTCATTGTCCTTACAGGAGATGTAAAGTAGCCTTATGTAGTCTGTTAAAGCTGGGTTCTGTGGAATGTGTGAAGGGTGGTGAACTTTGTGTTCCTGGGGAGAACAAAGGTCTCATTCCATGAGGGTCCTTGGGTGAGCCTCCCCCCCCCCCCTTTCCTGTAGTCATCAGTTTTACCATCGTGTTGGGTGAGCCATCTGGTCTTGGTCAATGGCCTAGATCAGTAAGTTTGACAGAGGTTTCTCTTGGCTGAGAGGGTTCGTCCTCTGGTCAGGGATGTCCTGTCAGTTGTCGATTGTTCACAGGACAGTTGAAATCCAGCAATCAGTAAACAAGCAGTAATTAACTTGACTCTACAAAGTCTGGGAGCAGGATTCCTAGTTTTATGGCTTCTTTGCTTTCTTTGCCTGCTCGCTTCAGATCCTACATAGTCATTGACTGCAAAGGATTTGCATCCAAGTATTAAAAATAATCCTTATATTTATAATTATGCAAGTTTGACCAACTTTTGAGCCTGTGATAATTCAGGGACTATGGCTGTCATTTCTAAATGGTTAATGCAATATGTAGGCAGGCTTGGATTTTTTTTATTTTCTTCTAGCCACCCTACCCCATAGCCCAGATATGAAACCTATGAGAGACTGTTGTCACATACAGGGTGTGACTAGTGCTTGCCAGATATTTCTGCAGCTACTTTAATGTTGCTGTAGGTCTCTTCGGAGCCTCCCTGATAGTTTTTGTCTTATCTTTTTGTCAATTTTGTAGGAATTTTCAGTTCTTCGTAATGTCACATTGGAGCCCCATGTTCCACACTAGTCAATGATAGTCTTCACGGTGGCCCATGTTACAGCTACCATTTTGGAAATTATTTTGTATTTCTCCTGATCTATAACTTTTGACAGTGAGATCCCGTACATGATTTGTAAGCTCTTTGCAGACCATGGCTTCAGTAATCGGATGAAACCAAGACATTGTCAAGAAAATCCTACAGAAATAGCTGATCTTTATTTGGGGCTAATCAGAATTACTTAGTTGATGACAGGTGTATGATAATTACATTTGAAGTTTAGTTTGAATGTGATTGTTAATTGACAGTTAATTCTGAACAGTCACATGACCAGTTCCAAAAAAGAGTGTGCACACTTGTGTAATTGGGTCATTGTATATTTTTCTTTTTCTTTTTGTCCCCCTTAAACATTTCACTTTTTTCACTGGTATTTTTGGATGCTATATCATATTAAAGGTGGAAAAATATCTGACTGTAATGTCAATGCTGGAATTGGCATTGAACTCCAATTCTCAAGCTGCACCTGTGGCCCAGGACTACCCTCCCCAGCGCACAGCCTTACTACCATGTTCAAGGTAACATGACTTCTGATTTCACACAGGCACCCAAGGCTGGCTAGTAGGGGAACAGCCTATTAAGCTAATCTCATGAAGCTAACCAACACACTGGCACCACTGCTAGTTGCACCGCTGCCATCAGCTCATCATGTTCCTCCGCTCATCACAAGCCCAGGCAAATATGCCAGTGACCCAGCCCTATGCAAGTGTTTCATGTTGCAGTGTTCCCTTTTTTTCTCTGGTCAAGAAGGCGTTTCCAGGCATTTCCATTGTTACAGCACTGATTGAGTCTGGAGCAGCTGGTAACTTCACTGACCAAGCCCTTCGCAAGAAGCTCAACCTCAGCACCCAGCCTATCCAGAACCCACTGCATATTCAAGCACTAGAATGTGGATTCTTCACAAAGTGACATGACTGTAAATATAACTATAATTTTAATACTTTGATGAAAATAAAATCTTTCCAGTGAGCTTCATGATCCTGCTGTTGTAAAGGTCCTGAAGCATTGGCAGACTACATCCAATGATCCTCTCTGCTGTCCTGATTATGCATTGAAGTTTGGCTTGCTCCTGTAAGGTGGAGGATCCAAACCAGATGGTTATCGATGAAGTGAGGATGGCCCTGAGGATCGCTGTGTAGAACTGGATCATCAGTGCCTGCAGCAGGTTGAACTTATTCAGCTGCCTCAGAAAGAACATTCACTGCTATGGGGAAGGGGGGTGCTGCATATGAAATCCACCACCATCTCCAGAGTCTTTTGGATGTAATAGCCTTCAGGTGGGTTAAGCCCAGGCATTCAAAGACTTTCAGGCCACTAGCCTGTAGTCATGTAATCCTATAATGTTTAGCTTTTTGGCGGCTGGGATGATGGTAGAGGTCTTGAAGCATGTAGGAACAGATCAAAGTTCTAGTGATTTTTTTTTTGAAGATGGCTGTGAAAACCGGTGCTAATTTTGATGAGCCAGTAGATATCCTGCTCAATGATAGTGAAATGAGGAGGAGGAGGAAAAGAGTGTCCTTTGTATTTTCAAATCTACAGTTGAACTCATTCAGGTAAGGTTCTTATCATTTTGTAGTTGGTAATCTCCTGGTGGCATTTCCAGATCAACATTGGGTCATTAGCAGCATGGCTTCTCAGCTTGCCTGAAAAGTTTATCAGGAGTTCAATGAGGTTTTCAGCAAGGCCAAAGGCAAGCAGCCTGTCTCCTTACTGGCCTTATGACTATCCATCGAACTCATGGCCAGCACCAAACCTCCTCAAAACTGCATCTACCCCATGTCTGCCACAGAGAACAAAGCTAAAGAGGAGTATATTAGGCTATATTAGACCATCCACATATCCTGCATCCTCTGGATTTTTCTTAGGGGAGAAAAAAAGGGGTGGACTCAGACCCTGCATTGAATATAGAGGACTGAACAAACTCACTGAGGTGGAGGTAGAGTCACTTTTTAATTCACTTTTTTATTAGTACTGTGTGCTAGTCAGCGCTGCACTGTAACTCACTGTGCCCATTGTCTTGTTTTGATAGTTTTTGTACTGTCTTGTGCCGTCTGCACATGTTTGTACTGTGGACTTTTTGTAAATATACACTATATTACCAAAAGTATTCGGTCACCTGCCTTGACTCACATATGAACTTAAGTGCCATCCCATTCCTAACCCATAGGGTTCAATATGATGTCGGTCCACCTTTTGCAGCTATTACAGCTTCAACTCTTCTGG